>JARBWK010000005.1:112797297-113064574 GCA_030556195.1 Anolis apletophallus
TTAGGAAGGAGACCAAGGAAAGTAAAAGAAACAGACACAACTATATTAAAAGACAAGGACCGGACAAGGGACATGGACACTCTTACCAAAGAATTGAAGGGTTTTAAGAATTAAGAGAAAATGACAATAGAGTGATTATCCTGCAAGAGGTCGCCTGACGGGCAGAATGGTCTCTTCAACAACATAAGTCTATGAGAAAAGAAGACGGAAGCGTAACCCCCCCCCCCCCTCTACCCCCCCCACAACTACCTTCCCTTTCTTCCCCTCCCAGATACCTTTTTTTCTTTTTCCTTTTT
This sequence comes from Anolis apletophallus, assembly GCA_030556195.1. Lineage (NCBI taxonomy): Eukaryota > Metazoa > Chordata > Lepidosauria > Squamata > Anolidae > Anolis > Anolis apletophallus. Next base: position 112,797,594 of record JARBWK010000005.1, read on the forward strand.
CTCATCCTACATCCATCCTCAACCCCCACCCCCACCCCTTCCGTACCACAGTTCCTGGAACACCCCTCCACCACCCCTGCATCCTTTCCCAGTTTTGCTGTATTTGAAAACCTTAATAAAATTATTGAAGAAAACCCAGATGAATTAGGAGGGATGCAGAAAGGCCGATGAAGGAGGCTTTCTTAGAATTGAGCTTAGAACTTGTGAAAAATTGTATCAATTGTTAACTTTTACAAAATTATCTGCTAGGGTAATCTAGTCACAAAAATGATTGTAATGCAAACACTTAATGTTCTTTCCCTTACACTTGTAAAACTTTTAGTAAATTAATTACTTCACCAGATGAATCCCTTTCAAGCAGATTTGCTTTTAAAGACAGCACATTTTTCTTCATTAGCATAATTGCAAAATATGACTTTATAACAAATGTTTCAAGCATATTATCAAGATGAAAAATAAACTGTCATGTCAAGTTGCCTTTTGTAGATGAGTCTCTGAGTACTGCTGAAAGCATGGAAGTTGAGGCTAGAAGGGCAAGACTGACTACTCGGGAGCAGGAGTCTAATGAGGAACAACAGAGGAAACGGATCCGGCAGATACTTACTGATCCTACTGATGTAGATTCATTTGAGGGTTTCTCAGGGGGTGATGGCTCTAGTGATGAGGAGTCAACTATGGGAAGTATGGGTGAGGATTCAGAGAGTGTGTCTAGTGATATGGATTGGACCAAGGTGTGTGAGGTTTGTGCAGAAACAACTAGTAGTGATACATTTGGGGTTTTTGCTGGGGATGGGACTTGGGAGTACAGATAATCAATCTACACAATGGGGAGATCTAAGTCCTGGCAGAAGGAGGTCTGCATGGGTGGAGAGACACAGCTCTACACATGAAGCTGTAAGCGCAGCTGATGCGGCTAATGATGGGGTGTTGGCTCATTTCAGTTCTGATGAAGACTTGTGAATAAAGGACTAATGGTGAATATGACTCTTTGCAGTTGGCAAGGTGTTTTTGGGTGCCGTGTCCTGCCGTTTGTTTCCTGGTTCCGGTATTCCTGTGAATGGCCTTTTGGACATAAATTGGATCCTGCGCTGCCTCTGAAGAACTTGATATAATATGGGATGGGGTCTGCATCATGTTTCTTCTTTTTGCTACGTTTTGTATTGCTTCCTATGCATTAGTTACTGCTGGCTGCTTCAAGTTGATCTTGGATTTCCTATATCGCTGTTGACGTCTCCTCCTCCCTCTGTGACCTGCATTGTTCTACAGTTGCCGTTTCTCTCTCCTTGATGATGACACGGTTTGCCTGTGTGTTTGTTGACTCTTTGTGCCTGACCATTGGATTCCTTGACGCTTCTTCAGTTTTCTCCTCTCATTTGATGACAACATTGGCGTGGACGACAACGAGTGCTTTTTCCTGTGTATTTTTTGGTTTTGGGGTTTAAACCGGATTATAGAGAGATATAATCTGGGTTTTGTTTTATGTACTCTTTTTGACCATTTGGTCATAGTTTTGTTTTACTTTGATTCTCATACTGAAGTTAAAGTGCTATTTTGGCCATTTTTGAGTTGACTGTGCTGTTTAAATAAACTATTTTGTTGACTACTGGTCTGGCTCTTTAAGGCTCTTTGTATTTATTTATTTATTTATTTATTTATTATTCGGGTTTCTATGCCGCCGACTCCCTGAGGCTCGCGGCGGCTCACAGGAACCGAAGGTACAACTACACACAAGCAATGCGATAAAACATCTAAGACAATTAAACAGTTAAAACAGCAAAATACAAAACCCCCAGGTACAGTTCAGAAATTAGATAGCGTGACACCCCAGGACAGCGGCTAAAGCGGAACATGGGCAGGACCTACTCACCGGGCCTGCTTAAACAAATAAGTTTTGCAGGCGCGTCTAAACGGGAGCAGGTCCTTTATAGCCCGCGTTCCAGCCGGGAGAGGCGTTCCACAGCGTAGGGGCTATAACGGAGAACGCCCTCCGGCGAGTAGATGTCAGTTTAGCCGATTTCGAGGGTATCTCTAACAAATTAGCATCCTCGGAGCGTAGTGATCTCGGGGACAGTGTGGGGTGAGTCGGTCCTCAAGTACGCTGGCCCCAGGCCATGCAAGGCCTTAAAGGTAAGAACCAACACCTTGAAGGAGATCCGGTGCTCGATTGGGAGCCAGTGCAGATCCTGCAAAACAGGTGTGATGTGGCGGCCTGCTGGGGTTCCAGACAGGAGCCGGGCGGCAGTGTTCTGCACCAACTTGAGCTTCCGGTCGCCGACAAAGGAAGGCCAACGTAAAGCGCGTTACAGTAATCCAGCCTTGAGATGACCGTAGCTTGGATCACCGTGGCCAGGTCATTCCGGGAGATATAGGGGGCCAGCCTCCGAGCCTGTCGCAGATGAAAAAAGCAACCTTGCTGACCGCGGAGACCTGGGCCTCCATGGTCAGCTGGGAGTCCAGATGGACCCCCAGGCTCTTAACGGAAGGCGATGGGCATAGCGCCACACCGTCCAGGGTCGGAAGCTGGACATCTACACCACCCGAGCGGCCCGACCACAAGATCTCCGTCTTCGCCGGATTCACCCTCAACCTACTGGCACATTGCGACATTGCCTTTGTTTGTATTGCCAAAATGAGAAACTACAGCTTTAGAAAACTGTCCTCAGATGTATATACAAATGATATAGCCTTCTGAAAAAATGATACGAAATAAAACAACATTCACACAGTAGTAACTAGAATGACAATCACATGTTTATTTAGAAGAATCATATTTCTCAGAAATTGATACCAATACTTCATTAATCCACAGTTATGATATGTAGACTAACTGGTAGAACAGTTTCATCTTCCACTCTCAACATTTGCAGTTAAAAAACCTTAGAAAGCAAGGCTGAAGATCGGAGATGGACAGCCATTGATCTAAACTTATTTTTTAATTAATTTAAAGTTAAATTTAACAGAGGCAGCTGAAGTGTATTTTGGGAGTTGCATAACTAAGCACAACCACAACAGTATGTGAATTGCAAGTACCCATTTCCAGTTACTCCCCTACATCCTGTATAGTTATAGGTCTAGCTAAATGTTGAATGGAATCACACGTGCCTCAAAATGTCATTATAATCTTATAGTATTTGGAGATAAATCAAGAAAGCATTCTCCAAGCAGATCCTTAGTTTTGAAAATGAAAAGGTAGTATATTGTACCTCTTTGACTCTAATATTATAGACACAAAATGGGCCATGTTCACATATGCATAAACTTTCCTTTAAAATCACCTATGGTATGTGTGAGGGCACATGTACAATTCTACTCAAAACAAAAGTCCAATACTAGTATGAACAGATTATAAATTGTGAGAATGAAAGTGAAATAGACCTCTTGGTATATACTAATGAAACATAGTGTGTGAATAACCGTGCTAATTAGAATTACTTGGTGAGTAGATAAATACCAAAATACAAATAAAATATCTCCAGCCTCATGCTAAACTGTGGATTGGGAGGAGGGGAGTCATGCACGTCAGAATCCTTTAAAATGCTTACTTACTCTTACACCTTTAGGGCCTGGGTTACCTTCGGGTCCTGCTAAACCCTAGCACAAAAAAGAAATGCTTTTTACTTCATTTTTAATAGGAGACACTGTATTTAAAAAGTGCTACAGCTATTAATTTGCAAAACTGGCAATGTGCTTTTTAAAATTATGACTTCGTAATTCTGAATTCTATACATGTAAATATAGTTCCCTAGGGGACTTTTAAAAATATACGATTCCCCTGTGGCATGGGGAGAAACTACCTTTTTACCACACTTGCTCCTTTGCAGGAATTGAACTTCCTCTACTTCAATTACAGACTTGGCTTAATGTGATCTTGCAAGAATTTTTAATAAACTTTTAAGCCTGAATGCAATTCCAGACATTTCACAGTCGTTATAAGAGCAACATGCCAATCTCAGACTTTTAGGCATCCTTGACATTTATGAAGAACTAACTCATTATTTGTCAGCTGCTATATAAACATTTTAAATGGTATTTTAATAGTGTTTTAATATCTTGTATACTTGACGGTGAGTTATTTTCAGGCTCAAATCACAGAAAAGGCTCAAATTAAGGACTCACATTTGTCTCAGTATACACGCAATTACTGTGTATATTGGAATAGGAACTCATCCTTGATATATGGAATATATTAAACAAATTATGTGACTTCTCTTTTCATTTATTTTTCTTCTCCTTTTGTTAATGGAAAGAGCAATGTAATGTATTGTATTTACTAGACAAGGTTTTAATGATAGTATGTCTTGTTTATAAATAGCATGTTTTAATGGAAATAATAATTAATGTAATTTTTTTTAAAGTATGATGTCCTGAAGCAATAGTTTCCTTTCCAGGGCTGACCATGAGCAGGGGAACATCTAGGGACAGGGTTACACTTTCTGCTCTTCATTCGCCTCCTTTGCTTGTCTTTTCTCTCCTAGGGCATATCTACACTGACCACTGAGTGTGTGTTTTAATCAGCCCTGCAATGGCTAAACATTACACAGAGCTGGCTTGGCAGAAGCCTGATGGATCTCCAAGTATGCAGTTGGTGATTTTATGATGACTGGCAAGCTTTATCTGGTTTCTGGAAAGCTGGACCAAGCCCACTTAAGGGGCCAGTGTACAAGACTCCCTAGTCTGTTATCTTCTATGATGGTTGGTTCTTAAAGCTCTAAGTTGGGCAAGCACAACGCAAATGAGGAGTATAGCAAACACAGATCATATATACTTTGGAAACTTGGGAAAGTTAATTTAATATTCAGAACATCATAATTAACTTAGCCATTGTCTATGCTAGCAGGGGGATTCTGGGAGTTGTATCTGAAAAGGTAACTTTATGAAGTTCTGTACTCTTTATATTCAACTAGGAAACTGATTTTTTTTATTTCTTATACATTTTAAGAAACAGCTGGGCCTTGATCTGGTTTAATAATATTTGACCTATTAAAATAATAACTGACATTTAAAAAAACTGGATGTCCCATGAGCCCACAAACAATGTTGCAATTGGTTTGTTGTAAAAATCTATTTTCTTATGTTTGCTTCTTTCACCTTCCCTCAGATATAATTTAAAAGAGCCAAACATCTTTGATGCCTCAAATTTGGTTAATAAACAAATTACCTGGAGAATCTGTGGTTAGCCAGATGAAATGCCTGATAATTGCTAACATCTGAAGATACAGAGGACCAACTGTATATTTTTCCCACTTGTCTTCCAACATTTTTCCAATAATCAACATTAGAATGTGAATGAATGAAAAGTTATGAGTTTGGATATATCTAACTATAGAATTACAGTAATGCGGTTTGACATCATTTTAACTGACATGGCTCAATACTATGAAATTCTGGGAGTTTTAGTTTGGCTAGGCACCAGCAATATTTGGCAGAGCAAGCTGAATACATTGTAAAACCACAACTTCCATGATCCTGTAGCACTGTACCTAAAGTGGTGTCAAACTGCATTAATTCCACAACGTAGATATATCCTGTGTATGTACAAAACAGTAACCCAGGTGTTCAAACAATAGCAGTACATTCATGCATGCTCCTCATTCACTCTTTCATGGTCCTCCCACCCACAAGATCCGCTTAACCCCACTTCCCAGAAATTTCACCACCTAGGAAACTTGGTGTTATCCAAATCCAATTTCTGGGCTGTTGCTTCTAAAAATGTCAAGAATCTAAACCAAGCTTCATATAGATGCAAAAAGAAAATGATAAATATGTGTTTCCTGCTGACTTTTTAGTTTGCTTAGCCACTTCCATTAGAACTAAGAGCCATACAGATAGCAATCGGAAAGCATTCACCAGAACAATAATAGGGAATGATACGACAGGTCGGTTGCGATGGAAGTGGAGAGATTCCTTGGTCATTTGGCATAATACCATTAATTCATATTGAGGAAACATATTAGAGCGGATTAATAATGACTTCAAACTGTACAGGGAATATACTCCGTAGACAAACTAGTGAAGTTTCAAGAAGAAATAATAAAGACCATTGTGAAGACTTGTTTCCGTATATTCAAAAGAAGAAGGTTGATTATTTAGATTTTATTGTGAAAATACATTCTGGAAATTTATGTTTGTAGCATAGTTACTGCACCTGCCTGCCAGGGTAACCAAGCGTTCCAGGGCTGCCAAGCATTCCTGGAATTCCCTAAATTAAAAGGAAAAATCAATGAATGTATTTTAAAATCAATATGTAAGCAATAAACATTCAATTCAGGAATGTTTTTCAATTTTTTTTACATGAAACAACTCTTATGCAACATGATAACTAAGCAATAATCATGTGTCTCAGAAGTAGTGAGCAGAAGGGGATTGAAGTGAAATATAAAATACAGACTGATTCATGAACGTAACTTTTATAAATGTTTGGGACAAGCAAGAATTCCCATAATGGAAAGGGATTTATTATTGATAAATTGATGTTGAGTTTGGTCATATAATTGCTAGACAGAAACAATCTAAGAAAATATTGACTATCACCATTTCAGTGTGATTTTTTTTTTTAATCAAAGAACCTAATCCAACAGTTCAAAAGTAATTTTGCCTACTAAAAAACTCCTACTGAGCGGTAAAGGTTTGCTTGAAGATTTGTGAATGTCAGCAATTTAATAGACAAGTACGTCTCAAAAGCAGAAAAACAAATCTACAACAAATGATAGTGCATCCAGACAGCCCTTTTAACATGGGTGTTAATGCAATTAAAAGGGGGCCGTCCAGATGACATCCCAGAGAAACACAAATTCATTCGCCACAAACCAGTGGTCACAAATTAAATTCCTGGAAGGGGGGGATAAACCCACTAATTCTGCTGTTTGGACTGCTCCCTCAAAAGTTCTGGACTTTTGAGGGAGAAGTCCAAGCAGTAGTCCCGAATTTTCCAGGCTGATTCAGCATAGAAAACTGAAAGGGCACCAATCCCCTCCCCAACCCCCTCCCCACACAAAACCTAAAAAAAATTAAAAGGAAATTTGCCAAGAGCCATTTGGCTTTTCCTCCTATCTGATGGAACATACCAATGACATCTGAAATGAAGGGGGAGGCAAATCCTTCCTGGCTCCCCCCTATGTTTTGGGCATCATTGGTAAGTTCCTTTAGGTAGGAAGAGGGGCCAAATGGCTCTTGGAGATTTTCCTTTTTATTCTTAAGGGGGTTTGGAGGGGGGCACATGTCATCCCAGAAGTATTTGGGATGGCATGTGGATGGCCAAAGAGGAAAGCCCGTCCCCCCCCCCCTGCCTATGTGGACTTAAACCCACTCTAAAGTGGGTTTAATGTAAGTATGGAACCACCCTAACTCTATTTCCCTATTTTGGAATAAAATGACAACCACCATTTAAGTCATTCCATGATCCTTAATGTTGCAGATAGTTATTTCTTTTTAATAACTGGACCAAGGGCAGTTGCTGAAGATTTTAAAAATGCAGAAAGACAGCAAAAACATTAGGTAGACGTTTGTTTGTTAACAAAATTGTTATAACTCTTTAGTGTGAAAGGGCCAATGGTGGTCCACAAGACCACCAGTGGTCCGCAAGAACAAAAATATGGTCCATGACCTCACCATTACTACACTGTTGCCTTGAAACCATGTGGCAAAGAGAGCGACTGGTCTCGCAAATCCCTCTTATAGTGCTGAGGCAATGGGGATGTTGGGAGGGGAGAGGCTGACTACCCACAAAATATTATGACTACCATATCAGCTCTAGATTATTAAATATGGTTTTCTATGGACAAGCAGATGGTGACTACTGGATGGCATATGTTCTGTATCAGAAACTAGAACTGATGTGGTCTATTCAAAGCAATTTTCTGAATCAGCACCCCAAATAATCAAACCAAATCTAAAGTTGACCAAAAACCGATGCATAAACCTTTTAGTACTAATGTTGGAGAGTGGTCACTGATCAAGTGCTCCATGGTCAAGTGCTCCCTGATCAAAAAAAATGTTGGCACCACTAGTCTAAGGTATCTCTCTTTTCATGCTTTATTTCCAAAAATACAAGCATTTACAAAACAACCATTCATATTTAGGGACCTTCTCAGATGACTCTTGCATTACTTACTTGCTCCCCTCGTGGCCCTGGTGGCCCAGGATATCCAATGGGACCCTGAAAATATGAAATAGAAACACATAGATTGAAATCCACACCATCTGCCCTTCCCAGCACTTTCGGCAGAGAGGTTCCTTAGTCTGCATGGTTTAGCATCAATAACTAGAATGTGAACTGAAATAACCATGGGCGAACAAGTAGAACTCTTAGCTCCATACATATAATTTCTATATATGTTACCTTACTGAGGTCAAACATAGATTTGCATAAGTAATGTCTAGAGCAGAGCTTTCCAAACATTTCATGTTGGTGATGCATCTTTTTAGACAAGCATCACTTCATGACACAGTAAATCAGTTTTGCTAGCAAAGTATAGGTTAAACCAGTCTCTTATAAGAGATATGGACACATGCATAAAGTGCAGTAATGAAATGGAGGCACAACATATTTCATTAAAAAAAACCTTTCATTACTATTTTTAAAATATATGTATGATTTATCGCTTATTTCATATAGATTTGGAGATTTCTCATTACGTTTGTTGACACATATACACTTCAGCTGACACACATTAGTGTCATGACACACTGTTTGAAAAACTTTGATGTAGAGCCAAACAGATCATCAGCCACAGTCTGCTCACAAATGCATCACATCTAGGCAGTTTACCAATTATTTTTCAAGATACTCGTAGTAAGCTAGTTTGAATGCAGTGGCTATAAACAAAATTGTCACAGACAATTCCCAAAACTTATCTAGGAAAAGAGAGGTATTAAAATATAGGTAAAATAAATGCAGAGGGGGAAAAAACAAAAACATATTAAAAGAGAATATTCAGTAATACTACTAATCTTTTCAATGGAACATGAGAGGAGCCTCCCACAGGATTGTAAAACATCCAGGCGTCCCTTGGACAACGTCCTTGCAGACGGTCAATTCTCTCACACCAATTCTCTCTCCTGACCACCCCCCAAGCTATTACAGCCAGCCCTTAATGGATTCATACATAAGCATCCATGGATTTTGATATCCACAGGGGCTCTTGGGATAAAACCACAGCACATACCAAGGGCAAACTATAGAAGCTCTTGTTAATCTGACCACAGATTATCACTTCATCAAAAATATTAAATAGCATTTGCTATTGCTTTAAGACTGAATTATACATAAATCACATGTTGTTTATTCCCATCAAAAATTAAGAAAAGGAATTTAAACTTATAAGCACTGCAGAGTTGCAGTTGTTTAATTTAGAGGTTTAGGCTCAAAAGAAAGCCCCAATTTACACTGTGACCAATGCATTACCATTATTTAATGCCTAAATGCTGATAGTATGCAAAACAAATTGACATCTGAATGGGAGATATGTGTGCATATACTTTGCTTAATCTCAAGCCTAAACAGGTCTATTTATTTTGCAGAGTTCCTAAATAAGTTATTACCTTGAAGAATCCATGGTTCATCCACCTGCATATTTCACTAATCTCAATCTGTCTCTGTCTCTCTCTCTTATATACAAGCAGAGAGAGTCAGATTTACAAGCGTGCACCATATCCTCTGTATTTCATTTGTTTGGTAGAACCTTCCAAGCTGTCAGTAGAAAGATGAATGGGAAGAATGTTGGTGGTTGTTCATTCCTAAACCTCAAGACCTTTTTTGTGCAGATACAGACATGCATACACACACTTTCTCACACACACAACCAGTTCCGAGTTTAAATGGTCCCTGGGTAATGTGCTTCTGGAGGACATTTTTTCACAGATAAGATTTGGTAGACCTACTGGGAGGCAGCTGCTGAACTTGGTAGTAGAGGCATGTTAACGTATTTAAACGTATTGCCATCCAGATATCTGAAGTAAATCTCTGAGAAACTGATGGGATTTCCGTCACCCAAAAGATGGGACTGAGGTAAAATATGTATTTTTATTTTTCACCTTCATGTCATTTCAAACTAACGTGAACCTATTATGGGTTTCTTTTGGAAATATTTGTTAAGGGTGTGGAGTGTGCTATTGCCTTCCTCTGAAGATGAGTGTGTTTTGCCCAAGGTCACCCAATACTTTATCAAATGAGGATTTTACCCATGGTATCCCTGAGTCCTAGCCTAACATTCAAACCACTAAGGCCCCTTCTACACTGCCTTATAAAATCCAGGTTATCTGCTTTGAACTGGATTATATGGCAGTGTAGACTCATATAATCCATTTCAAGGCAGATAATGTGGATTATCTACTTCAATAATATGGATTATATGGCAGTGTAGAAGAGGTTTTAAAGACTACTACCAGGAAATGGCCTGGATGATTCTCATTAATTACAATGGACCAAAATCATACTGAAAAAATATATTTAAATGGTTGTAATAGAAAGAGTATTTCACAATTCCAACACTGACACAATTGCAGCTTTTAAACTAACACTATGAACTTGAAAGTACATACAGAAAGTGTCTGTTAAAATCTTAAAAGCTGAAAAATTAGTTGAGTATTACTGCAAATGGTCCAAAATGTAAAACAATTTAAAAAATTGAAAAACAAATGATATAAAATAACCCAATTGATAAAAAAAATGTGCCAGTTTATAACTTTAGGTTATACTGGCAAGATACAGTATATTAATATTTACATGGGCAGCATGAATTTGAATATCCTTACGCCATAATTTTGAAATACCACCTTTAAAAATACCTCTATGGCCCCTTCTATACTGCCTTCTTCACTGTCGTGAAGCAGAGAGAAAAGTAAATAGATGGTTTAGATTACCTTTTCACCTTTGATGCCAGGAGGTCCAGGTAAGCCGATTAATCCTGTGTCTCCCTATAAATTCAGTGTGCAGTGATCATTGTAGCCCACCACAATGTCAGGAAGGAATAAAATCAAATAATGTATATAATTGGAAAACATGCAAAGGCCACCATGTCCCCCTCATTATCCAAAAACATAATCCCATCCATCTGCAGCTGTACTCCCTATCAGTCTCATAACACCTAAAGCCATTTAACCTATGCAATACCAGATCGCACAAATGGCATGAATATAACTGGGATCATTGCACATAAGAAATATTCTCTTTGAGAAAAAAGCTACATAATTCTTCAATGGTAGAATTTATTTATTTATTTTATTTATTTCAGGATTTTACCCCGCTCTTCTCAACCCCCGAGGGGGGACTCAGAGCGGCTTACAGTACGGCACAATTCGATGCCACATCATACAGTATAAAACCCCAAAACCCCACAACAATTAAAATACATTAAAACACATTAAAATACAGTTCCATCAGCAACATACACAGTCATTCCAAGTTAAAAACAATATTCACTCCATAAAAACATTGGCCCTCTTCATCCATTCCATTAAAATCCCCATCTAGAACATACACCCAAAACCTGATATCTCAAAAGAAAGAGAAATTGCTTTTGTGAGAAGATGGAAAACTGTTCCCAATCAGAATAAATTATAGTCACTTTCTACACTGCCATATAATCCAGATTATTAAAACAGATAATCCACATTATCTGCTTTGAAGGGGATTATAGGATTCTACACTGTCATATCATCCAGTTCAAAGATGACAATCTGGATTTTATACAGGTGTGTAGCAGGGGACTGAGTGTGTATCCAGTCACGTTCTAATATTGTATTTGTGACATTTTCAAAATGTGAGGCACAAGATTCTATATTTAATTTTTCATATTCTGGTTTGACTGTCCATGTGGAAAAGGGGCCATAGTGAGCTACATGGTCATAGATATTGACCTGGATGGAAGTACCATCTGCTATAAACTATATTCTTTTTTTTCAGAGCTTGGAAAAGTTACATTGGGGTGGGATTTAAATTTGCAGAAGGCATACCTATTGAAGATTGTGAAAGTTAATAATATGTTGAAGTCTGGGTGACTTCAACATACCACTGGAGGCCAGTCTGTCAGGTGCGGCTCAGGAGTTCATGGTATCCATGACAAACATGAGCCTATCCCAATTGATTTCTGGACCAACACACTCAGCAGGTCATACCCTTGATGTGATTTTCAGCTCAGAACACATGGATCTGTAGGTGGAGGTGACCAATGCCTCCAAGTTATCATGGACAGATCATTTTCAGGGCTACTATCACTGCTAGAACCTACTGCTGCAGAAGTGAAAGACCTATTAAAATGGTCCATATTTGAAGGCTAATGAATCCTCTGAGATTTTGTTTTATTGTGTTATATTTTTAACTTAGTGCTCCCTGGGCTTGTCCCTTTGTAAGCCATCCTGAGTCCCTCAAGGGAGATGGAGGCAGGGTATAGGAGGCCTTTGAGGATTCTATGGCTGATATCACTGATGATCCTGTTGAAACCCTGGTCAATAAATGAAATCAAAATCTAACCAAGGCTATCAACATGATTGCCCCCAAACATCCTGTCTGACCCATTACAAACCAGGATCCCTGTTATACAGAGACTCTAAGGGAAATCAACCATGGTATCTTTCTGGAGGGGTTGGGAATCGGAGGCACTGTGCTGATGTAGTTCCAGTTGTACCTCTCAGGCATGTTCCAGATGGTGGTGCTTGGGGAAAGCTGGTCCTCAAAAAAGGAGCTGTTACATGGCATTCCACAAGGTGCCATTCTATCCCCAATTCTTGTTAACATTTACATGAAACCATTGGAAGAAATTGTCCATAGGCAATTGGCAGGGTGTTATCAGTATGTTGATGACACCCAAATATATTTCTCCATGCCTTCAAAAACATCTTCAGCTAAGGATAGCATGTCTCCTCTGAATGAATGCTTGGAGGTGGTAATGGGCAGGATGAGGAAAAAAACAAATTGAAACTGAATCCAGACAAAAAAGAGGTGCTTGCTATCAAGAGTCCTAATCTGGGGATGACGGTGTGTCAACCAGTTCTGGGTGGAATTATACTACCCTTGGAAGACTGTGTTCGCATCTTGGGAGTGCTCCTGGAACTTTCTCTTCAAATGTCAGCCCAGGTAGGTGTGACAATCAGTGCTTACTATCAGATTCAGCTGATACACCAGCTGTGTCCCTTCCTAGATTTGGAGGACCCGAAGGTGGCAGGGCACACACTGGTAACCTCAAGATTGGACTTCTGCAATGCACTTTAAATTGGGCTACCTTTGGCCAAGTTTGGAAACTCCAGCTGGTTCAAAATACAGCAGCCAGATTGGTTATGGGAACATCTAGGAGTGAGCATATTACACCTATCCTGAAGTCTAGCTGTCAATTACTTTTCAGGCAAAGTACAAGGTGTTGGTTTTGACCTTTAAAGCCCTACATGGTTTGGGTCCAGGTTACCTACAGGATCACCTTCTCCCATACAATCCACATCATACGCTTAGGTCCTCTGGGGGCAGCTACTCCAACCAGCCAGAACCAGAATGGAGGATCTTTTCATCGGCCACCCCAAGACTATAGAATAACCTGCCAGAAGAGATCTGACAGCTAAATCAGCTGTTGAAATTTAAAAACATGTCTCTTCCGGCCTACCCAGCCAGTTTTAAGCAGGAACTCTGAACTTTTGTTTAATCTCTATTCTGTGTATTTTAAATATATTTTTATAGAAATACATTTTAATATATATCTTTTATAGAAATATCTGTATATATATATATATATATAGAATATTTATAATGTTTATGTATTCTAATTATGCTATAACCCATCTTGAGGAGAGGCAGGTAAGAAATAAAATTATTATTATTATTACTACAAAAAGTAAATATCTAAACTCCACTATTAGCAGATAGCAGCAACTATTATGTTATTTTTTTCAGGTTATGTACATAATAGCTTTCTCAAGTACAGGTACTTAATAATTCTGCTACAGCATGATGCCTTTGTTACCTAGAATGCTTAGTTTCCCATGGAACAATAATATCTTGCACTCGTTATATTTCACAAAGACATTCAAATGGGAATTCAGCCATTTGAGAGAAAACAAATAAACAAAATCACTTATACATCCAGGAGTGGCTTACCTTTTCTCCGTAACTTGCTTGTCCTGGAGAGAACCCTGGATCACCTTTGGGCCCCTATGGTAAAGAAATGATGCATATTCAGATCTGCATAGATGTATCTGATTATTATGATTACATATGAAACACTGGGTAATCTACCTATTGAAATGACAAAACAAAAAACAGGGTTCGCAAGCGCAACCAATTTGAATGTCAATGCTAAGGAATATCAGATAAGTGACATATTAACTATATATTTGGCTAAACAGCAAAGAAACATTGAATAGTGCACAATATTTATATAGAGAGAACACAAACATATACAAGGTATCCAAAAAACAATGTAAGTAGTTAATCTATTAATATATAAACTAAAGCCGCAAGGAACAAAATGCAGCAGTATATGCGTATGATATGGCTTCATATGGCTTCCACACAGGTAAGTATTACAATCCAATGTAGATATAGTTGTCTGTGCTATATGACAGCTGAGAAAGATTGGCGTGGCTCGGCTGATTCCAAATATAGTTCTGAGATATAAGCTAGGTGTTATTATACCAATGAAATCAAAACCCAGTCACTGTAAAGTCAATCATGCAGCTTTATACTGTGCTGTCCATTCATTTTTATTGGAATCACTAGAACTCTGGACGCCTTATGTTTGATTCTTATTAGTGGCCTTAAAGTGACAGAACGAAACGGGATGGGCCCCTGACTGCTTAGATTACTACCCGTCGGCCGTGAGATATGATTTTTTCATGTATATCTCCCAGAATTTTTGTATAACTCACTCTGAAGATTTATGACTTACCTTGGACTCCTCCCAGGTCCTTCACCGTAGAGCGTCCATTCCTATGATGTACTGATTACCGTGTATGTTACAAGGTATCCACATTGACTAAATCCGTACCATTTGATTGTAGAACAACCATTCCCTTCTCTGCCGGCTTGTGAAATCACATTCCGTCAGCCGTGCTTCCACAGACTCCGCCGAGTTCCATTGGCAATCTCTTCTACAACTTTCATTTTCCTTTTGGAACTTTACAGTGACTGGGTTTTGCGCCTTTAGTTTATATATTAATGGATTAACTACTGTATATTGGTAAAATGTAAATTCAGTTACATTTTTAGGACAGGCAAACAGTACTGGGGGCAAAGACAAAATGATGTATTTCAGCCTATTAAGGCTGAGCAAGAGGGATGTGTTGTACCAACCTCATCACATTGGAGATTTGATGCGAATAAAATTCTGGGAAATGTAGTTTAGGTCAGGGTCTTTTCAGTTCTCTGTCACAGAGTTCCTCAGCTTCCCAAACTACATTTCCCAGAATTCTGTTCGCATCAGAAGAACACGGCTTAAAGGGAGAAAAAGTTCCAAGTAATAGATTGAATCTGCAGAGGACTGCTGGTAAGTAGTAAATCTGTGCAGGTCTGACTGGTGGGGAGGAAAATCCCTCAATTGAAATTCTATAATATTTTGATTTTCCCACCTGTGTTTTGTAAAGTTAGGAGAAAGAAGAAAATTTTTAAAATTCCATAAAATCAGTGGATGTTCAAATCATTCTGAAACTTTGAGAGCTTAGAGTGGTAAATGTGTGCTACAAGTGTAGAAAGTGTCACTGTGATAGCCTTAAAACTGAGTGAGGGAGGAGCCCCATTACCGTTCCCATTGGCGCAAATGGGTGAATAACTTAACAAAAAACCAACGACCTTTGTGGAACTACGTAAAACTTTTGACACTGTTGGGCCTGTGTCCTCAGCAGGGATTCTGGGATCTACTGTGCAAGGGATTGTGGCAGCTACAGTTCATGAGGGAGATGAAACTTTTGCAAATGTCTTGCAGAGACAGCGTTTGGGAAAAGCTGTTAGGGAAGCCAGTTCTCTTGGGAATCATCAGTGCACAGATAAGGCACCTGGCTGTGCAACTTTGGATAGAAAGAAGGAATGTGCTAATTGGCAACTCAAGGTCCTTCCTTCCAGCAGTGGTTTCGGTTTGCCAAAGTAAGGAAGGGGAGTGAGGGAAATCTAGTTTCTGATATAGCTATGCCTTGCAGTTTGAATCTCAGATTCAGGTCAACTTCTGCATTAACTTCATGTATTCCAGCTTTTGCATTTAGCCTCATGTGTTTCAGATCTTTTGTATTCTTAGCCCAAGTACTCAAATCTGGACTTTGATCTTTCTTGGAAATCTTTTGGACTTTATCAATTACTGGAACCTGCCTACTTGGATTATAAGGGACTTTACAGCATTCATACAGCCTAGGAGCCTTTGGAACATTTCCTTGGATTATTGATTGAACACTATATTTCTTTTGATATATTTTTTATTGCTTATATTGCTTGCGATTTGCTTCAGTAAAAGACTATCTTCTTCAGCTGGAGTTGTGTGTTTGGATTCTAAGGTCTCAGGTTTCTACGCTGGTGTGCAATAGACACTGACCCCTTACAATTTTTCTAAAACACTTTATAATCAAAACGGGGGTTGCAAGATCTTCATTAAGACAAAAAAGCAGGGGGGGGGGTAGTTGTGCATATCCTTAGTTTATGTGCATTTGGAACTTTTTGGAAAGCATTTCACTTTTGTGAAAAATTGATATTTTGCAAAAACTACAGTTCTGTGCTCTTAAATAGTTTTTTTTTACATCCCTAGGTAATCAACACAATACTTCAGCTTCCAGTTCAAGCAACTCATAACGAAACAGCTATTCCAACCATATGCACATTGTGAACATGCTATGCCTCCTCCTCCTCTCTACTGCGTGTTCCAGAATCATGCAAATCTGTGAGAAGACTGCATGTAAGTTCTTCTGCTCTCAAACAATTTTCAAAACAAATGAATGGATTCTGATTGGGGTATTTTATGTTTATCTTCACTCATTTAGGCTTGGGATTGGCAGGTCATGCAAGAAATGTGCATCTCTCCATTCAAGTATTTCATTCACTAAATGCTTGGCATCATTGTTGCAATATCATCTACATTTCAAGACCATCACATACACAGTTCTTATTATAAAACCAATACAGGTAAGAAGGATTTCCGTTGACAAAAAATAGAAAGTTCTTCATGTTAATAACACTGGATAAGATTTTATTGGTTACCACATATTACAATACATTCAAGTTTCAGAACACGGAAACAGGTTCCCGGAGATGCATACTTTCTTTCATGTTTTCCTCTTGAATTAAACTAGCATGATCAGCAGGCAAGAAGTTCCTTCTGAAGTCTTAGGGTACCCAAAAAACAACTCTGGGAGCTCAAAACTCAGTCAGTCACAGAGCGCCACATCCGGCAATGACCAGAGAGTTCTACAGTGGAAGGAGTGCAGAGCGGCAGCTCCGGCTGCCCAGAACAGCAAGCAGACTGAAACACGGGCGCCGGAAGCTGAACCAGAGGAGCACTTGAAACAAAGAGTCAACCGACGTGAACTTCAGCACTGGCGGTTTGGCCCCAGAGTCTTTTGGGGTCTGATGCAGGCCCGGATCACCCATAAGGCCACACTAGGCCACGGCCTAGGGGCACAGCCGAGGAGGGGCACCAGATCCAGACCCCCCCTGAATTTTTTTTAAAGTCGATCTTCGGGCGCTTCTGCGCCTGCACAACATCTACGCCCGACCTGTGCCCCCCCCCTTTGCTGCACTCCTCCTTGGCTCCTCCCCCACCTTTTTCCGGCTCCACGCACCTCCTTCTTCCTCTGCGCGTTCCGGGGGCAAGCCTTCCCTTCCTTCCTCCTCCTCCTCCTCGCCATGCGCTTCCCTTCCTCCTCCTCCAAGACATGCCCGGCTTCCTTGACTCAAGGAAGCCGGGCGAGTGGCAAGGAGGAGGAGGAAGGAAAGGAAGGCTCACCCCCGGAACGCGCGGAGGAAGAAGGAGGCGCGTGGAGCCGCGAGGAGGTGGGGGAGGAGCCAAGGAGGAGTGCAGCAAAGGGGGGGGCTAGGGCGCCAACATTGGTTAATCCGGGCCTGGTCTGATGGCCGGGAGCTGGAGTCGGACTGGAACTTTAAACCCTCCTAAAGGAGCCCAGTACGGAGCGACGAGGGCCTCCCAAATCGCCATGGTTGAGACCCCTCCTGGCCATCCGATTGGAGGTATGGCCGCATTGAGGTTGCGGACTGGGCATTTAAAACCAGGCTATAGGGCTACTCGGTCCCTAACCTTACCAACAGCCCCTAAACTGACTATCGATCCCACTTGATATGCAACCCTTAGTTTACTCCAACTCCTTGTATTTATTATAATTAATGTTAGGTAATGTGTTGGTTATTATATCTGTATTCTTTGTTGGATTGTATTTATGCATACCGCTGTAAACCGCTCCTAGCCTCCGGGGAGTGGCGGTCTATAAATGTGAAGCATAAAATAAATAAATAAATAAAACTCAAAGTAAGGGGATTTTAACAAGCCCCACCTAATTCTTCTTTGGCTCAGATTAAATGCTAAGTAAGAAGATTAACTAGGTTTCCTATTCTAACAACTTCCTCCATCATAACAGAGAATTCACATTCCAGCACATTAAGCAAAAGGAAGTAAGAGATTACGTTGAAGGGGAAAAGACCGTGTGTAAGTAACCAGCCCTCCTCTGATTTTCTCCCTGCTACTCACTCTTTTGCAGATTGTACTACAGAAGTGGGAGGGAGTAATTTTCCCTCAGGCTTCCAGATTGGAAAATTACTGAGGGTTCCTTCCCTCCTAGTTTGAGATTTAAAAGCCTGGAGAATTCCTGAACAAAATTCACAAACATTTTTGACAGCACAAAAATATCTAAAGTCAATAGACCTTTAACAGCTTGTGTTAAGATCCTGGAATGGTGCTATCCCTTATCCATAAGGTCTTTGCATGGATATGTGAAACAGTACGTAATTGCAAACTCTACTCAAATGAAGAACTTCCAACCCAAGAATACCATAGGGTCGTGATAAAGGCTCTAGAAAATGCCTAGAGAACATATTTTGCACAAGTGGAAAAATTAAAGTGTGGATGCTCTCCTGCAGATAATGGCAATATCTTGCAAAGGATGGTTTATTATTTCACCAACTCGGCATTTTCTAATGTGAAATTACAAATGATTGCTGCTTTGGGAATTAATTAAAAACAAACAAAACCAAATTCTCTAAAACTTAAAAGTGCACTTAGTAAAACCGATGAAGACTTGAACATCATTTGCAATGTTGGCAAAATTCCACCTTGAACATTCATGCTAGGTTGCTTTAAGGAAAAGAATGTGTCACAGGATATGTCCAATGAATGGTTTCTAATGAGAATTAATTAATCTACCTATCCTTTAAAACATTGTAAAGGCATACACACACACACACACAGAGTCCAGATGTTGTAGATATGAATTTTACATATACTGCTTCACTGTTCAGAAAAACACAAGATGCTAACAGAGGCCATTCAACAATAATCCACTACATTGTTTTACAATATCATACTGCATGTTTTATTTGATATATTTTTATGGCCAGGAGCAATTTTTAACACCTGTCATTACAGGTCAGATCCCTGCCATGAGAAATCACACGAAAACAAATCATGACTGCAGTTCTTTCCCCTCTAACATATCTATCAAATGGTTATAACTAAATATGAGTTGAAGGCATGCCATAACAACACAAATCTGTCCAAATATATTTAAGTAGCTTGTGCTACTTGGGTTTGCGCTACTCAGATAGGCCTTAATCTATCAAAGCCTTATTGGATGTAGCTTTCTTTGAGTAGTCATTACAAAAAAAGGGAGGGGGACACTGAAAACACAAGAGTTTGTGGATTGTTGAAAACTAATCTTTCTTTAATCAAGACTAAGGGTTCAAAGGTTAAACCGCCACTCACTTAGCCTCTCTCCCCTGAAATAATTCTGTCACACAAAAATTTAAAATTATTTTACTAAGTAAAATCATACAATATAAGATTTGACTCCAGTTTATAAATTACACATATAAATAACTGTTTATATTCAAGGTCTCACTTATATAAGCCAAATACATAATTTGTAACATCAACATTAACATTAGTAAAATAGGTATTTATAATTCCGAATAACAGCATATTAAGACTCCACACAGCAATGTTGTTTAAATATAAACATACCTTTGGACCCGGCAATCCTGGAAGTCCTGGATTTCCATGTGGTCCCGGAATACCCTATGAAAAGTGGTGGAATTATTATACAGAATAGTAGAATATATAAAGTCATCTTTCCCTCCCCTCTCCCCCAAAAAAGACAAAACTAAGTAATACTTACATCCTGTAATACTGATGAATTACAGCAGTGTTTCTCAGGCTACCTTTTCTATGGCAAAGCGATTTCACTCTGGGATCTGGGATACACTTGAATCTGCTGCAGTGCTTTAAAGCACTTTCCCGCAGCATTATCTAATGTGCTGTATTCCCTTAAATCCACACTGCAGTGTACATTGGTAGTGTGCATTGTGTAACCATCGCGGTTACAAGTTGTATTAAAGTTGTATTATAGTGTCAATATAGATGGGCCCTTAGGGCTATATTTATGCCCATTAGCTAAAATTATTCGCTCAGTTCATAGAAAATCTCCAGGGGAGTTACTCATGGCCTGGCATTAGTTCATGGACAACCACTTTGAGTATTTACTGTATTTATTTGAAATTTTTGTACCCCGACCTTCTCGCCTCCATTGAGGGACTCAGACCGGCTTACAGCAAGATTCAATGCTATACAAATTTAAATACATATTAGAACAGCATATTAAAATACATAAAAAGCAATTTCTTAATCGGTAGCACTGATTAGGAAATTAGACAGCTTCCTTCTTGACTAACCTACAGTACTAGCAAAACTGGACCCAAGTAAGACAGTTATATTTTCCAAAGTACTCTCAACTGCCCACTTCAAAACAGGGTCTAACCTCTTATGAAATTCTTATTTCCTTCTTTTAGGATTTCCTCAGTGCTAGTAATTTACAATGTCCAAAATGTGTTAACATGGACATAAAAACTGGAAGGGTTCTAGAAGTTGTGGGCTAAAAGGGTACATTTTCCAGGCTCAGCTGTTTAATATGTTCCTAATAGTTTACATAGGTAGACATGTTTAGCTAAAATCTTCGTTTCTTACTTCCCATAGTTTCCCCACAGGATTGTGGTAATAATAGATTACAAAACAAGGCAGCCACAACATGCTGCAAAATACTTTGTGGCCTTTCAGATTCTGTTGAACTGCAGTTCCCATGTTACTTGAGCACTGACTATGTGAAGGTTAATTCTGCTAGAAAATGAAATCAATAAACATCTAGACTAGAGGGACACACATTGCCGACTTTGAACTTGAAAGTTATTTTAAAAAGTAATTATCATTCCAAGTGCACACAGAGTTTCTGTATATTGTTCATTAGTTAAAAAATTTAAAATAAAGTTTTCATTTCTTAGTTCTCAAAAGTAACTCCAAAGGGGGAAAATACCTTTTAAAGCCCAACTGAATGTTATAGTCAGTGGCCTATGGTATATTTTACTTTCATCCAACTTAGTATTATTTCAGTTTCTACAACAAAGCATGAAATAGCACTTCTTACACTATGTGACATTTTTTCCTCTTCTGTTTAAAAGCAGGAATGTGCCCTTACTAAATGTGAGGTGAACTGGAGAAATATGTTGTTGTTGTTGTTGTTGTTACTGTTTGTCTTCCAGTCATTTCAATCTCATGGTAACCCTAAGGTGAGTCTATTAAAAGAAACTAATAATACATAGCTTCTAAGCTCTGCCCACTCGTAATTTCAAAGAATATCATTTTTTGGGATACACTATTAATACAATTATGATTTTTTAAATAAAAAAAACATGATCACTTTAGCTTTATGATCTGAGAACAGATGTTCTACTACATACATCTAGAGCAGTGATTCTCAACATGTGGGAACCCAGATGTTTTGGCTTTCAACTCCCAGAATTCCTAACAGCTGGTAAACTGGCTGGGATTTCTGGGAGTTGTAGGTCAAAACAACTGGGGACCGGCTAGGGTTGCCATATGTCCCTTATT
Source organism: Anolis apletophallus (assembly GCA_030556195.1). Lineage (NCBI taxonomy): Eukaryota > Metazoa > Chordata > Lepidosauria > Squamata > Anolidae > Anolis > Anolis apletophallus. Next base: position 112,819,658 of record JARBWK010000005.1, read on the forward strand.
CTAAGGGACGTCCCTTATTTTGGCCCTAAAATTTGTGTTCCGTTTTTTCAGGCCCTGTCCCTTATTATTGACTAGCAGGACAGGACTGGGCGGGGTTGATCAGAGGAAGGCACGCGCTGTGGTTTCCACAGCAATGCCTGCCCAGGGATGCCAACTCACAGGGCAGGCTGACAGTTGCACGCTTGTGAGTGTGTGCCTGCCTGCATCCCTGTTGGAAGGAAGAGGCGATACAGAACTTTTTAAAAGTACAGTAGACCCAATTAACTGTTACCCAAGGAGAATGTTAGATCACGTTGGATAAAGATAGTTTCTGGTTGCTTGAGAGTTACTCTTAAAATAGGCCTAGCTGTGTATCCCAATACTATACAATGCTGTGTATCCCATACTATACTATTAACTATTGACATAATAAAAATGAAGTTGTACTGTCTTATAAAATTTATTTTATTTTAATGTTTAAACAGTGCACTTTTAAAGTCAGCAAACTCAAGTACTAAATACAGATGGAGAAAAAAAGGTAGTTCTAATAACGTTTTTTCTGCATGACAAAACATGCAGAAACATACCATGTACTGTTAAGAGGGTGTAAGTCTGTTTCTTTTGTGAGTTTCAATCATTATCTTATTCTGTTAATAAAACTATTTATTCCTAACGTTTGAGTTTCAAGTTTTTAATGAAGTGTCCCTTATTTTTGTGAAAAATCACGTAAATGTCCCTTATTTCAAAAAGTGGCAACCTTAGGGGACCCACATGTTGAGAACCACTGATCTAGAGTGTCAGGTTAGCCTCCCTCCAGTGCCACCAATAGCATAACATAGTATCAACAGAGATATTCTGTAGCAGCATATAATGGAATGTCTACTCGGATATTTCAGACATGACCATTATTTTTAGAGAATGAATTTGTTTATACCCCGCCTTTCTCTCAATTGACTGGACTTCAAAGAAATGAAAAAAATTAGACTCTAATCTGCTAAACACAAAAACTGATTCTTTCGGCATAAGTCAATATACTGCTGTACACTTTCCCAAACACCAAGCTGAACACTTTGTTTTTCCAATTTATATGTTACAACTTTGATGAAGTTTGAACAATTTTTGGATGACAAAGAATGAGGAAAATGATTGCATATGTTCCCCAATTAAAACCAGAAGCATTCAGCTTCTACCAAAATAGAAATGCATTAATGAAGTAGAAAACGTGATCCCATAGTTCAATTTGTGGTTTTTTAATAATCCACATGATACATAAATAGCAGTAATGGCAGGGAGGCCCAGGGGGAATACAAGCAATGTGAATAGCTTTTAACAACATCAAATATATATTCAGCTAACTTCTATCACCGCACAATTTTTCCAGGGAAGTCAGATTGATGAAAATAACATAAAGACAGAGCTAGCTAAATATGTGTTCACTTCCTGAGACAAAGTAGCAAATGGTGCTGTCCACTCACTCAGTCCCAAGGTCATCCAATTTATTTTGGCACATAAACCAAAAAAATCCAAAAACACTTCTCACTATCCCTGGCAACAAATGAAACAACTAACCATGTTCTGCCTTCTTTGAGGAAATTCATGATTCTATGCAATCAAGTTTCAAAACACTAGGTCATTACATCAATTATCCCAACTAGATCATTAAACCATCACACCAATTCAGCAAAATCAACAAGTTGCTATAGATTTAATTATCTTGTCAGAACTGGGTCTCAGATGGCGAAAGGGCACTGTGCAGGGCTTTCCCATGTGTGGTCCTGTATCACAAAACACTGCCTAATTATAATCAATGCAATTAACTCTGATCATGCTAATAACTAATGGGTCAGTGGCTGTGGTGCTGGCACAGCTAATCTCTTTGTCCCCTCTTCCAACTGGTAATAAAAGCTGCCAAAACTGACACTCTTATTCATCTGGCAGAAAAATATTCATACACAGCTTTCCAGTGCACATGGGAATGTTTGCATCAGTGCCATTATACTTAATATGAGACAGACTAATACGTTTACTTGCTAAGATATAATTCTCTTTACAAAAATTGCTCCTGATAATGTGTTGAAATATATCTTTTCTTAATGTCTTGACTAATGCCATAAGAAAAAAAATGTGGATTTCATATATGGATTGTCACATATTCACACAAATAATAGCAACTTTAGGTAAAGGATGCAGAACATGTGGCCCTCTAGATACTGTGTGACTGTAGCTCTCATCTCTGGCTAGTGTAGCTGATGATAGGAGATGGTAGCAGTTATAGTGGAAATACATGTGAAGTGTCAGATGCCTTTCGTTCCTTCTTTTATGATGCGCCAAGAATTTACAAGAGAAAATACACTTTCAAAAGAAAAATAAACCCTTTAGGTTCAATTGTACACTGTAAATACCTCATGAAGTTCCAGAATTTCGTATTTCATGAATGATGACTATAAAAACATGACATCATCTTGAAGATTACCTCACACTCAGAATGGTTTATCAAATAAAATAAGTTGGTTCTGTTCATAATAAAGATGTAGGAAACTAATGTTTGTGCTTTGATCAAATATAAGATGAAGGGCAAAGCATTTGGATCCTCAATGTATTGTTGAAGGCTTTCAAGGCCAGAATCACTGGGTTGTTGTAGGTTTTTCAGGTTATATGGCCATGTTCTAGAAGCATTCTCTCCTGACATTTCACCTGCATCTATGGCAGGCATCCTTGTGAGATCTCACAACCTCTGAGGATGCCTGCCATAGATGCAGGCAAAACATCAGGAGAGAATGCTTCTAGAACATGGCCATATAGCCCGAAAAACCTACACCACCTCATTTGGATCCTCATCTTCATTCAAATGTGGATTCCCTCTATTCTCTTTGATTTATGGAGGTTGTGGGGTGGGGGGAAGGTAGACCTGGTGTGTGTGACTGGCTTCAAATTGCCTGTCCACTTATGGCAACCCTATGCATTTCAAAGGTTTTTCTTAGGCAAGGAATACTTAGAAGTGGCTTTGCCAGTTCCTTCCTCTGAAATATTGCCTACAGCCTCTGGTACTCATAATCAAGTGCCTCTTCACAAAGTTTTAAAGAACTCTGGAACTTTAAGACGCTGCATGGTTTACCTTTTCCCTCCCCTTGTCCAGCTGGAACTGTAAATGTTCAGCAAAGGCCTTTGGGCAGATTATTACGTTGGTATAATGGCCTGGATTAACATACTGTCCTAGAGAAGAACCTTGACTTTCCCTAAAGCTAATGATATCACCCAGTTCCCTTCTTTATGTATATTGCAATATTGTAGAACTGGTGACAGCTAACAGTGGATTGTCCCTGAATTCATAATTTCCACTTCAGCCTTACATTATGAATGCTTCTGTAGCAAATGCCAAATCACAATATTTATTCTGTCTTTTCAGTTGTATTTTAATATGTAGTCAGAAACAGCATAATGGAGGTTTGTGTCCAAAGAAACAGCAGTATGTAATAGGGGAACAGTTGGATTCTCATGTGTGGATTCTCATTGTTCAGCGGTGGCAATTCCCACTGCAAGAGACAATAAGCAATTCTGTCTCTTTGGCAGCAGAAATGATAATACCTGAAACATCTAATAGAGCTCTAGATGCATACCAGATTCTGAAATAATACTTTATTAATACAACTATCTGGTGAGAGATGTAATATTTTGTCCCTATGGCAGAACAATGTGCCCCTTGCCTAATGCAAAAAAAATGAGTTCCTTGGTCTAATTGAAAAAGTGATTGGTCAAACTCTGGCAAGAGATTTCCTTCTAAGAGGTGAAGGAATTGAAGAGATGGAAGTCATTAGCAGAAAATTTCAAAAGGACAGCCCCATCCATTTTTGGCTCTGGTTCTTCTAACTGCTGGGCAAACCCTAAACAGTGCAACAGGCAGCCCCTGACAAATTTGACCACAAAGAAATGCTGTCCTCAACAGGAGAAAGATTACTTGCATTCCTTTGTGTATGAGAAAGACTATTACTTAATACACTGTAAGTAGAGAAGTTAGTGAAGAGGGAAGTGACCTTAAAGATGGCATGCTTGGTACAGATGTAATGCTGTACTACGGTTAATGTAAGGCTGGGTTGCAAATCCTCTTTAAAGCATCATTCCGAAAATCTTAACCATAATACGCAATCGTGGTCTAAATAGTTAAAACTTGTAAATTATATACTTTCTATGCTGTATTCCCAAAGACAGATCCCTCTCATCAGAGTTCCTGCTTCCATCAACACTCTTGTTTCCTTGATCTTTCAACACTCACAGATCATTACTCTGATCACCATTTCACCTTCACAATTTCCTCTGTGCTGAAAAACTTTCCAAAAAATGACTCATCCAGCTCATATGCGGTCTTTTGGCTACACTGTATAGACTTGTTCTACTCTTCTTCCCCCCACCCCCACAGCATTCCTTCTTTTCGTGCAGACTAACATATGCAATTGTTTACAAAATACACACACCACACAAACTGAACCTTTAAAAAAAACCATAGCAGCCTTACTCCCAAAGAAACAAGCCTCTGGGTGATGCAGTTCTTGCAATGAATGAAGTAAGGACCACAAGTGCATTGACACTTTCACATTACATACACACTCTTTCTGTCACTCGCCCTTCCCTTCTCTTCCTCTTCCGCCCTCCCTGTATTGCCATTCTGTGCACTAAAAAAGGCTTCCTTTCTGAGTGGGCTGAAAGCAATTCAAGTGAATCAGGCCTGCTAAATGAGATTATCTTTCTTCCTGGAGTGTCAGATCACATTTCTGTCTGTTCATTGGTAAAGGCAAGTCTTTTTCAATACATATAAAGAAATCCTAGGTTGCGGGATGTTCTTCATTGCTTCCTTGTGGTTTAAGAAGAAACCGTAGGGAGGTTTTATTTTAATGTTTTATATCTTTCTCAAAATCTCCCACCCTTACTCACATTACTGTTCTGCATAGGAAATAGCTCAGCAGCAGCAAAGTAGTTCTATCAGAAGGCAACACTTCAAAGAGGTCCAAGCTTGCATTGCCAACAAAGTAGCCTTTCCCCTCTTTGCCCAAGAGATGAAAAGGATGTAGCAGCGATCAGAGTGTGTGAGATGGGGAAGTACAATGAGCCGCGTTATTGCCACTTTAGTTACAGGTGGATTTATTGTTTAAGTATTTCCAAACAAATTGAGCCGAAAACAGGCTAACTCATTTTAAGCTCTGATATTTATAGCTAATGGCTTGAAATTATATATGAAATGTCTGGAGACGAGCGTGCCCTCGATGCCGGTGAGTGAAGCCTGGACGGGGCCCTAGTGCTGCCGAGGGCCGAGGCGAGAGAGAGACAGGGCGGAGCGTGAGGCGGGGCCCCGTCCAGGCTTCACTCACCGGCGTCGAGGGCACGCTCGTCAGCTGCAGCCCCACCGCGGGGACCATCCTCCTCCTCCACACATACTCCCTCCCTCCCTCCTGCAACCTCGCATCCTATCCCTGCGCGCGCCTTCGCCTTGCTCCCGCCCCCCCCCAGGAGCAACCAATGGGCAGCCACGTCACCACATCATCTCAAGAGACAAGCGCCAGAGCCCGCCCACTAAAACCTCATTTTGGCGAAAGAAGCCCCGCGTGGGTGGAAGGCGGCAGCAGGAGCGTGCTCGGGGTGCGCGTGTGCAGAAGCGCCCCATCCGGCTGCAAGCTACCTCAAATGGACTTGGGATCAACTAGTCGATTGCGATCGATTTCCTGAGCAGCCCTGACCTAAGGCATCCAAACGATGCCTCGGTTCAATCGGGATTAATCCAAAGCAAGCTAGGATTTCCCAATTTACTCTGGGTAAAAAAAAACTCAAAAGATCCAGACCTTACTGAAAGACCCAGATAATATGAAATTTTGGAACTCATGGGGATTGACTCTCGGGACCACCTTCTGTGATCCTGAGGGCCAATCCTCATTGCCATCCCAGTTCTTTGTGCTCTGAGAGCCTGAGGGAGCAGGATGGCACCCCACCTTCCATTCCCAGTCCCCTATTTCCCATGTAAACTTATCAAAGGGACCTGGCTGTGTTCCCCCTTGGAGTAAGCTTTTGATACATCAAAATGATGCACCAAAGGTTTTGGAGGCCTCCCTCCCCATTCCAAAGCTTCTGATGTGTCATTTTGACATGTCAGAAATTTACTCCGAGGGGCCTGAGGATGCAGCCAGGCTCATTCAGTAAGTTTACAGGGGAAATGGGGAGCTGGGGCTGGCTAGATGCCCTCTTGGTTTGACCTCTGATCAGCCTGGAGGGCATGCAGCTCCCTCCCCCAGGAAAAACCTGGGATTTGGGCCCTCTGTGTGGTCTAAATTTCAAAAGGAATTGAGATTTTAAATCCCAGTTCCTTTTGCAATTTGGTCCTGTCTGGAAGGACCCTAAGGCTGGATCTATACTGCCCTATATCCCAGGATCTGATCCCAAATTATCTGGTTATCCCAGATTACCTGTTAGCATACACTAATACAATAAAGTTCAAACCAGATTATGTGGATTATCTGATTTGATAATTTGGATTATATGGCAGTGTAGATTCAGTCCTGCTCAGTGTAGATTCAGTCCTGCTCAGATGCTAATAGGGATGCAAAGGGGATTGCATTTCCAACCTTTTTCCACCAGTGAGTCAGTAACAATCAGAAGTAAGGTCCCATGATAATTCCTTGTTGCAACCGTTGTTTTAAAATCCTGTATAGAGCATACACACACAAATGCTACACCCAGTGTTTGCCCAAATATTTAAAATTATCAAAAACAAAATGTACCAAATGTTGAATTTTTATGAACAGGTATATTGCACTCTTAAATAGCAATCCGGTTAATTTGGGGGTATTTAGAAACCTAATGATAGGTTCATATTAGGCTCATTGCAACTCAGAAATGACTTGAAGACACAAAATAACAAGAAAAATGTGCTTGTTGATCAAAACATGACTTCATTTCCATCACTGTTTAGGAGGTTATTATTATTATTATTACTAGCTGTACCCGGCACGCGTTGCTGTGCCCTATTTAGGAGATGCGAGAAAGTCTTGAGTATGTAAGGGTTGGAATTGTTGTTAGTGAATTGGGTGTTTTATGTTTGTGCCTCAGCTCTTTGCCTGCAGTCCTTTGAGTTTGACTTGTACCATGGCCAGGATGGATCAGCTTGGGGAGGGCTTGTCCTGTCAGGGGATCTCTATCTTCACAGGTGCGTCCAGTGTCTGTTGGGGGACTGTTAAAAATCCTTTCCGTATCCTTTTTAGCCACCTTTCTCAAGATCTTCATGTCTAGCTTACTTTCTGCTCCTCTCTTTTTCAAGATGTCCTGCTCTGTGTCTTTTGTCCCTTTGAATGGTGTTGATCTCCATCATGGTCTTCTGATTTGAAAGTGTTGGAGGAGGCTGTGGCACTCATCTGACAGTTTGTTATGGGTCGGAATGTTCATGTTGGCTGGCCAGTACAGCAGTTATGCAAATCCGCCCTTATTGGCAGCCAATCATGTTGTCAGAATGTAGAGGCTGGGGGAGTCTTTGGCCACCCCGGAGGATGCTGGGAAATGTAGTTTTATTTTTACTCGTTGTTTTGGGGGCCTTTTAGGTTTTGGGGGGGAAAGTTTTTTTGCTACAAACATACCTTGCTTGAGGCCTATTTCTGTTGGCAAGTTTTGTGTTTCTGCGTTGTAAGGTTTCTCTGTATGAGGTAGTCTTCACATGACGACTGTTCCTTTATATATATATATTATTTCCCGCATTTCTACCCTGTCTATTGTCTATTGACAATCCTAGTTTTTCTTTTCTAGTATTAGTTACTCTCACTCTTTTCTACTTTCCAGCTTTGAAATGCAGTGCTTTATACACCCTTGCTCCACTTGAATCAACCCAGCAAAAAAATATGACCTTTAGGCTCCAGAGACACAAATGATGAGAATGGTGAAAAACACCGAGGATTAGTGTAGAATAAGGCAGCTAGCAAATGCTACCTATTCAAAAGTGGAAGTGCAAAGCAAAATGCTCTGCTTTGTCTTTTTTCTGAGAGCACAACCCATATAATGAGAAACAACAGTAAGGCTTTCAGCTCCACATTTGTTGTGAATACATAAGGATAGTCACATTTGCTGCTCTTTTTGATCACTAATACTAGTATTTTAGGATCAACACATCAGTCTTTACTCACTCTTGGGCCTCTCTTCCCTGCTGGACCAGATAATCCTGGAGAACCTGGGGGTCCCTAAAGAGAAGGAACAAGCAAAAACAAATAGTTAATGTTAACATCAAATGAACAAAGAGTAACATTCAGCAATGAGCACATCTACGCCATATAGCAATAAAGCAAGTTGAGCTCTCTCTGCTCCATTTTGTTTTGTTCAGTTTTAGAAAAGCCACTTGCAAATGGTTATCAATTGCTAACAATCTGAGTTTAAACCACTTTGATGCTGCTTTAACTTCCATAGCTCACTGCTATGGAATTCTGAGATTTGTCATTTGGTAAGGTACCAGACTCTTTGGTAAAAAAAGATTAAAGATCTTATAAAACTACAACTTCTGTGATCCCATACTGTTTGACTATGGTTGTTAAAGTGGTGTCAATCTGCATTAATACAGCAGTGTAGATGTACCCCTGTTCCAACACATCTGAATGCTGTGGGATTGGGAAAGGTCACCACTTCTACAGAACCATCTAAACTCTGCCTCAGATGGATGGTTTGGCAGTAAGATAAAGGCAAAGACTACTGTTGGAGGCATTTAGTCAGACATTAGGAAATTAAGAGAGGTGGTTGGGTTTAATTGAATTTGTTTTGCTCTTGCTTCTGCACAATTGTAAAACAGTATAAGGCTGAAATTCTTTCAGTCATCACCAATCACATGCCATGACCACTCTATGCTGCATCTGAACTAGGGGGAGTATGTCACAAATGCTCTAAAATAAAAACCAGCTAGTCTTAAACATGGTGCCATGTTATACATCTCCGGGAAAGTATAACTTTATTGTGGTCAAAGTCATTCAATCCAAGAAAGCCAAGAAACCTCAAGCCAATCCACTGTGGTAAGAAGATCCACACCACTGCTGGCCTGCTCACTTGCATGGTTCATTACTATGCTTGTATGGCAGCCTATCGGGTGCTCTTATGGGATAACTTAACACCTTATTTGGATCTCCTTCCCCAACAACATCAACAGATCCCAAGGGCTTTCTGTCAGGAAGCTCTCACCTTAGCTTCTCACCAGAAAGATATGGCTAAGCACAGCACCGATACAGCACACAAGATCTGCCGCCATGCTTAGCTGAGATCCCCTATCCTCTCCAAAGAAGGCAGAGCAATGGCAGAGGAACTGCCCAAGGCAGAACATAGTCTGTTTCATCTTGATACAGACTCTCAGTTCAAAAGTACACACAAGATTTGGCAGGCAGGTTCTAAGTTTGGCTTTTCACCACAATCTTTTTCCAGCCTAGATTTTGATGGCCAGCCCCTCAGCTTAATTATCATCAACCTTCATGGCCTGTTTCCTTCAGGCCTCAGTAGGGCCGGAACTCCAGGGCCTCTGTACCTGGGAGATGTAATTTTTCCACCAGGGTCACCAACAAACTAAAGGGAAACAACAAGATCAGGACTAACAGCATTTTTAGCATGCATTTTTCTCTTCTTTAATAGATTCCAACCCTTCTCTTAGTTTTGGAGCTCGACTAGCACCATTTTTAGATGCATGGGGTTGGATCTCTACTGACTCACGGGTGCTGGAGATTACGGAGCATGTTTATGCTATTGAATTCCATGCAGGATGACCCCAACAAATGTCTCGTTGTCCCTTTAGCCATTCACAGGTCTCTCAACTGGTGGACTTATCACTCCAATCTGTGTGTGAACATATTCTTTCGTCCTCCAAGACCCTCAATAATGTTAGCAACAGACACTTTCCTCTCAGGATGGGTCACATTGCCTTTCCAACCTTATTTCCAAACCCCTCTACTCCTCTGGAGCAGTCTTTACACCTCCTTGATTTGCGGAGAGCCCTTGCACAGCTCCATTATGGAAGTCACTAAGACTTTTTGTGAAGTACCATAGGACTCTTCCGGTTTCTACCCAGAGATTGGCAGTTTGGATAGTTGTGGCTATCTGGCTAGCATATCAGATGGCAGGACTGGACTTACCTGTTCAGATCTATGCTCATTCCACTCGAGCAGTGGCAGCCTCTACGGCATTTTTGCATGGCGTGCCACTGGATGACATTTGCCGGGTGGTCATTTGGTCAACACCGCACACATTTGTCTCCCATTACAGACTAGACTTGGTCATCAAAAAACATGTGGCTTTTGGGAGAGCAATTCTTTTTTCTGCACTAGCATGATGCCCACCATCCATGGGACTGCTCACTAGTCTACCACAGGTGTGGATTTCACAGTGACCACGCTGAAGAAAGTAAGGTTGCTTACCTGTAACCATGTTTCTTTGAGTGTTCAACTGTGAAATTCACACCACCCGCCCATCCTCCCTGCACTCCGTCATGCCTTCTATCTCTGACTGTCTTTTGCGGTACGAAACTAAGGCCTCAAGCCCCACTGCCTGGCTTTATTACTCAAGTGGATGGGCGGGGATGGAGTTCCTGATTTGGCAAACTCTTTTCAACAAGGATCCGAATCAGCTGCGTAGACGCAGGAAATACCACAGGTGTGGATTTCACAGTGACTACGCTGAAGAAATATCTGGTTTATCTGTTTTTAATGTAGATAACACAATTTTTATTCAAATGTGTGCAAGGAGTAACACCACCACACAGAGAATTCCAGTTTGTTTTCCAAGCAAGTATTTTACACATTCTAACCTGTAGTTATGGTCTCTTAAAATGATTTCTGTCTTAACTGAAAGGATTCTAGTATTCCTACACTAATAACCTAAGGTGTGGGTGCTAGAAAACACATTTTGATCTCTCTCATGTTTAGAAATACTCTTCCCTCTAATAAATTCCTTTATTACAGTAAAAAGCATTTACTGTAATAAAGGAATTTATTAAAATTGAAACAACCAGAAAAAGTCACTTTATCGGAATACACTCCCACAACAATCAAGAGTGGTTTTACATGGACACTTTTTCCTAGGGTCAATCCAAAGTGTTAGATTCTGGATCAGCACCAGGATGGTTTTTCCTGTCAATCTCCGGACCACTACAGAGGTGGAAATAAGTCCTGGCCATCTAGTTGTGCCAAACCCAGTTCAGGGTCACTGGACAGTCAGGCTTATTGTCCCCCTTTTGTTCTGGTCGTAGTAGCAACCACTGGGTGCAAAATCACTCTTCAACTGGGGGGCCACTGTGCCACAGTAGAGACAAAGGGGAAAGAATGAGTTGCCCCTCCTTTACATCTTTCCTTCTCCAATTGCTCGTGTTCCAGCTGACATCATTACAGTAAATGAACCAGCCATGTTACACCAGGAAGCCATCACAATGTTGAACGTTAAGTACTGTATCATCCCATGACCCCAGGGCCACCCAAGTCAGGGGTATACAGGATGACCATATAAGCATTTGTGACCAGCCCAAATATTTACCTGGGCCCAAAATTGTGATTTGCTCCAGATCTTCAGGGTAAATCTGGAGGAACTCACAACTTTTGTTAATGTGGTTCAAGGCCATGTTAACCTGAATCAGCTCCAGGCTTTATTCTGCTGCCATGGAGTTGATTAATCTCCCCCACAGCTGGGAGAATAATATGTGCCTGTGTGATGTAGCAAAAGTATATTCCAAATCTATATATCTACACACACATACACACACAATCAGCTTTTAATTACACACAGTATGACCTTCTATCTAAAGAGATACATTCCAAAACACACACTCACCCATCTGGATACCTGAAACAATGGAGAGTAACGATTCCTATATTTTGACTATATTTGGGTTGGAAGCTCCCCACACATAGGCCCATAAACACTTCGGGGGGTATTTTTTGGAGCATAGATAAGTGAATCTATGGATATTGAATCTGTGGATAAGCAGGTACTATAAATTAATCTAAACGTTGAAATTTATTACTCTGGTTGTCTGTGGAAAGAACCAGACTAGTTTATAATTGTGAAAAGGTAGGAGCAATCTTGGGACCGTGGTAACAAAGAGGAATTTAACAATTTTTTTACTGACATATGATGAACAAACATCTCTCCAAACCATTTGTACTTCAAAAGTAGGTTGAAGCTCTCCACACCACCAATTTGAGTTTTTTAAAGACTGCTTTTGAACATTTTAAAAATAAATATTTTTAAAAGTAATTTTCCAAGTTGTGAGTCACCCAGTGGCATTTCCTTAAGAACATGTCCTATCTCATTCCTGTGATCATCTGTCTAGGGAACTCATCAGATAGGCTGGGGAGAAATGGGGGAAAGAAGAGGGAACACTGTTCCCTCCCATCTCTTCCCATCTTAAGGGATCATCAGTTATCCCACATGCCTTTCCTGGTCTTTTTCCTATTTACCCCCATATTCTGCTGCTTGGAGTCAGGTAACACCCAATTCCTGAAGACAGTCTTTGTGCTCCGTTTCCATGCTCCATTTCCATTTGAGTCTCACCAGAAGTGCAGTAACATCATGTAATAGTCTTCATGGGGCTCCTATGGGGCTCCACTTTCTAACTGCATGGAAATGGAGACCAAAGACCATCTGATGAGATCCTAGCTCTCTGTCACTACATATTTTGAGGTTGCATTAAAGCTCTGCATTTATTTTATTTTGCTAACAATATTGAATTAAGCCAATGAAAGGAACTCCTAATCTAAAAGGAACAAATCACTGTGACTTTTTCTCTGATGTACTCACCTCCAAAGTATGGCACAGCAATCTTACTTTTAGTATGCCTATGTTTAGATATTACTGCAAAGGAGTTTCTCCAGAGATTGATGGTAAGAGGCAAAGAAAATTCACAACACCTCCCTAATAACAGCTGCGAGATCGTGCCCAGCGCAGATTTTCAGGATTGTCCGAGATTTGGTCACCACCAATCTGCAGCCAAAAACCAGGGACACTCCAGCCATCTCAGCAGAGGAATTCCAGGAATTCTTCATAGAGAAAATCACCGCTCTTCGGCTAGACCTGCTATCCATGCCTGAAGATACGAGTGAGAGGGTAGAAGAACTACATACACCAACTAACCAGATATTTGACCACTTCAAAGCCCTGGACCTGGAGGCAGTTAATAAAATCATCTCCACAGCACAGGCGACTACCTGCTCCATGGACCCTTGCCCATCCCATCTAGTTAAGGACTGCGCAGAGGGGCATGCAGATAATAAATCACTCCCTGGAGCAGGGAATTTTCCCGGATGCCTTGAAATAAGCCTCGGTCCGCCCACTCTTGAAAAAAAGCCAATCTGGACCCAGCGATGCCAGCGAACTACCGTCCCGTCTCAAACCTCCCGTTTCTCAGTAAGCTGATCGAACGCGCGGCAGCAACCCAGCTACAAAACTTCCTTGAGACATCAGAGGGCTTGGACCCCTTTCAATCAGGGTTCCGCCCCGGGCATGGGACCGAGACCATCCTGGTGGCCATCTCGGACGATATCCGCTGCCAACTAGACAAGGGAGGCTCAGTAGTTCTGGTATTGCTGGACCTTACCGCCGCATTCAACACGGTGGACCATGATCTGCTGATACGACAACTTGCCGCCATAGGGATACAAGGAACAGCTTTAGCTTGGCTTAGCTCCTTCCTGCGCGGACGTAGTCAGCGAGTTGAATGGCTAGGCCAAACATCTAGGAAATCTCTCCTCGAGTGCGGAGTGCCCCAAGGCGCCATATTATCACCAACGTTGTTTAACATCTATGTTCGGCCGTTGGCTGGTATAGCCCGGAGCTCCGGCCTAGGGTGCTACCAATATGCCGATGACACCCAGCTCCTACTGAAACTGGAGCCTGGCGCAACTTCGGTGCCCGAAAACTTCACTCGAGGCCTAGAAGCAGTGACAAAATGGCTCCGCGCCCACAAACTTAAAATAAATCCATCAAAGACGGAGATCTTAAGGCCGGGACAATTGGCGCCCTATCTTCCGACGGAAGCGCTAGCTACAGTAATCCATGCCACGGTTACATCAAGGCTGGATTACTGTAACGCTTTGTATGTAGGTCTACCCCGGTCACTAACCCGCAGGCTCCAGATTGTGTAGAACGCGGCCGCCAGGCTTCTCACAGGAATATCGATGAGATGCCACATTACACCATCTCTGCAGCGCCTGCACTGGCTGCCCGTTGAGTATAGAGCCTTACACAAGACCTTGACCTTGGCTTTCAAAGCCCTACGGGGCCAGGGCCCAACATACCTAAAAGACCGCTTGTTGATGCCTGCTTACTCGAGGACCCCGCGGCCAGCAAACAAGAACCTTCTTCACATACCAGGCTTGAAAGAGGCCCACCTGGAGACCACGAGATGGAGATCGTTCTCCGTTGTGGCCCCCATTCTTTGGAACCCAATGCCACTGGCCCAGAGAGCCTCCCTCGACCTGCCCCAGTTCCTGACCGCTCTGAAGACCTGGCTATTTAGGAAAGCCCATGGTTAATGCAGAACCAGGAACTCAAATACCGAGCCTGGCCCCTGCACTTAACCACTGAATATTTTAATCTAGTTTTAAATACTCTATTTTAATTGTGGAATTTGTTGTGTGTAAGTCGCCCGGAGCACTAACGTGGAGGGCGACTCAGAAATAATAAAGTCAGTCAGTCAGTCAGTACTTTGTCTACAAAATGGTTTGGAGAATTGACCAGGGCAGAAACTGGCCCAGATCTCAAAATAAATTACTTTGTTGCTATCATTGTAGAAGGACATTTTATTATATCTCTTTTACTGCCTTTGCTTCTAATCCCTCATTGCCCAGAAGGTATATGACCTTTATCTTGAACTCATTCCCCAAAGTACCAAAGTAAATATCGTTTTAAGCAAACACCTTGAACAAGATGCAGACTTGTAACTCTAACACAGTCATTTTCACCTGCATCATTTTTTAACTATCTTCAAAAACTAGTATGATTAATTTTTCGGTGATTTAAATGGTCAAACAAAAGTATTATGAATAACACAGTGCAATAATAAAATGACAGGAAATCCCTACATGAACACATCTTTGGAAAATATAATAGTGTAGATTGTGAACTACGGATATATTCTATTAAGAAACACAAGATTACTTACTGGTGCTCCAGGGTCTCCTTTAGGCCCTTTCAGATTCTCCACCTCAAACATTTGTTCCAGTTCTTCATAATCATAATCATAACCATAACCATCAACACCAAGATCATAATTGCTTTCTGTGTTGTAAGCTTCTTCAATCTGAATTGTACGTTCATCCAATGAACCAAGCTGATTATTTGAAGGCATGGAATCAGAAGTCCTGTATAATGTTGTGTTTAAAATCTGCTGCATCTCTGTTGGTTCATATGAATGCTGCTTTGATGTATTTTCCATTATATTCCTTGTTTTAGTTTGCTTTATAGAAAAGAGAAGATCAGGATAGGTTTTCCTCCTCATATATTCTGTGACATTATCTGTAAGGTTTTGGGGCAATTTTGTGATAGTCTGGAAGTCATCTTTTCTTTTGCTGACATCATGCTGATGATTTTTCACAATTTGCTGGTCATCTGGCACAGATATAATTTCCAGTGTGGTAATATTTCTTAAAGAAAGAGATGTCGAGACTGAAGTTGTCTCTGGAGATTCTGGAGAACTACACTGGTTATGAAAGCATGGATCATCTTTCTTTGTATTTAGTGGCATGTAATTTGGTTGGGTTTCTTCACTGAGCTGCTCTTTTGGGAGTACTCCAAGTGATGTGTCTTGAGTTGCCGGCTGAGATCGATAAGTGTCAGCTTGACGACACTGTTGTTTCACGTATTTACAATAGTTTGCCAAGGCTTGTGCAGTGGGGATAATATCCAGCTGGCATATTACTCCTTCAAAGTTGACTGAATGGGAGTTCATCCTTCCTAAGGTAAACAAACTATGTGAATCAAACTGTGGCGTTTTAGAAAGAATCTCCTTGCTGAAGTGCTTCCTGCCACACTGAGTTTGCAGGAATACTGTCTTTTCTGTGATGCCAATAGCAAACGTGTGCCATTGTTCATCATGAACACTGTAATCAAAATATACAGAGTGTTTCCCACCAGTGTGTACCATTACCTTCCTTGGAAGCAACTGTATACCAAACTGCAGTCTATTTTTACTTCTAATACTGAAAAGAAAGGCATTGTTCACTCTTCCAGAGCGGAGACTGATCAGTACAGTGAACTGGGTGCCTAAGCTTGATGCTATCACTTGAGGGATGGGAACCTCAATGTCTGCTGTTGAGGACAAAACAACTCCTGAAGCACTTAGGTGAACCCCTTCAGGCAGCAAAGTATGTGGCAAGGGCTTTGTAGTCCCTGTGGGTGGATGATGCCCTTTTAGGCCTAAATGATGAAGAACATCGATGCCTGGAAAAGAGAGAGGCAGAGAGGATAAGAAGAATGCAGAGTTAATTTCATTCAAATAATGTATAAAGATGGGTAAACTAGATGTTTTTGGCACTAGGTGTCTTTATCAATTGACAATACTATCTATATAAATAAAAATGTAATGTTTGTGGGATTAACATAACTCAAAAAACACTGGGCAAATTGACACCAAATTTGGACACAATACACCTATCAGGCCAACGCGTGACCATCACTCATAAAAAAACCCAGAGAAACACAGCAGAAGAGACTTTAAAAGCAAAAAATGCATTACAATGCATGCGCAAAACAACATATTTACAAATATACACACACACATATTTAGACATACAGACTGGGCCACAGCAACGCGTGACAGGGGATGGCTAGTTCCACAATAAAATGCTGGCCTACTACAGGTAAATGGCTCTCATTAGAGGTAAAAACATATAACATATATTGAATATACAAAACATTTGGTTCCCATGATCCTTCCATTTTACACATAAAATGGAATAATTGTGAAACAAGGTATGGAAGCACATGTCAGAAAATATATCATACATGAAATATTAGTCTATTTTCTTGCCCCACCAGAATTTGAGTGCCCGCAGTGTTTAGAGAATTGGAAAGAATTGTGTTCAAATGCCACTTGGTCTCAAAAAGCTCACATGACCCGATCAATAAACTTTATTTTAGCTCTCAGGGTTGCCTATCTCCCTGGGTTGCTGTCACGACAGAAACTGGAAAGTGTCTTGTACATCACTTCAGGTTTCAAATAAAGGTGGGACACACATGTAATAGATCAAAAAAGTAAAAGCATCCCAGGTAGTTTACCATTATGTTGACCCTTAGATATTGGTATTACTCTAATTACTGATCTCCAGTGGGGCAGTCATGTATGTCTGTGACAGCAAAAACAAAAATATTTTGCAACATGTTTCTAAAAGATGTTACTTTGGTGTTAAAGAATTTAAGTCCACAGCTTCAAATATAACAAAAATTAAATATCGTTCCAACAATCTCCATAAATTTTCAGTTTACACAATGTTTAGTTTCAAATGAGACAGAACTCCCTCATTTATAGTTGTTCAACACAATTTTCATACAACATCTCTAATAGAGACAGTTATGTTGATTAATATGAACCTAGAAGACAAATCTGGATTTTTAAAAGTTGAAATTTTGAACAAGTTTTAAATAATACCCAGTGAATGACTGTCTTCAGACAAAAGGTATTTCCCTCTCCAACTTCCAGAGGGGGTGGTATTTACTCCAAATTTATTTATGTATTTATTTATTTATTTAAAAACTACTCCAATTTAGAAATTGTACATTGGAATTTCTTCTACTATACATAATGTAAATCTGCAAGCGGATAACAGATCAAGGTACCCCTTCAGAGTACATTCAAAAATCTAAAAATTTTGAACACGAGAAAGAAAGTAAGGACATAATCAACAAAGACATCATGCACATTGTAGAAACAAATGTCTTATATAGTACACATCTACATTCAAACACATGTTACTAGTATCTTCCTATGGAAATATAATGCCAATCACTTCAAATAGGATTCCATAGTATTTAATAATCTATATATATAAAAGTCGAGTGGTCGTGGGATGTCGTATATGCACGGCCAAACTATAACCCCCCCAGACACAAATCCCACGACACACATTCCCCCAGACCACGAGGTACAGACATAACACAAAAAACCCACCTCACTAACTTGCAACCCCCCCAAAAACAGCCCCCAAAAACCGCCCATAGACTCCCGTTCTGCGCTGCCCGCGAGCGCTACAGAGGGAGAAAAAACGCGCATGCGCACCACAACCCCCCCCCCAAAAAACCCCAACCCACCACCTCAACCTCTCTCCCCACTCACCGGGACCTTCGCCGCCACACCGGCGACGAAAAAACCACATCCTCGCCATCCTCGCTCTTCACCACACCTCCCCGGTCCCATAACAGCTCTAGCCCGCCGAACTACACTTCCCAGAAACCTCCGCATAAACCGGAAGTGCCCATTCCGGGGTTTCTGGGAACTGTACTACAAAACACACCCAGCACACAAAACAAGGGGCGGGCCGCGTACGACGCTGCCCATGCGCGCCAGGGCGGAAGGCAGGGCCGGAGATCGGCGCTCCGCCCTCCGCCGTGTCCCCCACGATTCCGACGGCCACGCCTGAAAGAAGGTAAGCTCCCGAGCTTACCTTCTTTCAGGCGCGGCCGCCACAACAGCGAGGGAAACGGCGGAGGGCGGAGCCCCAATCTCCGCCCCTGCCTTCCGCCCTCCGGCCTGCCCCCCGCGGTTGCGGCGGCCGCGCCTGAAACAAGGTAAGCTCCCGGCCTTACCTTGCTTCAGGCGCCGCTGCCGCAACCGCGGGGAACACGAAGGGAGGTAAAAAGACAGAGAGGGGAGGCCTGAGACAGAAGGGGGGAACACAGAAAGAAAGGGGGGAAGGGGGAAATCAGGCAGCGAGAGAGAGGAGGGGGAGAGAGAGAGATGGGCTAAATTTAACATATGGGTATGGTTAAGTGTTTCTAAATTTTGAAATTATTTGAGGCAAAAGTCAAAATTGAATAAAGAGACTGCATGAATCAGAAAGATTTCCATTAACTTTAAAAGAAATAAAGTTTAAATTTTCAATTTTATTTCTTTCTCTTTATGGGGAGTACTAATAACGTATAATAAGAACAGATACCTTTGCACCACTAACTAAAATACCTACATGTGTAAGAAGAATAAAATGAGACTCCACTGGAAGGGTTTTTGAAATAATTGGCACAGAAGACATACAATTGCATGCACTATACATCTTGAAAATTAGTTGCACACCTTGGTTTCAGTCATGTCAGGAAGAACTATGGTGCCAAGTTTATAAATGGCAAGCAGCCAGAAAAATCAGATAAACAGGAAGATATATTGCTTGGGGTGTGATTGCACATCTGCCAATTCCTTGCAATCACTAGCCACAAAACAATTCATTTATTCAAAGTATGATTTAATCTGCAATAATTGTACAGACTTTGTCATGGTACAACTGCAAAGCTCTATGTCACTGCTCATTTAAAAAAAAAACCCAATTCCAATAGATTTCAGCTATGAAAGTTGAAATCCACCATGGATAATCATGGCTTAACTTCCACTGTTGTGTTCTCTCTTCACACACTTTTTTCTTTCTTTCAGAATCCACCTAGAGTTTACAGATATGTAGGCCAAATAAGCCACAGGCAGAAAGTTTCTCAGTAGAACAAAAATGCTTTATTTTTAGCCTGGCATAATAGTTGCTGTTTGTGGGTGGGGGAGTGAATCAAGCCTATATTTAATGTGATCAGTCAATCATTCCTGTTAATAGAAAATTCAGGAGATGAGTACCAATCAGGTTGCAAACCAAATAAGGCCAAGAGAGAAGTTATCTCTATTATTGGGATAGAGCAAGATCTTGCAAATGTAGCAAAAGGATTTCAGGATTTTAAAAAGCAGGTTTTCGGGAAACCAAATTCACATGGGCTGTATCTTGCCATGTGAGTCTGCCCAGACTCTAAGATCTTCAAGGGAGGCACTTCTCTCAGACATAGCTAATGGAAATGTAGGAGAAAGCCTTTTCTGTGACTGCTCGGACTCCTTAGAACATAAGAACATAAGAACATAAGAAGAGCCATGCTGAATCGGGCCTCAGCCCATCTAGTCCAGCATTCTGTGTCACACAGTGGCCCACTAGTTGTACACAGGGATCTCTAGCAGAAAGGAGGGCAAAACCCTCACCTGCTCCTGACCCCCCACAACCAGTAGCCGGGGAAATCCTGCCTGCCTCCATCAACACAGAGGTGGCACTTGGATGTCCATTTCAGTAGCTACTGATTCCCTTGGTATCCATGAATCTGTCTAATCCTGCCTTGAAGCTGTCCAGGCTGACCGCTGTCACAACCTCCTCTGTAAGTGAGTTCCATAACCCAATGACCCTCTGGGTGAAGAAATATTTCCCTTTATTAGTCCTAATTTTCCTACCTTGGAGCTTTAGGGAGTGCCCCCTAGTCCTAGTGTTGTGTGACAGAGAAAATATTTTTTCTCTATTCACCTTTCTATCCCATGCATGATTTTATACACTTCGATCAAGTCACCTCTTAAACGCCGTCTTTCAAGGCTGAAAAGACCAAGGCGTTGCAACCTGATTTCGTAAGGGAGCTGCTCCATCCCTTGGATCATTCTTGTTGCCCTTTTCTGTACCTTTTCCAGTTCCGTTATATCCTTCTTGAGGTGCGGTGACCAGAATTGTACACAGTACTCCAGATGTGGCCTCACCATAGATTTGTAGAGAGGCAATACAACATTTGATGACCTATTTTCGATTCCCTTCCTGATCATGCCTAGCATAGAATTTGCTTTTTTTACTGCTGCTGCGCACTGGGTTGACATCTTCATTGAGCTGTCCACCAAAACCCCAAGATCCCTTTCCTGGTTTGTCTCGGAAAGCTTTGACCCCATCAATTGGTAGGTGTAGTTGGGGTTCTTTTGCCCCGATGTGCATGACTTTACACTTGTTTAGGTTAAAATGCATTTGCCACTTTGTTGCCCATTCACTCAATTTCGAGAGATCTTTCTGGAGCTCTTTACAATCAGTTTCATTTTTAACTACCCTGAACAATTTAGTGTCGTCTGCAAACTTTGCTACCTCAGAATTTACTCCTACATCCAGGTCATTAATGAATAAATTAAAAAGTAACGGACCCAAAACTGAACCTTGGGGTACGCCACTTCTCACCTCTTTCCACCCAGAGAAATGTCCGTTTATTACCACCCTTTGTTTCCTACAGTTTAGCCAGGTTCCAATCCAGGACAAGACCTGTCCTCTGATTCCATGGCTGAAGAGCTTATTTAGGAGCCTTTGGTGAGGGACTTTGTCAAAAGCCTTTTGAAAGTCAAGGTAAACAATATCGACTGGGTCCCCTTTATCTATGTGTTTATTTACACCCTCAAAGAATTCTAACAAGTTAGTAAGACATGATTTGCCTTTGCAGAAACCATGTTGATTTTCCTTCAGCAATGCCTGTTCTTCTATGTGCTTAGTAATTTTTCTTTAATAATGGTTTCCATCACTTTGCCTGGAACTGAGGTTAGACTAACTGGCCTATAATTTCCTGGATCACCCCTGGATCCTTTCTTGAAGATCGGAGTTACATTTGCCTCCCTCCAGTCCTCGGGTACAGTGCCTGATCTTAGAGAAAGGTTATATATTTTGGCTAGAATTTCAGCAATTTCACACTTGAGTTCCTTAAGAACTCTGGGGTGGATGCCATCTGGCCCTGGTGATTTGTTGACATTTAGTTTAGTAAGGCATGTGAGAACATCTTCCTTGTTTATCTCTATCTGGTTTAATTCATTTAATTCCCTCCCTGAAAAAACTGACTCAGCTGCAGGCATATGTTGTCTGTCCTCCTGTGTGAAAACGAGGCAAAGAAGTCGTTTAGCCGCTCGGCAATCTCCTTGTCTTCACTTATTGTCCCTTTCTTACCATTTTTCGTCAAGTGGCCCAACTGCTTTTCTAGTTGGGTTTCTACTTCTGATGTACTTAAAGAAGTTTTGTTATTTTTTTAATATTCTTAGCTATATGTGCCTCAAAATCTCTCTTGGCTTTCTTGACGGTTGCTTTGCATTTAGTTTGCCAGAGCTTGTGTTCCTTTCTGTTCTCCTCAGTAGGAAGAGCCTTCCATTTCTTAAATGAGTTTTTCTTCTTTCCAATCACATCTTTTACTTCATTTGTAAGCCATGCCGATGTCCTCTTGGACTTTCCCGGCCTCTTTCTTATTTTAGGAATGCATTTTAGTTCGGCTTGTTTTAAAGTATTTTTAAACAGTTTCCAAGCATTTTGGAGGGATTTGATTTTTTACTGTTCCTTTTAGTTTGTTCTTTACTATTTTTCTCATTTTGGTGAAATTCCCTTTTGAAAATTTAAGGTCTCTGTGTTAGTTTTCACTGACAGTTTGCTATCAAACTTAAGTTGAAGGTTATTGTGTTGTGGTCACTAGTACCTATGGGCTCAGTTACAAGGACATCTTGAACGAGATCTTGTTCATTAGTTAGCACCAAGTCCAGGATCCCCTTTCCCCGAGTTGGTTCCATGACCATCTGCTCAAGGGACTAAGCAGCTAGCATGTCGAGGACCCTTATCTCTCTTTCATGCGTAGAACAAGCATTTGTCCGATCTATTCGGGGATAGTTGAAGTCCCCCATTATGACTAATTTATTGCTTTTGAGGCCTGTTTAATTTCATTTTCCAGATAGCAGTCTGCCTCTGGAGTTTGGTTGGGAGGGCGATAGCAGATCCCTAATGCTAGATTAGTTTTTGTCCTGGGATTTTTACCCACAATGTTTCTGTAGGTGAGTTTGAATTTTCTTGAAGTTCTAATTCATGAGATTCTAGCTCTTCATTTATGTACAAGGCCACACCGCCACCGTTTTCCCTCTCCTGTCTTTCCTGTACAGTTTATAACCTGGAATTTTTGTGTCCCAATTGTTTTCCTCTGTCCACCAGGTTTCTGTTATGCCAATAATATCAATATTTTTTTCTTTTGCCAAACATTCCAACTCTCCTATTTTTGTTCGAAGGCTTCTAGCATTTGCGTACAGACATTTATATTTATTGCTCTGATGCCCTTTCAACTTTGGCTGTTTATGAGAATTTGTAGAAGGCCTACCATGTCCTACCTCTTGACTACTTTCTATCTTTTCTGTTGACTCGGCCATTTGTGCATAAATTTCATCCTCCATACTTGGCGTTTCACCCTCTCGAACCGGAAGCTGCCCAGCTCCTGTCGACTTTCCCCTAGGAATCAGTTTAAAAGCTGCTCTGAAGCCTTTTAATATTAATTGCCAGCAGTCTGGTTCCATTTTCGTTCAGGTGTAACCCGTCCCTTTTGTAAAGGTTTGGCTTTCCCGAAAATGTTCCCCAGTTCCTAACAAATCTAAAGCCTTCCTCTCGACACCACTGCCTCATCCACGCATTGAAGCTCCGGAGCTCTGCTTGTCTGGCTGTCCCTGCGCGTGGAACCGGTAGAATTTCCGAGAATGCTACCTTTGAGGTCCTGGACCTTAATCTTCTACCTAGCAACCTAAATTTGGCTTCCAGGACCATCCGTTTGGCCTTCCCAATGTCATTGGTACCGACGTGTACCACGACTGCTGGCTCCACCCCGGCACTATCTACCAGCCTATCTAGATGCCTCGTGATGTCCGCAACCTTTGCACCTGGCAGGCAATTTACCATGCGGTCATCACATCCATCACAAACCCAGCTTTCTATGTTCCTGACAATCGAATCGCCCACTACAAGAAGCCCCCCTCCTACCACCCGTTGAGAAGTATCCTCGGTGCAAGAGGATATGGGCACATCCTCCGAGGAAGGGGTCCCAACTAAGGGAGCCGGTCCCTCTTCCTCAGACTGATGTCCTCCCTGCCCAAGACCCCCATTTTCCTTCCTTGGCACTCCTTCCTAGGAAGGTTAGGATAGATCTTTCATTATTTTCCTTTTGAAGGGCTCTATGCAAACATGCTCTCTCTCTCTCTCTCTCTCTCTCTCTCTCTCTCAGGAAAGAAATAGTTCCCCTTCCTCCTGCGCTCAAAAATGTCCCTTCTGTTTCCTCTCCTCACTGGGAAGAAAGGCACAAAGAAAGAAAAACAGAGAGGGATCTTGTGTATGCACACACTGGTTTTAGCAGCAAATGGAGAAAAGCCTAAATTTCAACAGTAGATGTTCTCCTTGGCAAAGAAAACAAAGTATGTGTTCTCTCCCCAGAGAACACAATCTGCTGTGGAGAACAAGTGAGTGAGGAAGTTGTGGTAGAAAGAATCATGAGGTGCTTCTGTTCAAATGAAAACTAATGTAATATAAAGCACTGTGCACGCATGTGCTCCCCTCAACCAACCAAAGGTCAGATATGTGAGGGATGAGGCTAGGCAAGACTTTACTAAAGAAGTCAAAGCATCACCAACTTGGAAGGAGAATCAAAAGAGTAAGGAATGAATGGGACTACAACACACATGAAGGAAGTGCAATCAGAATGAATTGAAACCTCACAACCTCTGAGGATGCTTGCCATAGATGCAGACAAAACTTCAGGAGAGAATGCTTCTAGAACATAGCCATATAGCCCGAAAAAACCTAGAACGCTGTCATTTTTTTTTATTCAAAGGAAAAAGGTGTTGTTCATGGTGCAAGACTGGAAGCTGGTTATCAGTGCCTTCAGATGTTTGTATATGTTATCTGAGGTAAGAAATTAAATGGGAAATGACCAAAATACAATCAGAGACAGCTTAACTTTTGCCCCATTTGGATACCTCCCAGATCCATGAAAGCCAGCCAAATTATTTTGACATATGAGGCCGAAAATTCCATAATCCTTTCTCTCCAGCCCTGGTAGTAAAATACAATAGTGGCTAAAACAATTTGCTGCCCCTTCATGATATCCAAAATATAGAGCCTGAGCTGGCTCCTTCACTCTGCTAAAAGGACTCTTGTCCCATCTTGTTCAACGGAAAGACTGCTACGTCCAATCATCTTGCCTTGGCAATAGCATCTATTAAAACTGCAGTGGTAATCCCCATTTCAGCATTAGACCACTGATAACGGAAACCTTGCATTATACAGGCAGCAAGGAACTTGATTACACACATCACTTTATCAAAAGTGCAATGTGAATCAAAAAGGGAGATAGTCATTCCGCACTTCACCTGGCAAGCCAAGGAATACAGTGTTCCCTCGCTACTTTGCGGTTCGCTTATTGCGGACTCGCTGTTTTATGGATTTAAAAAATAATAATTTAAAATATATATCGTGGTATTTTCACAGTTTTGTGGGGGTTTGCCACCGCCGCTCTCCCAGGCCCTTTCCCTCCTCAGTCCTCCCTCCCTTCCTCCAGTCTTGAATGGTCTTTCTTTCCTTCACTTTATTATAAAGTTATAAAGACTTAAAATAGTGTATAACTTCTAAAATAATGTATAAATATTAAAATAAATAGAGTATCCCTATATCGCGGTTTTTCGCTTATTGCGGGAGGTCCTGGAACCTAATACCAGCAATAGGTGAGGGAACTCTTTATGCATAAAAATTGGGATGATGTACCATGTCTAGCAGCTGCTCACATCTGTTTAAGTAGGCCTTGAAACCTGATTCACTTTAAAGTATAGAATATTATAACCAGGTACAGGTTTAAATGTCTTTCTAAATATAAAACTGTTCATAAACAAACAAAGGCCTTTTTTGCAACACATGGACTCCAGCCCAGGTGTCATGCTATATACAGTATATATATATATATATATATATATATATATATATATATCCCTCCATTAATGAGCAGTTCCCTTTTCCTTCTGCACAGATGTTGGTATCTGGCTGACTTTAATCTCTAAATTAAAAGAAGAAGAAATCAAACGAGGTCTGCAACAAATAGTATTTATGGTTTGTCATCTTGAAAATGGCTTGTTTCAAACTCAGGAGACTAATTCTTTCCTCCCCATTTGTTTGCAGAAGTAATCAATCATTTGTTATAACATGGGGGATAAAGGTAACTGGGCTACCTCCTTTCTCACAAACACACCATTCACCACTAAAGATGTGTGGTTAGAGAAATCCATTAAACTGCGTTTCTCTCTTCATGCCAGATGTCTTCAATTTAACTTGTATTTTGAAAGAGTTTTCTATTCTTAAAGGTTGGGAGAGGGATTCAGAAACTGAAATACAGATTTATAATATGCTTTTTTAGCCTGACACATCTAAAGGGCTTGTGGATTGCAATATAAGCAATAAAACCAATATCTGAAGCAGAAAGAATGGACTTAAAGAACGATGGAACTAGTTTAAAGTTTCTAAACAGGTCCTGTACTTGAGCTTTTTACTCACCACCCCCAAACAACATCATAAAGCATCTCTCTGTGTATGTGTATGGTAGAGAGACTGCTCATTTCTTTTCATTAAGACCCAATGCCTGGGTATATCCCAAATAGTATTCTTGATTTCATCCAAATCTTAAGCCTAGCCACCACCAGCAGCTGCTGCAACATCAATGGAAGAGAATCCAGTAACCAGTTCATATCCCTGCTCAGTCTTAAACTGACTTTTGACTTCATGGACTGTAAGGATAAAATGGGAAGTAGAACTGAAGGGGCAACGATGCAAAAATGCTCATTTTAAATCCAAATCTGAAACAAAGGAGCCCCCTTCTCAGTAAGAGGACATGGAAGGTCACCAGTAAGTTGGATCTTCAAACTGCAAAACAGCTTTTATTGCATGGCCATAGCAAGTCAGCAAAAATAAACATAAGCAATGCAATCAAAACGTTTTTGCCATCCCCAGTGTTAGATTACATTGATATTTATAACTTTCACTGAAAGTAGAAGGCCTAGTTTGATTGGTGTTCAAAAATCAATAATTTCATTGGTCTTAACTAGCAAACATGGATTCTCATTGGATCTTATGTCTTTTTAACAGCAGAAGCCTATAACAATGGTTCTGTTCAAATGTCTGACCCTGAGCTATGGAGTCACAGGCTGGTTTTATCTGGTTGCGTGTAGCTCTCTACGTGCCTGTGAGAAGTTAGGGAGTGAGAGAGGGTGCATACTGTCTTACAGCTTGTATCCTTGACCAAACAAAGAACAACAGAGAGCAACCACTTTCCCTGTAGCAGCTTGTTCTATGCATCAGCAGTTTCTGGCAAGCAAGGCCTCTCTGCAAACAGGACATTTGGGATTTGCAGTCATTAGAAAATCACATTTTAAAATCACTTCCCTCTCAGAACTACTGACGTCCTCAGCTTTTGAGAAGAAGGATAAAATAAAAATGAAACAAATGCATCTTTGGGAATGACTCAGAATAATAGAGGCTATAGTATGCCACATCTGGAAAGAACCAGGTCAAAGAGGCCAGAATCAGATGCAGGCTTCTCCATTTTTAGACTGGCCGTATCTACAATATAAATAATTGCTATTTCCTCTCAAGAAAGAAAGGCAGAATTCTTTAATATCATCACTGATCAAAATGAAAAATATATATTTAATAAAGTACTTGTAATAAAGAATAATTAAAGAGCATCTGTCATTTAATACACACAAAAATCCTTACGGATAAACCTGGCCCAGAGCTTGAGAAACTGCCCTTTTTGGCTACAACTTTCAAAGCTCCCCCATGAAAGCCATCCATTGCATGGCTATCAGCCTTCTCCCAGTAGACTCAAATCAGGGAAAAGCTTAATGAGAACCATCACTCCTTTTAATACTCCCCCAGCAACAGTAAGAGTATCCCTCTGGACAGCTAAACCAGGAAATCCCAATTGGATGGTCCCCATGAAGGTCTGCCTCCAGGGGCAAACCATGAACAGACAGGCTCAGAAGTGTAGTGGGCAGATCAAAAGACAAAGTGGCAAATGGCACTACCTAAAAGAATCCTCTACCTTGTGCGTCTGAGGAGCAGAACAAACAACTTCATACCTATGCTTGTCCACAATGCCTTGCGTCATGTACAGAGGAAGAATTGTTTAAAGTTACATAAAATGAGGTCACTGTTGACCGGTTTTGTTCGAAAATTATTTAGC
This sequence comes from Anolis apletophallus, assembly GCA_030556195.1. NCBI lineage: Eukaryota > Metazoa > Chordata > Lepidosauria > Squamata > Anolidae > Anolis > Anolis apletophallus. The sequence goes on from JARBWK010000005.1 coordinate 112,847,651, forward strand.
AGCTTGTGCTCCTTCTATTTTTATATATTTGTATGTAATGCTTTTGACACAAAATAAATAAATATCACCATTAAAAGTGATAGAATGGCCTAATGTTAAGTTTAGAAATCAGCATCCTAGAACAAGTATCTAACCATTCATTAATGCTCTAAATACATACAAACAATGGGAAAATGTCACACGGCTTAGCCATTATGCACATATGAAAATGGAGGTGGGCTGTGGGAGAAACCAGCCACATTTTTTTGGAGACTTAAAGTGCAAGTCCACACTAAGCACTTATTATGTTATCTGATTTATTTTGGAGAGTCCCAAAATGTGGAAAGGTAACTGAGTTTTAGCTGACCACCCCCGAAACACCCACACGCAGTGAAGTCACAATCAAAGCCTTTACAATATACAAGACCTTCTTTTTATACAGTTTGCCTAAATATGTAAGCCATTTCATGAACAGAATATATGAGTAACTTTGAAAAGGTCAACTTTTCTAAATTGGTTTCTTTAAACTTTTGCACTCACTGTAACTGGCACTTGGGCAAATGCCCTTTAAAAAACTGAATTCTAAATCATCTAAATCATCACTACCAAAATTATAGCTATTATTCCCCCTTGCTGTCTCTCTTAAGCAAAATTATTTGAACATTTTTTAACAAAATAAAGTGTACTTCTCACCTTCTTCTTGTATTTGTGTAGCACCCACAGCTATACATGTTGTAAGAAGAAGGAGGACAGCTTTCCTAAAACAGAAGGAAAATATTATTACATTTAATGCAAAAAAATTTACTGATAATGTAGAATCCCTAAGTATGAAAGCTCTTTACAACATGATCTGAGGTTGTCTCTACGCCAGGTGAAATAATTCAGAAAAGCCATTTTGCCGTTCAGATGGTTGGTTGTGCTGAAAGCACACCCCACTTGTACCCTATATGCCCAGTGGCCTCCCCCACCACTGTTCACCAGCCAGAAGAAGCTCTCTGGCAAAGCCCTGCTGGCAACATTGCTTCTGGTAAGTTCAACAACCAGAAGCAGCATTCTGGGTCAGCCTTGCTGGAAAGGTCACAACATGGTGTCCTGCCAGGTGCTCACCAGAAGCAATGTTGCCACTTGCCAGTTAGGATCTGCCAGGGAGTTGCTTCTATCTGGAGAAGTAGCACTTTGATGTGTGGACACAGGACCACCCTGGATCCAGCCTATTGTGACAGTTCACACATTAAAAAAAAAAAAACAGAGGTCACTCCTGAGTTTCCTGGAAGCTCCGAAGTAACCTGCAATTATTCTTTTGACAGATTAAAGCTTGAAAAAAGCATTTCTGCTGAGGTTATAGGTTGTCTGCATTGATCACAGCAAGTGTGAGGTGTGAACATATTTGGCCCACATGGAAATGGGGTGGGTCATCCTAGGATGAGCTTTTTCCAAACTTTCCTTGAAATCCATTTTGTAAGTTTTCACCCAGGTCTCCGCGCATGAAGATAATTTTGAATCCTGATTTGTATTCTGGACATTAGCCAGCCCTCCTAATCATATGCAAATTTGATGAGCATGCCCTCTATTCCAGCATCCAAGTCATTTATAATGATACTGAAATCATTTATGATGTTATCTGATTTGATGTTTTATTGTTTTTAGTTGCTTACTGTATTTCTGTGCTTGTTTTTAATCTGTATTTGCTGGGCATATTCTTTTGTAAGCTGTCACAGTCCCTTCGGGGAGATGGAGGCGGGGTACAAAAATAAAGTTGTTGTTATTATTATTATTATTAATCCAATTGACTCAATTACTCATGCACAAAGCTCATTTCCTTCCACTGGTCAACAGTCCCATTGTTCCTTAACCAATAAGAAAGGAGGAGACTGACAGAAAGAGAGATTTGAACTTCCATTCTCTGTGATCTCCTTGCTTTCCGAGATACAAGAAAAGGAGGGGTGGGCTAATGGCAGTACGAACACAAACAAGTGAAACCACAAGAGGAAGACACTTAGCGGGCTCACAAATAATATCAGTATATCAAAATGACATTTATCACATAATCAATATTCACACATTTCTAGAAGTCAAGGTAAAAATACAAGTATGAACAAGCTGACGTGCACATGCGCAGCCTATGCATCAAACACAGCAACCTGGTCCCATGTATACAATATGAGTGAGTAAATATAGGCAATATACAGTTCGTGAATGGATGGGCAAATGCCCTGGAAATAATTACAGTTCCGTGTAACTCACAAAGAAATCTGGGAGCCAGGGAAAAGGGGGGAAGGCTGAGTGCCTCCGCTGGTAGAGAGTCCGCTCTGGAACGTTGCAGCTGCGTCACGAAGGCGCGACCACGAGCATCGGCACCGCTGCGCTCGAGCCACGTCACTAAAAAGCGACTGGTGGCGCATGGGTGAGCGTCATCAGTGTTGGTAAACAAGCCCGTGAACAATGTATCAAAGGGCGTCGTAGAATTACAGGATTTAAATAAAAAAGCAGCGACTAGGTCCACAATGGGAATAAGCTCAATGGCGAGCATGGGGGTTGGATGGAGAGCCGGGACCTTGCCGAACGGCTTGGGAATCCATGAAGGCGGCAGCAACAATTTGCCGTTTTCGTGCCGGGGGGGCACTTCCTCGGGGTGCGTCGCTGGATAACAACAATCAAGGCGAGTACTACTTGTTACATCACTGGTGTAAATCCATGAGGCTGAATACAGCCTGGTGTAAATCCATGAGGCTGGATACAGCGAAATGCCCCCCCCCCCGGCATGAAAACGGCAAATTGTTGCTGGCGCCTTCATAGATTCCCAAGCCGTTCGGCAAGGTCCCGGCTCTCCATCCAACCCCCATGCTCGCCATTGAGCTCATTCCCATTGTGGACCTAGTCGCTGCTTTTTGATTTAAATCCTGTAATTCTACGACGCCCTTTGATACATTAAAACAGTAAAACAATAAAATATCAAAACATTAAAACAGTATTATTATCCACAACCAAGGAGTGGCTAGAGGTTAAATGCTTGTCGAAAAAGAGCTGTCTTGCAAGCCTTTCGAAAAGCCGGCCGCTCATTGATTGCTTGAACTTCGGCCGGCAAGACATTCCACAGGCTCGGTGCCACAACGGAAAAGGCCCTCTGTCTAGTTGATGGCAGATGAATTATTTGTATAGAAGGGATATTCAAGAGGTTATGATCCTCAGATCAAAGGGATCTCTGGGGAACATATGGGAATAGATGGTCCCTCAAGTACACCGGCCCCAGACCATACAAGGCCTTAAAGGTCAAAACCAACACTTTGATGATGATCCAGTGCTCAATTGGCAACCAGTGCAGTCGCTGCAGAGTTGGAGTGATGTGAGCCCTGGCCGGTACTCCAGCCAGGAGTCTCGCTGTAGTGTTCTGCACCAGTTTAAGCCTCCAGATAACCGACAAAGAAAGACCAATGTAAAGGGCGTTACAGCAGTCTAGCCTCGAGATGACCGTCGCCTGGATCATCGTGGCCAGGTCATTCCTGGTGAGGTAGGGTGCCAGCCGCCTAGCCTGTCACAGATGGAAGAAGGCAGATCTGCTGACAGCTGAGACCTGAGCCTCCATTGTCAGCAGCAGGTCCAACTGGACCCCCAGACTCTTTACTAAAGACAACGGGCGTAATGCCTCGCCATCCAAAGTAGGCAGCCGGAGCCCACACCCACCGAGCCATAGGATCTCCGTTTTTGATGGAGTCACTCTCAACCGGCTGGCTCGTAGCCAACCAGTCACGGCTTCAAGGCATAGTTGGAAACAATTGGGTACAGAGTCTGGCCAGCCGTCCATCCTCAGCACCAGCTGGGTGTCATCAGCGTACTGGTGACACTCCAGACCAAAGTTCCACACCAATTTGGCAAGTGGCCGCATGTAGATGTTGAATAATAAAGGGGAGAGAATGGCTCCCCGCGGGACCCCACAATTTAGGGGGAGCCTCTTGGAAACCATACCTCCCCTCTCCACTCACTGTCCCCGATCTAGGAGGAAAGAGGACACCCATTTAAGAGCGGTTCCCCTAACCCCTGTCACGACTAGGCGGTGCGTTAACAATGCCCTTTCTTTACCAAACTAACCAACTTCTATATTGAAGAGTAAAGCATAGGCAGCACACTTTGTTTCGGGGCCCCAAACATTTGACTAGGCTAGCAGAGCCTGTCTCACTTTGCCATTTCTCACCTGTTTCACAGTAGCTAAAAGGAGAATGGAAGAATAGAAGTCTTGAATCCCACCCTTTCAGAAAACAGTTGATCTTGAATCTACAGATTACTACCTTGAAGTGGTGGTAATCTGTAGAGCAGAATTTCCTCTTGTCTGACAACTTTTGTAAGTGGCCACAATGCTTGGAATAGAAGAAGCATTGCCAGAAATCCCTTAGTGTTTAAAATTGTCAATGAAATGCTGGCAAAATCCTGCACTAGTGCAATCATACTATGAAATCATATTTCAAAGGTAAGTAATGCTAATATTTGTCTTAATTTCTAGTCCATAAACCTTTAATATATCAGGGATAAGGAAACGTTTCCAGAAGATGGAACATGTGTAATAGGAGTAGGTGATTCAAAAGAACAAAAAAAGTTAATTGTGTTTGTTTCACAACTGAAGGAATACAGATGATTATTTAAATGGGCAATTAATTCTAAATAGGACTTGACTGCCTAAATGGGCCGAAAACTTTAAGCCGAGGCATTGACGAAACCTAGCTGTGAGGAGAAAGTATTTACAGAAGTATTATCATATTTGCTCTCTCTTTGGACTTTCCACCAAATATATAGGTATCAGGAATGGAGAAACCAAGGATGTTCATGTTGGAGGCAGGGATACTAGTGAGAATTGTGCCAAACTTCCTTTAAAGCCTACATTGAAAAAGTGGAGGCTTTTAAGAAAGCACAGAAAGGAAAGATTCTGGCTATCATCTGCTCAGATGGTTATTTGACTAGTGAGCGGTCTCTGAATGATTTATCCGGTTACTTTTTAATCAACCCCTATGTCCTAAGATCTGGATCAACATCACTTTCATGTCCTTGTCAATTTGCTGTCATTGTTCTCTTATATTAACTCTTATACAAGGAAATACCCATTCCTTGTGTTGTGGAACAAAGTGACATAAAATTGAAACACATCCAGCTACTTACAAGAGATGCTGCTGTATACATTATAAGTCTGTTAATTGCCAAAAATTGCTGAATTAGCCCTTTGGGAAGAGCATAGTCAAGAATATACAAGTGGTAGTACACCTGATCCACTGAAACCAATTAACTTAAGTGTGCTTAATTCTGTATAAACTCATTCTGTCCATATATTTGATTTTGCAATTGTTTTCACTTCATATGTCCAGGAAAATTAACCATTTATTTCAATTCCAAATAAAAGGCTCAACACCTTGTATACTATAAGTGTATGTAAATCACCTACACTCATGTATAAGCCGAAGGCATGTTTGGGGGCCAAAATGAATTTTGATATGACCTGTGAATAAGTTGAGGATCATTCCTCAGAGAAGAAAGAGTGCTAGCACTGTGAGTGGAGGCCAGCAACCCCTGGCTACCACCATTTTCTCACCCAGGCATTTAAAAAGCCTTTTTGCCACTCTACTCAAAGAAGGGGCAGTTTCATTTTTTGATAAAAGTTATGATACAGAATTAACTTTTATCAAAAAAGGGAAACATTCCCTCCTCTGAGTAGAGTTATGAAAGGCAAGAGTTTAGTTGATCCGAGAGAAACAATGCATATAGCAAAGAATAGCTTGATCAGTTTGGAAACTGATTCAAGAAGATATTAAGTAAACTGGTGACATGTTGTATTTAACAAAATCTAAGGCAGCATCAAATACAAAGCACATTTTAGATTTTTGGGGAAAAAATTCTTATAATATTTTATATAATATTTTAGGAAGCCCCTGGTGGTGCAGTGGGTTAAAGTGCTGAGCCGCTGAGCTTGTTGACCAAAAGGTCGCAGGTAGGGTTGCCAGTTTTTTTGATATAAGAGACAGGTACCTAAAAATAGGTAATTTTTCACAAAAATAAGGGACACTTCATAAAAACTTGAAAATTATCAATTGAGTCAGCTGCATAAGATCTCTAGTGATCAGAAGGTCATGACTTCGAGGCCTGCCCGGGTGGGGGTGAGCTCTCGACCAATTGTGTAGCTCGTTGTCTGTCTATATATGTTGTCTGTCTATGGCATTGAATGTTTGCCTGTATATGTGCATTGTGATCCGCCCTGAGTCCCCTGCAGGGTGAGAAGGGCAGAATATAAATGATATAAATAAATAAATAAATAAATAATATTTTTGTGAAAAATTCCCTACTTTTAGGTACCTGTCCCTTATTCTTATATTCAAAAAGTGGCAACCCTAGCGCAGGTTCAAATCCGGGGAGCGGCGTGAGCTTCCACTGTCAGCCCCAGCTTCTGCCAACCTAGCAGTTCAAAAACATGCAAATGTGAGTAGATCAATAGGTACCGCTCTGGTGGGAAGGTAACAGCTCTCCATGCAGTCATGCTGACCACATGACCTTGGAGATGTCTACAGACAATACCAGCTCTTCAGCTTAGAAATGGAAATGAGCACCAACCTCCAGAGTCTGACACGGCTGGACTTAATGTAAGGGGAAAACCTTTACCTTTACTTATAATATTTTTTTAGAATTTTCTCTGCATACACAATATTTTGTTTTTGTTTTAACATAGAAGTTTTCTTGTCCGTATGACTCTTTTTTTCTTAGTTCTATGAGCCCGTTGGGGAGGCAGGGAAGCAGGAAGCAAGAGTTATTTATTTATTTATTTATTTAAAGCCTTTATCTTTTGCCCTTCACCCTGAAGGGGATTCAGGGCAGAGCACAACATAAAATGGCAAACATTCAATGGCGGGACATAACTAGACTATATACACACATAAATATTAAAATCATTTAACCTGACAATAAAATCCTCTGTTTAAAACTGTCTCAAACATCCATATCTAATCTGGTTGGCATAATAAGAATTCCTATCGCTGCCTCATTGCACAGTCCCAAAGGCTTGGCCCCCCAGCCAAGTTTTTATCATCCTTCTAAAGGACAGGAGGAAGGGGGCTGATCTAATCTCATTAGGAAGGGAGTTCCATAGCCGAGGGGCAATCACTGAGAAGGCCCTCTCTCTCGTCCCTGCCAATCGTACCTGAGAAAATGGCAGGATGGAGAGCAGGACCTCCCCAGAAGATCTTAATTTCCATGATGGTTCATGCATTCGTACAGGTAAAGACTTAACTCCGCCTGACTGGGAAATAGCCATCTGTCTGAGGAAGAGGATGAAATGGTGGGGGTTGTAAGGGCTTAGGTTCCTCCTCTCTCTCAAAATTAAGCAAATTATTACAAAAACCCAAAACCAGAGCTATTTTGGGTCTTTCCTACTTTCCTCCTTCTCCTCCCCCTTTGAGGTAAGTGTGCTTTTTCCTATTTTGGAGTCTCCAAAATCTATAAATCTAAGATACACCCTTGATTGCAAGGTTCATCCCATTTTGAAGTCTCTAAAATGGGGGAAAGTGAGCATTAGAATAGATAGAATACAGTATACCTGCTCCGCAAAGAAAGGCTGGAAACCTCAATCAAAATGAGAGAGGACACTAGATTTGAAAAATAAGAAACGGAGACATGCAAAAAAAAGTTACATTTGCCAATTGCTAATTTAATCTGGACCGGGTTTTCCAAGAATGGACGTGACAGGGGTTTCTGGTTAATCAAAAAAACAGAAACGTGAGCATTTTGTGGCCATCACAGCAAAAATGAGGAAATGAGTGCGCACATGAATCCAAGACTCATGCCAGTTTGTATATGTAAAGTTTTAAAAGGGCCAAAAAATTTCCTCTGCTTTTAATCAATACTAGTGGTTTAAACAAAACAAAGGAACCAAGTCTATACAAAACGAATAGCTTGATTCCATGTATCTTTATTGTTTCCACCCAAATACACAGGCAGAAATCTGGTCTGGAAAAGAGGAGAAGCAAACATTCAGAAGATCCATCTCAATGGTTAAAAAAAAACCCTTACCTGCTGAACTTCCTAAAGGCTAGCAAATCATCCAAGAAAATGTTGGCAACCTGAGTTAAAAGATGGCTTTGTTTCAATAATGCATTTTTACAGTAAACGTTCTTTCTGAAAAATTGTTCCAACTAAATTCACTCTGTCTGGGTTTCATTTGACATGAAATGTAATGAGAAAACACACCTGCTGCAGATGTTATACTTCAGAAAGGATTTCTTTTTACAAACCAAGAAGGCTTAGACTCTGAAGAATGTTTCTTTTAAGGTTGTTTTGTCTCTAGCTTATATTAAAAGACTTTAAAAGAACTGAACTATAATAAACATTGCAGCTCCATTTGTTTTGAATGTACAAGCATAGGCCGTCCTGAGTTACAAACATCCAACTTATGAATGACTCATAGTTAAGACCGGGGTTGAGACAACAGGAAGTGAGAGAGATCTACCCCTAGGAAGGGAAATTGACTCCTGAAAGGGTTATCATGGGGGGAAAGGTGTCTCCACTGAAGCTTTATCGCCAATTCTTTGTTTCACAGCAAGCCACATTTTTCAATTATCACAGAGACAGGAAATGAGGTGAAACTGGCTGAACAGTGGCATAGGCAGCAAAACAAACACCACGGGGATGCTAACCCTTCTCTATGCTATCTAAACCTAAAGAAAGATATATTTTGGGTGGAGTTATACTTTAAAAATTTACCTGTTCTGACTTACATACAGATTCAACTTAAGAACAAACCTACAGAACCAATTTTGTTCGTAACTAGGAGCCTTTCCAGACAGGCCAAAAATACTGTCCAAATGACACCTCAGGTAAAACCAAATTAATCTGGAGAAAACTGAGATTTCCTAGTTTGTTCCGGATTAAGGAAAGATCCAGACCTTAATATAAGGCCCGGATCTTTCCAGGTGAGTGGCCTGTGGAGATTGACTCCTGCAGTCCTGGGGATCAATCCCCACAAAAATTCTGGGTTTTCGGGCTCCTCCAGCCCCCCATTTCCCCCAAAAAATCTTACCGAAGGGTCTGCTGGCAGTTCAGGCCCTTCCGGGGAGCACTCCTGGTATACAAAAATGATGCATCAGGAGGCATTTGTGAGGGGGAAGAGAAATCCCCCCCCCCAACCTCCTGATGCATCATTTTTGCATACCAGGAGTACTCTCCAGAGGGGGATGTGCTGCTGGTAAGCTCCTGTAGTAAGTTTTGTAGGGGAGAATGGGGGATTGAAGTAAGGCTGGATGCCATCCCGGGTCAGCCTTTGGTTGGTTCAGGATGGCATCTAGCCACCCCCTCCCCCGCCCCAAGGGAAAGCCAGGGTTGTCAGGGGGTGTGGGGACAGAAACCTGGGAGGAACTGGGTTAAAAACTCCCGTTTCTCCCAGGTTTTGGACCTGTGTAGAAGGGCCCTTGGAGACTGTCGGTATCCCTAATACCACTGAAGAAATTAAGCCCTACTAATACTGATATTGTACATTAATTGCCAGCTTCCAGCTAGTCTTCACATAACATGAAGCAAAACTAAGCAGAGGTTCTCTTAGCCAATGAGAAAATTATACACATGCCCCAAACATCTGTCAGGTTAATTCAGTGTTTAAAAATTAGATGCAAATCATTACATCAATGTGTCAGACTTACTTAAATAAGTATGAATCTAGTAATCCAAAATATGAGTAACTCCATTGAAATCCAAAATCCAAAATATGAGTAACTCCATTGAAAACTCCCATCCCCTGTAAAAAGTAAATGCAACTAATAATCAAATTCTAATAACCTTGAACATGAAACAATGAAGTGTTCTACTCTAACTCATACAATAATATGAGCAAATCTCACCCAGACAACGCTGTGATGGGTCAGAAATTACTTGGAAGCACGCAACAACTATTCCAGTAATAAGTGATACATTAATATGCCTATTCTTATAGTAATATGTTGTTTATGACTGTTGCCAACCTTAAACTTTTTTGTGTCTGGCAGATGCCATATTACCATATAAAGATATAAACTGATGTAATATTACCATATAAACATATAACCATATTTAATTAAAATTAACCTTTCTGAAAAGTTCATTTGACTATAAGTAAAATCTGTCTTATGAACAAAGATAAGTAAATGCATGGTCAATGTCTTCAGCTGTACCTGGAAAATATTAAGAACAGATGATCACTCAAACAAGAAAAAGAACCAAAAGTAGTCAGTTCAAAAGATGAATAAACCTCCAACCATTCCTTCACTTCTTTACTTCACAAAAGGTGAATTTCAGTAATTTAGAATTTACAGGGTCCTTCCAGACAGGTTCTATATGCCAGGATCTATTCTGATCCCAGGATTTCTGTTTCTCCCAGATTATCTGGCAGTGCGGACTCACATAATCCAGTTTAAAGCAGAAACATATCCTGAGAACATAGGGTGGACATTGCTTCATACCTACAAGATAATGATGACTGGCAAAAAAAATCTAGAGTATTCCATAGTTGGGGTGCCATTGTGGAGAAGAGCTTGTTTCAAATAGTTCCCCCCTCCCCCCACAAAAAAAGGTTTTGTGCTCTCAGGCTGGGTAAAATTGAAAGACTTAAGACCTGGATTTTGCGGAAGAACCTAGACCCCTCCTGAAATCTCCAAAAACTCCTAAAATTTAGGTAACTTCATCTTGGTGAGCTGCATCCCCCTTAACCACCACCTCCTCACAAACACCCCTTTTAATTAGACATGCTGTGGCTACCAAGTCCCACTGCTGCCAAGCCGGGCTATCTGGCTTTTGGAGATTATTCAAGGGTGAGGGTTTTGTTTCTCCCTGTCAATTACCACCCTATAAAATGCAAGGCAAAATTCAGTGAACAGCACTTTGGACTAGATCATATGAGTCTACACTACCAGATAGTCTGAGATCAGATCCTAGGATATAGGGCAGTGTAGATCCAGCTTCAGTGGACATCATCTCTTTTGCTGATAGGGCTTGTGATCAACATATCTTCCTATTGTTGCATACTGTTGCATTGGTATCAACTATTGAGTATTAGCTAACATAATGTAGCAGTTACAAAGAAAATCCAAATATCACAAATAACTGTAGGCCAACCACTTTTGTGAGGTTTAGGGGTGCATGACTCCTAATAAAGTGAAAAAGTAGTGAATTTTTAAAAACTGGGGTTTTTTTCTTGCAAAAACACCTCTCTAGGAATATGTTGGTCCTATAGCATATCATCCAACAGAAGTGAACCACTGAATCTCTCTGGAGGGCATAGAGTCCTAGGGAGAACATACTAATCAAATCTGTGACTAATGATGTCATAATTATATTGTATAGTTGAAGTTAACCCACAAATATACGAAGGCTAACTGTGGCCCTATCTACGCTGCCATATAATTCAGCTTATCATATCAGATAATCCACAGTATCTACTTTGAACTGGATTTTATTTATTTATTTATTTATTTGACATTTATATGCTGCCCTTCTCACCCCGAAGGGAACTCACTACACTGACATATATTCCAGTTCAATGCAGATAATCTGGATTTTATATGGAAGTGTAAAAGGCCTGCGTAAGCAGATAAAGTGAATGAGATTTGCTTCCCCTTTTCAACTCCTGTTAATTTTTTCTCCTTTTTTCTCCCTTATCCTCTTACAAGTAAGAATGGAAAGAAACCCTTTAAAAAACTAAAGGTGTGGGATTAAAATACTGTATTGTTCTATAATAATCTGGGTTTGTGTTCTCACTCTACTATAAAATATACTGGGTTACTTTAATACAATTATTCTCTCATTTTGATGTACCTCACTGGGTTGTTTAAAGATGGAAGAGCAGATAAAATTTTTGTAAACCACTTTAAACCCATTAGAGGGAAGGCAAGCGATAAACGTAAACATCTTGAAAAATGATTAATCAGCGAGCATTTCTGTACCTTGCTAATGACCCTAGCTATTCAACCTTGACCATTTTTCTAACCCTTTTTTATAAGGAAAACACCAGCATAGCAAGAGGAGGTATGTGAAACAGTAAATAATAAGCAAATCCAAGCACAGTTACTTAAAAAGTGAGTAGTTGCTCAAAGGCACATCTTAAGGAACAGATTCTAACCTTGCTATAAAGCACAGGAAAAACAATTTAAAATAGAAGATCACATTCTTATCTACAGTTCTGCTCGAAGAAAAATGACAAACTCTGACAATGCTCCCAGGAGTTCATTAAGAAAAAAACGTACCAAGTGTTTAAACAATATGTGTATAGACTATATGTCAATATTCGTGAAAGTACATGAGGTAAATAATATTTTTGCCTTGAAGAATTTTGCAAAGTCCAATTTCCTTGGTAGCTTTTTTCCCAGCTGCATCTATACAGTGATGCAGGTTCTTCGGGCCCATGGAGCCCAAAGGAGCAAGATGGCACCCCCACCCTCCCCTCCCAGCCCCCCATTTACCTTAAAAACTTACCTGAGGGGCCTGGCTGTATGTTCAGGCCCCTCTGTCGAAAGCTCCTGGGTCATCAAAATGATGCAACTGGAGATTGGGGGAGGGGGAAGGAGGAGGGAAATCCTTCCAACCCCCTCCCAACCACCTGACACGTCTTTTTGTCACACCAGGAGCTTTTGACAGAGGGGCCTGAGCATGCAGCCAAACCCCTGTGCTAAGTTTTTGGGGTAAACAGGAAACTGAGAGTGGGATTGGATGGGGGCGCCATCTCACTCTTTAGGGCTCCAGGAGCCAAACAAACTGGGATTGCTCTGGAGATTGACTCCTGGGATCATGGAAGTGGTCCCAGGAGTCAATCCCCATCAGGCCCACACCTGGAAAGATATGGACCTCACATTAAGGTTCGGATATTTTCAGATGTCTAATTAAGCTGGAGTAAACTGGAAAATCCCAGTTTCTTCTGGATTAATTCGGGTTTACTGGAGGTATCATTTGGACACCTCAGGTAAACCTAAGACAGGTTGCAGTTTATAGGTTCGCCTGGAAGGGCCTTAGTACCACTTAACACAGGTATTTGCTTCTGGAGAAACATACTACAGTATACTCATAAGAATTGCCTGGGTGAGCTGAAGATATAATGAATCCAAACCTCTTTTAGCTGAAGGATGTTAAAGATTGCTTAGGACTACACTGGACCTGACCTATCTTTCTGATGACCCTGTACTTATGAGGGCGGGTCAATAAATCCATGACTTTTTGAATTTCCCGCCTCTTAACTGAAAGGGCAACACTGCTCCTGTCAACAGGCATCTGTCAGTTGACGCCTGTCAAAATTTGAACAAGCTGTATCATTTATTTTGTGTTTGACAGACCACTGTGTGATTTAAGGAGAAAATGGGGGAAAAATGAATTTAGTGTGCTCATTAAGCATTATTTTTTGCGGGGAAAAAACCATCGTTCAAACCAAGGGACTCTGCACCATCAATTTCAATGGTAAAAAAGTGGTTTACCAAATTTTGTTGTGGCCGTACAAGCATGGAAGATGCTAAACGTTCTGGATACCCAGTTGAGGTCTCTACACTCGAAACAATTGAAAAAATTCACAATATGGTGTTGGCCAATCGGAGATTGAAAGTGCGAGAGATTGTGGAAGCCATAGGCATCTCACATGGCTCAGTGGTTTCAATTTCAAATGATCACTTGGTATGAGAAAGCTTTCCGCAAGATGGGTGCCGTGTTTGCTCACAATCGACCACAAACGCAATCGTGTGACAATGTTGCAGGAGTGTTTGGCGTTGTTCAACTGCAGTCTGGACAAATTTTTGTGCCGTTTCATAACCGTGGACGAAACGTGGATCCACCACAACACACCAGAGACCAAACAGCAGTCAAAACAGTGGGTTTCTTGGGGTAAATTGGCGCCAAAGAAGGCCAAGGTGGGTTTGTCAGCCAATAAAGTCATGGCGACCGTTTTTTGGGATGCATGCGGTATAATCCACATTGACTACCTTCAAAAAGGTAAAACAATCAATGGTGAATATTATGCCCATTTATTGGGTCGATTTAATGAGGATTTGGGGGGGGGGGACGACCGCATTTGGCCAAGAAAAAAGTTATTTTGCACCAGGATAATGCAAGTTTCCATGGCAACAATCCATGAATTCAAATACGAATTGCTCCCTCATCTGCCCTATTCTCCAGATTTAGCCCCGAGTGACTATTTCTTGTTTCCAAACCTGAAGAAATGGCTCGACGGAAAGAGATTTGACTCCAACGATGAAATAATCTCACAAACAAATACCTATTTTGACGACCTCGACAAATCTTGTTTTTTGGAAGGGATAAAAAAATTGGAGAAACGTTGGACAAAGTGTATAGAGCTCAAAGGAGACTACGTTGAAAAATAAAATGATTTTTTATCCAAAAACTAGTGTTTCATTCAAAAAGTCACAGACTTATTGACCCGCCCTCGTATGTCCCTGTGTTAGAAGAGGTTTTGATCTGACATAGTTTGCATTTTTTTTCCATCCTGTAATGGTTCTTCTGCCAGAAGAGTTGTTCTGGTAGAGCGCTCTGTTGGCTAATCTCTGAGACTAGGAAGCTGAGGGAGGAGAGGTGCCTACAGATAGGAAGTTCGGGTAGCATAAGATCAGTACAACCAGGTAATGAGGCTTCTATGTATTTCCAGTCCCCTATAATCAGTGTACTTTGAAAGGATTGAAAGGAGTTGTTCTACTCCAGAAACTTCATTTTTGTGGCTGACACAAACTATGTTGAATAGGTTAAGATTCAATGAGATATTCATGGAAAAACTAGAGCCCAGACATGGAAAATAAAATCAAGTGTGACTCCTCCATGAACTGTAGGATTGGTAATCTTGAAACTATAAACAAATGATGTCAAACAAAATCCTTGTAATGATTTTTCTTGTGAGTTCAAGGTAACTCTGATGTAAATTTAGAATTACCGTATTTTTCGCACCATAAGACGCAGTTTTTTTCCTCCCAAAGTGGGATGAAAAATCAGCTGCGTCTTATGGAGCGAAGATGCAGGCCGGGGAGGCGCTGGAGCAGAGGGAGGGCGGCGATATACTTTACCCTGTCGCTGCCTCTCCTCTTCTCTGGTCCGTTGCGGCGGCGGAGGGACGCTGGTTCACTCCCCTCTGGCTCCTTTTCCTTCCCCCCCCCACCTTTCCTTCGCTCGAGGAAAGGTGGGAGGGAAGGAAAAGGAGCCAGAGGAGAGGAGTCAGCCAGCGTCGCGTCCAGAGCTGACGCGACCCTGGTTCACTCCCTTTGGCTCCTTTTCCTTCCCCCACCTTCCTTCGCCGAGGAAAGGTGGGAGGGAAAGAAAAGGAGCCAGGGAGAGTCAGCCAGCGTCGCGTCCAGAGCTGACGCGACCCTGGTTCACTCCTCTGGCTCCTTTTCCTTCCCCCCACCTTTCCTTCGCTCGAGGAAAGGTGGGAGGGAAAGAAAAGGAGCCAGGGGAGGAGTCAGCCAGCGTCGCGTCAGAGCTGACGCGACCCTGGTTCACTCCCCCTTTGGCTCCTTTTCCTTCCCCCCCACCTTTCCTTCGCTCGAGGAAAGGTGGGAGGGAAAGAAAAGGAGCCAGGGGAGGAGTCAGCCAGACGCACCTGCTGATAAGATTTACCTAGATTTTAGAGGGAGCGAAAATATTTTTTCTATTTTCCTCCTCTAAAATCTAGGTGCGTCTTATCAGCAGGTGCGTCTTATGGTGCGAAAAATACGGTAATGCATGATAAGGAACACTATCAAGTCAGAAAGTGGCATCAGAGCTTGCATGTGTTAGTTAAACCTTGAATAGGTATCAAATTCCACATATAGATTTCTTTATAAAATCAATAGCTTCTGGTAGTTTTTAATAAAAGTAGATTGCACAATCAGCTAGAAGTGATGAAATACTCTATATTAGGCAACCTCATGTATAAGTTGCAGGCAGGTTTTGGTGTCAAAATTATGGATTTTAATATGACCCGTGGATAAATTGAGGGTCATTCTGAAGAGATAAAAGTACCAATGCTGCCGCAGGGCTAGCTATCCCTTGGCCACCACTATTTTCCTACTCAACCATTCAAGAAGCCCAGAAGTTGCACCATGGTGGAGAGATGTGTGTTTCTTGTAGGTTCTTCTGGAAGTGATTTAACTCTTGCCTTTCACCAATCTACTCTTATCAAAAGAGTATTTTGATTCCCTGTTTTATATCTTGGATTAGTATTTTCACTTTATTTTCTTTCATCCAGGCCATCAACCTAGACTAGTCCATTATCTTCATATGTTTGTTCTGTGTTCTCAAGATTAAATATGTCAATTTATCCATACACATTATGTCTAAAATTTTCTCTATCTAGTCTTCTTTCTGTGGTCTTGATTCCTGTCGCCATTTCCTCACATAAACAATTCTTGCTGCGGTTGCCATATAAGTAAACCGTTTATTTTCCATTCCCAATTCAAGGTGCAGATCATCACTTATAAAGTCCTTAATGGTTTGGGACCCATCTACCTTTGTGACTGCCTCTCCTATCACAAACCTGCCCGGTCCCTTTGTTCCTCAGGGGAGGCCCTTCTTTCGCCCCCTCCACTATCACAGACCCGACTCGTGGGAACGAGGGAGAGAGCCTTCTTCTCTGTGGCCCCCCAACTTTGGAACGCATTGCCTAGCGAGATTAGGTTGGCCCCCACCTTGGAAACTTTTAAGAAGAACCTCAAGCTTTTCCGTTGCGCTTTCAGAGAATGATCTCACATGTCCCTTGTCATTCTCCCCATGGGTGTCCTCACATTGCATTGTCTTAGAACCTCCCCTATACATATGTTTTAATCCTATCTCATCCTTGGTTTTTTATCTTTGTATTTGTACATGTGGCCCACTCATTTTATTTTATTTGATTGTTTATTTTACTTGAAATGTTGTTTTATGTTTTTTATGTTATTGTGTTAATATGTATTTCTGGGCTTGGCCTCATGTACGCCACCCTGAGTCCCTTTCGGGGAGATGGTGGCTGGGTACAAATAAAGTTTATTATTATTATTATTATTATTATTATTATAAAATAATTTATCTTCATTAATACTCCATTGTACCTGGGTCATTCCTAAGAGAAATAGTTCTGGTTTTAGTGGGAGATTTCTTTGTAAGATTTTTCAGCAGATTTTGTGTATCTCTTTCCAATAAGGCTGTTTCACATGTCCACCACATATGTAGGAAAGATCCTTCATACTTTCCACACTTCCAGCAGTTATAATTTGTATCTTTAGTAAATTTGGCAATCTTTTTTGCTGTCATATACCATTGGTACATCATCTTTGTCCAGTTTTCTTTCATATCAAATGAAATTTAATATACAACACGAAATACCACTGCAAGAAAGTAAAGGACCTGAAGGAAGAAGAGTAATGATGATATAAAGCTAAACCCATTGTGAAGGGGAATGGAAGAACCCCCCCCCCCTTATTTGTTTTTCCCTCCCCCGTTTTCTCCCCCTTCCTTCCCTGCTAGCATCCTATTCCACCCCCCATCCCTATATCTACCCCTACCACTCCCCCCCGCATACCGCCCTTTCCCCCTGTTTTTTTCCTTTTGTTTTTTGTCTTATTTTTAATCTATGTAATGCATAAAATTCTTAATAAAAATGTTTTTTTTAAAAAAAGGAGTATTTTGATTCCCCATTATCTGGGAAACTTGGACAGCACATTTGTTAATGTAACCATAAATGTTAGTGGCATTTTGGCCATCAGCATGTTATTGATATTAATGTTGCAATCCACTGTGGCCCCTAGTTTCAGCATTCTTAATAGCTAAAACGTATTTTACTTGCTTATTTTCTGAATGAAGAACATAAACAATAAAAATGTCAAATTTTTAGCCAGTCAAAATATATTATATATGATGAAATACCACATCAGTTATTTATATCTGAAAATATACATGATATAGTGTGGAAAACATTTTCTTGGCATTTTTGCTACCTGGGCAGTAGTCTCTGTGCCACACATTATAATGGTCCATCAAACTGGCCAAACCTGGTTAATCCAACCTTGCTGTGAATGTGAATGTTTGTATTCACACTGAAATGTATTGCTGGTAGTAAAACATTGCCAGAAAGTGTTTCTCCCAACAGTTCATAGTGTAAACAAGTTAAAATGAAGCACCTTTAAACTGATTTCATTGAAATCAGTGTAAGAAAATTGACCTGTGCCGAAATATTAGTCTTGCATGTGATAGAAATAACAATGCTGGAGAGAGAAGAATTACAATCAGGGAGGTGGAAGAAAGATGCTAACCAACCATATCCAGCCTGGAAAAATATCTGCATAGTTCTCATTACAGCAGCAGAATTACATTGCCCATAAGATGCCTGGCATACTAAATGGAACAGCCCAAACAATAATTCCTCTAGTTTCTAAGGTGTCTTTCTGGACCTCACTATTTTGCACAAGATTATCAAAGGCTAATCCAACTGGACTGTTTTCTGAACCAGGATTTAAAAAGTAATTAAGTAATTTTAGCATCCTTGAACATCCATCTAACTTTGTGTAATTGTGCCCTTGGTTCTGCTTTCTCCTAACCTGTCCGTTTTAACAAAGGCCAGAGAAGAGGAATGTGATGCTGCCATGATTAACAGGCATGGAGTGTTTAGGAAAATCCCCTACCATAGACTGATGATGATACTGGACTCCTCCATAGAAGAAAGGATTCCAATTGCTCCAGGAGCCACACAGATACAACACATCAGGGAGGAACTCTGAACACATATCTCCATAACTTGATATACATGTCAAGTTCTTTCTATGTATTATGAATGTGCAACTAGCAAGCACATTCTTTGAGTTAAACCCAGGCAATGCTGCAAGCCCTGAACATGTAGTTTTTAACACATTAATGGGTTCATCTTAACTCCATCCTCACAAATAAAACTTTGATACGCAGAAATAATCAGCATAGGCTGGTAGAAGTTATATTTTTCCTGCTCTAACTGGGGTGGAAGTGATGACACTAATGTGGCAAAAGTAGTGGCTAAGAACATTAATTCAGAATTATGTTTAACAGTATTTGGAAATTCTTGTGCAATTTCAGCTTTTATTATCTCTGGCAGACAATAAAGTTTCCAAAGCATTCGGATTCAGTTGTTCCTTTTTCCAAAACCAGTTAACTTTTTAAATCGACTGTCATATTAGCATGTGTCAGGGTTGATGAAGTTTGTCCCAGAGAAGTAAGCAGATGCTTTCTGTCCCCTAGGGTTTTTTATGTGTTCAAAGCTGTTAAAATGTTGAGGATAGTCAACTGCTCCCTTGAGCAAGGAGCTTTTCCAGAGGAGTTAAAAGAGGCGGTGGTTAGTCCATTGCTGAAGAAGCCCGGGTTAGACCCCGCGGCTCCCTCTAATTACCGCCCGGTGTCCAACTTACCGTACCTGGGCAAGGTAATTGAGAGGGCAGCAATGGACCAGCTGCAGACATTCCTGGATGATGCAACCTGGCTAGACCCCTTCCAGTCCGGCTTCCGTTCGGGCCATGGGACAGAGACCGTCCTGGTCTCCATCACAGACCTACTCCGTTGCCACTTGGATCGAGGCGGATCGGCGCTGCTCGTGTTATTGGACCTCACGGCAGCGTTTGATACTGTCGATTACCAACTTTTGACACACCGCCTGGCGGTGGCGGGGCTGAGGGGGACAGCCTTAAATTGGCTGTCCTCCTTCCTCTAAAACCGCCTGCAGCGAGTGAAGTGGGGAGGGGTGGCCTCCGAGGGCTCCCCCTTACATTGTGGAGTTCCTCAGGGGGCCATACTCTCCCCACTGTTATTTAACATCTACATGCGACCACTCGCCCAATTGGTGTGGAGTTTTGGGCTGGAGTGCCATCAGTATGCTGATGACACCCAGCTCATTCTGAGGATGGACGCCGGGGTGGAATCTGTACCCGATAATTTCCATCTCTGCCTAGAAACCGTAACTGGATGGCTGCGAGCCAGTAAGTTGAAGGTGAACCCAGCGAAGACGGAGATCTTGTGGCTGGGCCGCCCGGAGGGGGTAGAGACCCAGTTGCCGACGTTTGACGGCGTGGCACTTCGCCCGCAACCGTCAGTAAAGAGCTTAGGGGTCCGGCTGGACTCCCAGCTGTCTATGGAGATGCAGATTGCCTGCGCCTGCAAGACAGCGTTTTACCACCTGCGATGGGCAAAATGTCTGGCTCCTTACCTCTCCTGCTGCGACCTGGCCACGGTGATCCAAGCCACGGTCATCTCAAGGCTCGATTACTGTAATGCGCTGTAAATTGGCCTACCCTTGTCAGCGATCCGGAAACGTAAGCTGGTGCAGAACGCAGCAGCGCGCCTGCTCTCAGGAGCTGCAAGGTCTGCCCATGTAACCCCACTCCTGCGTGAACTGCACTGGCTTTCTATTGAAGGTGTTAGTGTTATTCAAGGTGTTAGTTTTAACTTTTAAGGCCTTATATGGTTTGGGGCCAGTGTACCTGAAGGAGCGACTTACCCCATACGTGCCCAGAAGATCACTGCGTTCCGAGGGGCTCAACCTACTAGAGGTGCCTGGTATCAAGACCTACAGGTTGTCGAGTACATGGCAGAGGGCGTTCACAGTGGCTGCGCCGAGCCTCTGGAACTCGCTGCCCGAGGAGACGCGAGCCCTACGGGGCTTGATGGCATTTTGCAAGTCCGTAAAGACTTGGCTGTTCAGACAGGCATTCGGTCCTGACTGATGCCGCTGTAATTTGCCATCCTGTCGCGTCTTGCCACCTGCATTGTTGTCGATCTGCTGGGATTTTATTGTTGGGAGCGGGGTTTAATTGGTTTTAGAATGCTGTTTTATGTGTTTTATCTGTGTTTTATCTGGTTTTAATTGCTGTAAACCGCTCTGGGCTCCGGAGAGAGCGGTCTACTAAATCGAATAAATAAATAAATAAATAAATAAATAAATAAAAAAATTGTTGTTGTTGTTATTTCTAGATCCAAAGACTTCTGTTAGGAGAGGTCTCATCTGCAGTTCTGAATTGATATGATCTATTAAGTTCTTAAAGCACATATATGTTTGACATATGGAGATAAATTCAAATCAACGAGGCATGAAACAAAGGAGTCAGCCTTGCAAATCTCAACAAAGCAGTCACACCGCTGTACAGCTTTTGCAGAAAGACTACCTAGTATGCCAAGGGATTTGTTTATAGAAAGCTGCCCGGAGAGACCTTGCTGTATTATATTAAGGAACTGGCTGCTTCGTAGAGCTTGTTCATTGTCTAAGCAGAGAAATGAGCAAAGCCCAAGGCAAATCAAAGTGCATCCAGAAAGATCACCTTGATTTTTCATACTTGTAACTCAAACCTACCTAAGGGTACCACAAGTAACAACAAATGCCTCTTTGCTTCTGTTGCCCTCAGGGGAAGAAAAATATGATGACTGAAGATGAACCAGAGGAAAGTAGACTGAAGTTACATTTTGGCAACCTCTGCTCTTGAAAAAAACATTGATGCAAAACGAGGGTGTCATTTTCCAGTCATATGCTCCTCCCCCTCCCTTCCTCATAGACATATAAACACACACATACATGCACATATACATATGTGCAAACCATTTCCCAAACTATCTTTTCTCCCCAAGTTGTGTCACTGCCTGTTGCTTCCTTTCACAAAACAGACTGAACACATGGGAAAGCAATAACAGTTCTGTCATGTTTCATGCCTGCAGACACTTTAAATAACCACAGATTACCAGTAAATCACTCTGTCTTATACAAGTTAAAGAGTAGTAGTAGTAGTAGTAGTAGTAACAGTCAAATCTTGCTCACAGCCAAATCTACTTGAAAACCCAATAGTGCCTTCTCTGAGGACAGCACACAAGAGTTGTGCAGTTCCAGGAAGAAGGGGGGGGGGAGTAACATTCCCTTTCAATGTTTCATGTCATCTATATATATAAAGGAGACACGGTCGTGCAAAGGACTTTATGCACGGCCAAACTACGCCCCCCAGAAACACCAATCCAACGAGACACAATCCCACAAACCACAAGGTATTGCCATCACACAAAAACCCCACCTTCCGACCGTCCAACCCCCCCAAACTCAGCCCCCCCAAACCGCCCATTGCCTCCCGTTCTGCGCTGGCCACAAGCGCAGAACAGAGCGAGAGCCATCGCGCAGGCGCACTCCAACCCCCACCACCCCACAACGCAGGACAGAGGGTGAGCAAACACACTGCGCACTCTGACTCCCCCAACCCATCCCATCCCCCTCTCTCCCCACACACCAGCAACTTCACCGCCACACCGGCGGCGACCAACCCGCCTCCTCCGCCGCCTCACAGAGGGAGACCCGCAGCCGCTCTCCAAAGCATCGGTCGCTTCTGGGGCTCTCCGGGGAAGCAGCACTGAAAATACCCCAGAAAACTACAAAAAATGGCGGCGAACAGCTTCCGGTCCGGCCGAAAAGGCTCCGACGAAGTCGATCCGTCAGGAAAAAAGGTCCGGCCGAAACTGACACCCAAACAATGCCGAGCATCAGTTTCCGACCGGACCCTTTCCTGACGGAATGACTTCCGCCGAGCCTTTTCTCGGCCGGACAGGAAGCTGTTCGGGCCGCCATGTTCTTTGTAGTTTTCTGGGGCATTTTCAGAGCTGCTTCCCCGGAGAGCCCCAGAAGCCCCCCTCCTGGCCCAAAGTGCCACAAGAAAATATGGCAGCCGCCACGGACGAGGCGTGGGGACGCTGCCCTCGCCGCTACTGCCCTCCGGATGCCAGAGGGTGAAAAGGAAAGGACCGGTCGCTGCTGCCGCCTTCTTTTCCCTCCTCAGCCCCCTTCTTTTCCTCCATCAGCCTCAGGGCCTTTCCTTCTTCCCCTCAGCCTATGGCCCCAAACACCCCTCCCCCACGTCAGCCCCAGGCTCCTTCTCTTCTCCCCTCACCCTCAAACCCCTTCTTTTCCTCTCAGCCTCAGACCCCTTCTTCCCCCACCCCCCCTCATGTGTATGTACACATGCACAAACATATACAGTACCATACACACGAATACATATATAAACATACATACACAAATATACATATACACACACATATATACACTACATACACATATACACATGCACACACCCACCAAGACCATAAGTAGCATCATTTCAAACCCTTACATACTCAGACTTTCCCCCATCTCCTAAATAGGGCACAGCAACGCGTGCCGGGTTCAGCTACTGCTAGTCTATATTCAATAGAATCATCAAGATGGGTAGCTTATTTAATTGGGACACTGTCACATGCATGATGTTCACAAAGCCCAACAGAACTACGGTAGGTATTCCTCAATTGATAATTCTTCTCCCATTGGAACCATTGCCAAAGGTAGCCATGCTAGTCTGTCACACAAAAAGCAATAAGGAGTTTCGTGGTACCTGAAAAGACACAAAAGTGTCCCTTAAGTTTTTAGGGTCCTCAGGGTTCTTAGTTGGTTGTCTTCTGATTGCATTTCTTGTCTTTGTGGGAGATTGCTATTGTTGTTGCTGTTGTTTGTGCTTTTAAATTGTTTCTAATTTACGGTAACCCCAAGGCAAACCTGTCACCAGGTTTTCTTGGCAAGATTTGTCCAGGGAGGTTTATGCTTTGCCTTCCTCTGAGGCTGAGACAGTATGAAAGTTGCCCAAGGTTGGCCAGTGGGTTTCCATGGCTGAGCACCCTGCTCTCTCAGTAACTTATTTATTTATTTATTTATTTACCATATTTCTAACCCACCCTTCTCAACCCCAGAAGGGGGACCCAAGACACTACGTCAACTCTCAAGGGATTCCTGTGCTAGAATTCAAAAAAAGATAACATGCAGAATATAATTTGGGAGCGAATGTGGTATGGTTTTGATAGGTGCAAGCTCAACTGGAAATAAAAACAACCACCTTGGTCTGGGGAAACCAAATAATCCCTAGATGTTTCGAAGCACACTATTATGTTCAATAGTAGTGGATGGGAAGAGCTACTACTTCATGGGTTTGTTGCAGGATCCCAGTGGAAGTTGGAGCAGGGAAGGGATACATGTTCAAACGTATCTCCCTCTATGAACCACCTTGGAGGTTGAGATCTTCTGTGGAGGCCCTGCTCTCGGTCCTGCCTCCTTCGCAGGTGAGGTTGGTGAAGACGAGAGACAGGGCCTTCTCAGTGGTGGCTCCTTGCCTGTGGAACTCCCTTCCCAGAAAAATCTGCTCAGCTCCCTCCCTCCTGACCTTTAGAAAGAAAATAAAAATTTGGCCGTGGGACCAAGTCTTTGCAGAGTAATTTGGTGCAATAAGTGGATATGAAATAAGTGCAATCACAATTGGAATGGCACCTAGACATTGACTCTGGATTTGTGTGGTTTTAATAAGTAGTTTTTAATGCATAGATTTTTTCCCCTTAACTTTTAAAGTTCAATGTATATGCTTATTGTTTTTATATGTTTGTTTATATGGAATTGAATTGTTTCCAGTTTTTAAACCACTCTTGAGTCCCCTTCAGAAGGGTGGGGTATAAATATAGTAAATAAGTCTATACACATAATACACATAATAAAAGTAAAAATGTGTATGTGGCTGGGGTGCCCCCCTCCACAGACAGGCTCCCACTTCCACAAACAGCTATAACCTACAGTGCTGAGGAGCCACAAAAATGACATTTCAGGTTATAGCGAGCGCCATGAACAGTAGCCCACCCGCTGCCAATGACCTCACAAAACACCATACTGCCCATCACCCAAGGAATGTTTTCATTCGGGGACCATTCCATCCTAGATTTTATGGGGAAACCACAAATATCCCAGTGTTTCTTACTCTCTCCATTGGTGTGAATTTTCAGGACCTGCCCACTGCCTCTCCCTTTACCCTTTCCTACTCTTTTCAACTCTGTCTGCATAACAAACAGATCAGAACTGAACAGCAACTGAACATACTAGAGGGGTTTGGAGGATTGACTCCACATGATGAAAGTTGTAGTTCACCCTGCATCAAGTCAGCACTGTGACCCCCACTGACAATGGACCTGGATCACATTTGGCACACAGAACCCCCAAGACGAACAAAAAATACAAAAGGTCTTTGGTGAAAATTCACCTTAATTTATAAGAATTATAGTTCACCTACATCCAGGCAAGACTGTGAACGCAAACAACAATAGATCTGCACCAAATTTGGCATGCATACCCAATATGCCCAAATTTTAAAACTGGTGGATTTAGGTTGGAATTGGCCTTGACATTTGTTAGTTGTAGGTACTGGGATAGTTCACCTGCAATCAAAGAGCACTCCGAACCCCACTGATGATGGACTTGGATCTAACTTGGCACACAGAACCCCCATGGCCAACTGAACATACTGGAAGGATTTGACTGGACTGACCCTCCATGGTGGGATTTGTAATTCATCCTGAAGCTGGAGAGAATACTGAACCCCACCAATTATCCATCTACAGCAAATTTGCCCAACATAACAAACTTTAAGTATTGATGGAGTTTCAGGGGATTAACTTGGTATGATATGAGTTGTAGTTCACCCACAACCTTATGCATTTTGTAAAAGAAAAAAAGACTTATTCTAATAACCCAGGCAATGCCAGGTATCCAAGCTAGTAAATAAATAAAGAATAGGAAGAGCTACTCAGTCTTGGGTGGCAAGTTAAAATCTACATTGAAAAAATGATTTCCAGTTTCAATAAGATGAAGGTTTGGGCCCTCTTGTTCACACCAAATCCAGGAAAGCTGGACAACCATAGAGCAAGAACGCAGAGATCAAGACAACAGAGTTGTGTTGGGTTGAAAAGATACAGCTTCTCGCTGGCTCTGATCAAGCACCCAAACCTTTCAAGCCATCTGTTTAGGACCAAAACAAAAGGAAAGGACATCTGAAAGCAGCGCTCCAATCCAAGCACCGAACTTGTCTCTGCTTGTTCTTTGCAAGAGAAGCCAGGGAGCATCTCTGCTTGAGAATGAATACGGTTTGACGCCACTTTTAAATTCCATGCTGTGGGATCCCGAGAGCTGCAGTTTGGTGAGGCGCCAGCACTATTTGGCAGAGGAAGTTGCATGAGGGTTGTTGTAGGTTTTTCGGGCTGAATGACCATGCTCTAGAAGCATTCTCTCCTGATGTTTTGCCTAATTCTGTGGCAAGCATTCTCAGAGGTGGTGAGGTTTGTTGGAAACTAAGAAAATTGGGTTTATTGCAACACCTTGTTCGACTACAGCTCCCAGGATTCCATATAACATGCAGCCCTGACTGTTAAAGTGGTGTCAAACTGCATTCATTCTAGTGTAGTGCTGGCATGGGCAAACATAGGGCCATAAAGGTGTTTTGGACTTCAACTCCCACCATTCCTAACAGCCTCAGGAGGCCCCTTCCTTTTCCCCCATGCCTGATGTATATGAGGCTGAGGGGGGAGAAGGAAAGGGCCTGAGGCTGTTAGGAATGGTGGGAGTTGAAGTCCAAAACACCTGGACGGCCCCAAGTTTGCCCATGCCTGATATATATGAGGATGCGGGGGGGGGAGGAAAGGGCCTGAGGCTGTCAGGAATGGTGGGAGTTGAAGTCCAAAACACCTTTAAGGTTTGCCCATGCCTGATGTATATGAGGATGCGAAGGGGGGGGGAGGAAAGGGCCTGAGGCTGTCAGGAATGGTGGGAGTTGAAGTCCAAAACACCTGGACAATTCCAAGTTTGCCCATGCCTGATGTATATGAGGATGTTGGGGGAGCCTAACAACCTCATGCCCTTTCCTTTCCCCCCTCAGCCGCATAAACATCAGGCATGGGCAAACTCCTCAGCTTGCCACCTCGCCTCTGGTGGATATGAAAGGCATCCTGAGAGAGTTTGGGAGTCTTGGGTGACTCTACACCAGGCCTGGGCAAACTTGGGGCTGGCCAGGTGTTTTGGACTTCAACTCCCACCATTCCTGACAGCCTCTGGCCCTTTCCTCCCCCCTCCCACAACCTCATATACATCAAACACCTGGACGGCCCCAAGCTTGCCCATGCCTGATGTTTATGCGGCTGAGGGGGGAAGGGAAAGGGCCTGATGCTGTTAGGAATGGTGGGAGTTGAAGTCCAAAACACCTGGACGGCCCAAGTTTGCCCATGCCTGATGTAGAGTCACCCCAAGACTCCCAAACCCTCTCAGGATGCCTTTCAGATCCACCAGAGGCGAGGTGGCAAGCTGAGGAGAACGGAGACTTCCAAAACAAATACCATTGGGAGTGCCTGCTTGTAATGCAATGGACCAGGTGAGCCCTGGGGACTCTTGGAGCCCTTGAGGAAAGCTCCCTCCCTCCCTTGGTAGAGGAAGGTGAGGCCAAGCCCCCCTTTGGCCCCCTTCTTTTCCAACTCACGTTTTCGCGGTGGGAGAGATGCTTCCACTCCTTGTCCTTTGAGCTCCTAAATGCATTTGTCTGCATTTGTCCGAGCAGCGAAGCGCTTGACCGAAAACAGAAGCAAGCGGCCGCCCCAGGCTCAGGTACTGTCCATGAAAGCCAAGCGCCGCCGTCCCTTTGCTCCTTCTCCTCCTCCTCCTCCTCCTCCTTCTCTCCTGGGCCCTTCGGAGGGGCTTCGTCCACGTGGGGGGCGCGAGGAGGAGGGAGGGTCACGTGGGGCCCGCGCGCACCTTGGAGAAGTGGACTGAGAGCCTTTGGCGAAGACTCAATCAGCGCTTTGCGAAGGGGAAGAAAAGGTGGCTCGTGGCGCTCGGGCAGGCGCTCTGACTGCCTTGCCTTCTGGAAGCAGCAGCAGCAACGGGAAGCCTCTCCGTTTTCGGTGTTAAATTTCACCGCTCACTGACTTGCGGATTACATCATCATCAAACGCATCTCGAACATCCTTCGCCCTCTCTTTCTCCTCCCTCCCCAAACACACAAGAGCGCCCGCGCACACACCCGCGCACACACACCAACGAGTCTGTGTGGGCGCGCACGCGCGCTCTCTGCGCGAGGAGGCTTTCAAGCCCTTGAGCGCGAGGACAGTAGGACACCGCTCCAGCGCCTCTTTGGAAAGTTGAGACTCAGTCCCTGTGGAATGATGGCATGAATGGATGGCTGCAGTTTGACACCGCTTTATTATTATTATTATTATTATTCCAACTTGTATACCGCCACTCCAGGGCCGGCCTTCCCCATTAAGCGACCTACGCGGTCGCGTAGGGCGACGTTCCCGGAGAGGGGCGTGGCCACCTGGGAGGGGCGCCGCTCCGCCGCCGTGTCGCCGCAGCCAGCCGGCAGCGCGGAGGAACGGGGAGGGGGAAGAGGGGACTCACGGGGCGGGCTCACGGACCCGAGGAGGAGCAGGAGGAGGGGGGAGGCCACGAGGGCGGCCCCCACAGAGACGCAACGGCAGCAGCAGCAGCAGCACCCCCGGAAGGGCCCGGAGCCAGAGGCGCATCTTCGTGACGTCACTTCGTCGCGCCTCTGCCGAGGAGGAAGGGGAGGAAGGCCTCACCAGCCGCGTGCTGTAAGGACGCCCGGAAGGAGAGACGCCGGAGGGAGGGAGCCCTGCGGAGGCGCGGTGGCCTCTTCCTCCTTCCCTCCCTCCCTCCGGCGTCTCTCCTTCCGGGTGTCCTTACAGCACGCGGCTGGCGAGGCCTTCCTCCCCTTCCTCTGCTGCTGCCGCTGCGTCTCCGTGGGGGCCGCCCTCGTGGCCTCCCCCCTCCTCCTGCTCCTCGGGTCCGTGAGCCCGCCCCGTGAGTCCCCTCTCCCCCGTTCCTCCGCGCCGGCGCGCTTGGGAGTCTGTGCATGCGCGGGCACCGCCGGGAGCCACCGGGAGCCGCCGGGGGGGCGCGAAAATTAAGTTCGCGTACTCCCCCCGGAGAGCTCGGGCCGCCCCTGCGCCAATCCCTGAAGGCTCGGAGCAGTTTACAAATATCCAAGGCACAAAATACATAAAATACAATGGAAACACAAAAACCTAATGGCACGATCCGAATGCTTGCCGAAAAAGAAATGTTTTGCACGCCTTCCGGAAAGAAGGTAAACTTCGGATGGCTCGTGTTTCTATCGGCAAAGCCTTCCACAGATACAAAGCCACGATCGTGAAGTCTCTGCGCCTAGTGCTCGATAAATGAAAAGTCTGAATATTAGGGACTTCGAGCAAATTTTGGTCCTCGGACCGAAGTGATCTCTGGGGTTGGTAGGGGGTAAAGGCAGGCCCTCAGGTACGCCGGCCCTAGACCATATAAGGCAGCGTTTCCCAACCTTTTTTGAGCCGCGGCACACTTTTTACATTTACAAAATCCTGGGGCACACCACCAACCAAAATGACACTCTAACACAGTAATACATATAGTTCAGGGCTGTCCAACTGGCGGCCCGGGGGCCGTATACGGCCCCCAGCCCCTTCCCTGCGGCCCCCTACTCTCCTGCAAGATATCTGCTTTTTTAAGATTAAAAAAATATTTTTATATATTTTTTGAATATTTTTTTGGAGTGGGCGGTGGCGGCGGCAGCTGCTGAGGCGGAGGAGGCAGCTGCGGTGCGAAAGGTAAGGCCGCAGCCGGCCATCCCCAGCCTCATGGCGGCCGCTGCGGCCTTCCCTTTCGCCACGGCGGAGGAGGAGGCTGCTGGAGGTGCTCCCGCAGCAGCCTCCTCCTCCGCCGCGGCGAAAGGGAAGGCCGCAGCGGCCGCCATGAGGCTGGGGATGGCCGGCTGCGGCCTTCCCTTTCACGACGGCGGCGGAGGAGGCTGCTGGAGGTGAGAGAGAAAATGTGTGTGTGTGTGTGTGTGCGCGCGTGGGTGTGCCAGGAGGGAACGAGAGAGAAAGTGTGTGTGTGTGTGTGCGCGCGCGCGTGTGGTGTACCAGGAGGGAATGAGAGAGACAGAGAGAGAGTGCGTGCGTGTGGTGTGCCAGGAGGGAACGAGTGTGTGTGCGTGCCCGCCCACCCCTCCTCGAGATGCTCATCGAGGAGGAGAAGGGGCGCTGCTTGCCCTTTCTTCTCTTCTTCCTCCTCTTCCTCCTCCAGATGGCCATAGAGAAGAAAGAAGAGAAGCGGCACTGCTGCTGTTTCTTCTCCCCCGACTGGCCATCGAAGAGGAAGAGGAGGGAAAAGAGGAGAAACTGCAGCAGTGTCCCTTCTCTTCTTCCTTCCTCCTCGATGACCAACTGGAGAAAGACAAGTAAGAAGAGAAGGGGCAGCAGCACCCCATCGAGGCAGGCAGGTGGTGGCTTGAAAGGGGGGGGGAATGGAAGCGCTTTCCATTCCCCCTCCGTGCTTTCATTCCATCAGCTGGCTGGAGTCACCCCTTCCTCTCCCTCCCGCCTCCAGAAGGGAGACCTGCAAAGTGGGGAGGGGAATGGAAGCACGGAAGAGAGCCCCCTCCTGCAATCAACCAGCCGTTGATTCCCCTTCCTGCTTTCCAGGACTCACTGGGGACAAGGGAGAGAAGCAGGAGGCAACCCCCAGGCTTTGTGTCTCCTTGGCTGAGCCAGACGACAATCTTCCTCCCCTCCATCCTCATCCCCCCCCCTCCCACACACTTTTCTAGCACCCCTTTTCCACACCAGTCTTTCCTTTTACTAGTTTCCCCCTTCCTCTCCCAGTCTTTTCTACCCCCATTCCCAGGAGGAGAGAGGAAAAATAGGATCTAGAGCAGGCATTGGCCAATTTGGGCCCTCCAGGTGTTTTGGACTCCAACGCCCACCATTCCTCAGGCCCTTTCCTTTCCCCTCTCAGCCACTTAAGACAACCCTCTTCTGCCTTGCAAGAAGACACCATCAAAGCCTTCCAGACAGACGGCCAGCCAGCCATAGATATGACAGACATTTTAATTTTTTACACATATACACACAATATCACAGATCTGGAAGAGACCACAAGGACCATCCAGTCCAACCCTCTTCTGCCCTGCAAGAAGACACCATCAAAGCCTTCCAGAGAGATGGCCAGGTAGCCATAGTTATGACAGACATTTAATATATAATTTTATACACGTTTACTTTAATTAGGGAGGAGGAGGGGCCGGGGTGTGGCCGGGGGCGTGGGCGGGGCAGAGTGGCCCCCCAGGTGATCAGTGACCGGAATTCCGGCCACAGGTCCGGTAGAAGTTGGACAGCCCTGATATAGTTAATATGTTTTTAAATGTATTTATACACTCAGTTTCAATCCTGGGCCTGTTTCGAAGAAAACACAACAGAGTTACCTGCAATCAAAGAGTACTCTGAACTCCACCAATGATGGAATGGAATCAAACTTCCCACACAGAACTCTCATAACCAAGAGAAAATACTATAAGAGTTTGGTGGGGATTGACCTTGGGTTTTGGAGTTGTAGTTCACCTTCATCCAGAGAGCACTCTGGACTCAAACAATGTTGGATCAGGACCAAACTTGGCATGAATACTCAATATGCCCAAATGTGAACACAGATGGAGTTTGGGGGAAATAGACCTTGACATTTGGGAGTTACAGTTTCTGGGATTTATAGTTAACACACAATCAAAGAGCATCCTGAACTCTTGCAACAATGGAATTGAACCAAACTTGGCATATTGAACTCTCATTACCAACTAAAAGTACTGAAAGTACTGAAACGCAGATGGAGTTCAGGGGAAATAGACTTTGACATTTGGGAGGAAGGCTGAGGAATGCTGGCGAGGGAGTCCCTCGCGGAATCCTGCCTGCCTTCCCTTCCTCCGAGGGTCCTCCTGCCAGGCCCCGACCCTTTACCCTCATGAAGGAAGGCCCCTTCTCCCCTTTGGGGTCCTTCGTCCCTGAGGGGATTGGGGGGTCAGGCCGAGGGGAAGAGCGCCCCAGGACCTCACCTGGGACGCAGCAGGGCTGAGCTGGGGTGCCTCCAGAAGCAGCTGGCTCCTTCGCTTCCTTCACCACCGCAGGAGGAAGGTGCATGCGTCTGCCACCCCCGGGACCTAGTGCGCATGCGCCCAGACAAGCACACTTCCACTTCCACCTCCGTTCCCCACCCTCCCTGATTGGAGGCTGGCTGGCTGGGGAAACGGCTGAAGGAGATGGTGCCCCGGCCCCTTCTTCTTTTTCTTCACTGCCACCCGGCCCTTCCTCCTCCCCCAAGCAGCAGCAGCAGGAGTTTGGCAGGAGGGGGAGATAGGGGGGGAAGAGAGGTTTTCCGTGACACACCAGGTGATCCCTCACAGAACAGTAGTGTGCCGCAGAACAGCAGTTGGGAAACACTGATATAAGGCCTTAAAGGTGAGAACCAGCACTTTGAAGGTAATCCGGTGCTCAATCGGTAGCCAGTGCAATTGCTGCAGGATTGGAGTAATGTGACATCTCACCGATTCCCCAGCAAGAAGTCAGGCAGCAGCATTTTAATACAGTGTTCCCTCACTTATTGCTGGGGTTAGGTTCCAGGACCTCTCACAATAAGTGAAAAACCGCGATGTAGAAATACTCTATTTATTTTAATATTTATACATTATTTTAGTAGTTACACAATATTTTAAGTCTTTATACACTTAAAGTGAGGGAAAGGCCCTTCAAGGCTGGAGGAAGGATTGAAGAGGGAAAGCGTTTTGGAGAGTGGCAGCAGCAAAAACCCACAAAACAGCAAAAATACCACAATATATATTTTAAATTAATCTTTTTTGAAAACCACGAAACAGCGAGTCCGCTAAAAGCGAACCGCGAAGTAGCAAGGGAATACTGTATAAATAAAAATGTAATGTTCGTTTGTGGGATTTATTTATCATGTTAGGAGTGAACCAAACAGTTGCATTGCATTAAAAACAAACTAAACAGTTGTATTGCATTAAAAGCAAACAAACAAAACACAGTAGCTGGCCACTTGGATTGCCCCTGGTGTAGCAGGGCTCAGGTTGCATTGTAGTAGGTGGTCTGTGGTTTGCTCTTCTCCACACTCGCATGTCGTGGATTCCTCCTTGTAGCCCCATTTCTTAAGGTTGGCTCTACATCACGTGCCAGAGTGCAGTCTGTTCAGTGCCTTCCAAATCACCCAGCTTTCTGTGTACCCAGGAGGGAGTCTCTTACTCGGTATCAGCCATGGATTGAGGTTCCATGTTTTAGCCTGCCACTTTTGGACTCTTCCACATTGGCATCTTCTACATTAATCTGGAATTGATATTGCAATCCCATTTCACGCTTCAATAACCCTTAGATGAACATAAACCAAGACAGATTTAAATGTGATGTTAGATCAGTGGTGAGCAGTACACATATTACAGTTTGATTTTGAAATGCATGCTACCTCTTTTGATGCTGATACCAGTATCACTAGTACTGAAACTCCAATAACAGCAGCAATACCATATTTTGTAATCTTGGGTACCAGTTTAAAGTTTTAATAGATTTTAGCAGGTTCCATTCAGTTCGTTTTCTTTTTGTTGACAGTATCCCAAACACATCACAAAGCTTAATTTCATAGAATAAGCTGTTTGGAATGAGTCTTGAGAGTGACTGTCAAGTTTTCCCGAAACTTAATCCCTTTTTAGATAATCACTTTATTCTATGAGATCTTCGAAACCTGCGTCAAAAAGACACTGTTGGAACCAATTCACACAAATCTTTCTAGAATGCTAAGAAATGGATTGGCATTACTGCGGTGGCAATTTTGGTCTGAGTGGTTCACTATAAAACATGTCACATTTCAGCGTGCCAGCATTCAAGAATGCTTGCCATGGCATTCAGACCTGAAAATTATCATCATAATGAAACACTGAAACAACCACTTCACTTCGGACAAAAATGGAAACCAACATGTCTACTAGTCAGTTCAAATTACTTATCTGACACACTAAGGTCTAAATCCTACAATTAGAAGATACATATGCTTTGTTTTGTGGTGATTTATTGGTTCCTGGCCTATCCTCATCTTTATCATTGGATTTTGGATATTTTGATACAGTTAGGTTGATGTTCAGTTTTCTTTTTATTAGATTTTTTCCTCAGATGAGCTTTCTCGTGTTCTTATATTAATCATACATATTCCAAAGTCCATGAAGTGAATGAATTAGTGGAATGGCTGTTCTCTCCCATACAGATAACAAAAAGTTGCATATCTGCTTCTTTCTATGTTCATCATATGTGTTTGATTATATTCCATGTTTTCAATGCACAAATAAAGAAAAAGGAATCATTCCAGAATAGCCTGTTCCAAGCAGAAAACAATAGCAGACATTTAGCAGTCAGTTCCACTCATTTGTCCTGTAACATTAAAGCAGAAGTAGGCAACTGAAGGAGCCCATGATGGCACAGTGGGTTAAAGCACTGAGTTGCTGAACTTGCTGACCGAAAGGCCACAGGTTCGAATATGAGGAGCAGTGTGAGCCAACCTTGCAGTTTGAAAACATGCAAATGTGAGTAGATTAATAGGCACCGCTCTGGTGGGAAGGTAACGGCACTCCATGCAGTCATGCCGGCCACATGACCTTGTAGGTGTCTACAGACAATGCCAGCTCTTCGGCTTAGAAATTGAGATGATCACCAACCTCCAGAGTCGAACACGACTGGACTTAATGTCAGGGAAAAACCTTTACCTTTACTAAGCAACTGAAAAGGGGATAGGGACTCATTGTTGCTTCTTTGGCTTTCTCCAAAATTTCAGCAGTCAATCTATTCCACTAGATATCATTTTCCGTTTCAATTTTAGCTTATTTTTGAACTTTTAAAAAAGGAGTGTATACACTATGCAGGTATGGTAAAATTGCCTTATTTGAGGGTATGGGACTTTAGGTCCCTGGGGCCCACACTTTGGATTCCATGGGCTATATGAAGCACACTGGCTAGACAGTGCTCATTACTGGAAAGTGTAGACTTAGTTCCTCACTTAGATGAAACTTAGATGGAACTGCACTAAATTTTTTGTGGGTCGTTACAGCCCTCAAAAATATTGATAACCATAGTGACGTTAACTCCCAGATTATTGAACTGGGCATACACAGATGGATTCATTGAGAAAATTGGCAGAGTAGCAAAATGAGGTTGTTGTTCTGCTTTTGTCTCTTGACAGAGATTCAAAGTGGCTCAAAACATTTTTAAAAATGCAATTAAAAAGTACATATGTATCTATTTTTTTCTAAGGAAAAGAAATGCATTTTTGTGAGGGTAAAGAAAGATTACATTGTTGTATCAGCTATTCTATATAAATACATCTAGATCCAATTGGCAATTAAAATGCTATAGATTCCTTTAAGAAATCATACATGCATGTGAGTGGATGTGACTATTTCAACTCCGGTATTCAAATAAGTGCAGCTGGATATCGGGATTTAGGGATCTTTATTTGTTTTAGAATATGGTTAAATCATAGCTGTTTTAAGAATTTTGGAAATATGTTTAAATAGAAAAAATAAGTAGCTTAAAGATCTTCCAGAGTGCACTTGTTGCAGAAGTTCCTGCACATAACATTCAAGGGTCACCAACATTCACTTTCAATGACTTCATCGTTGCTCACTCTTCACTTGTGGCATGGAGCCTCTTCTGCCTTCAGGGCCTAAAATGGGCTTTAAAAGGATGGACATGCAAGCTATGGGCCCTGAAGGTAGAGAAAAGCCTTCCCAAGTACAGAAAGACCTGGAAAATCTTTAAGAATGAGTGCTAGATTCAAAGGGTGAACTCAAAAAAGTTTATTTGTTACAATCAATAAAAACTGATGACCAAAAGCTTGTAGTTGGTTGCTAAGAAAAGTCCTTGAAAAAGGGGGCGATCACTTGGCTCTTTGTTTGCAGAGTGATGGTACTTTCTTCGATTCCAAGTTTCCTGTTGCCTTCAATGGTCCTCAATAGTCCTCAATGGTCCACAATGGTCCTCTGGTCCCCAAATTTACAAGCTTTGTATGAAGGCTGACCTCCTTTTGTCCCTGTAAACTTTGGCTGAAAGCTTAGGTTGGCTAGTTGCAGTGAACTAAGATACTTTGTCTTAGCATGCCTTAGATTTTCACCTTGCTGTGTCCATGTGTTAGGCTGGAATGAGGCCAGAGAAGAAGTTCCGCCTCTCATGTGACCTCTGGAAGGGGAGGGGTCAAGGTAGTGATGTCATGCTTGGAGCCAAAACACAGCTCCTCCCATTAATGTCCACATGGTTGAAAAAATAGAACAAAGGCCTTGCAGGTAAAGGCCAAACAGGTACAACAGGTGCAGTACCAAACAAGCCACGTAGGGGCAGAACAGAGTCACTGTCTCCCATCCCACAACAATGAGGTGAAGCTGGGTGACAGACGCTTCCCCCATGGGATGAGGTGAGGGGGAAGCCAGGTGATGCAGGGTGCGAGGTGACGGGTTCCCCGTGTCGGACCCCACCGATTCACTATGGCGAATCCCGGTATTAATGCATGGTGAATCCCGGTATTAATGCGATGAGGTCATTGGATCAAATAACTGGGTATCCTCATATGGGTATAGCATATATCAGGAAGTGAAAAGATACGCTATTGAACAGCAGCTCTTGTTGTCATCCATTATTTACTCATAGACTCAAAATGAAGAATGTGTTTAGCTTTGTAACTGTAAAGTGCCTTTTTAATACGTTTTTTTCTAATGATCTTTTACATCCTAAGAAATGGATAGATGGAATTAAAGGGGTACAGAGGAGCTGGAGTGTGGGAGAGTAATCCCCATTCCCACATAAATTAATCAGTACAATTGTTGAACAGATAATTGTTTTTCTTGGTTACTGTTTCTAAAAAATAATAAACATGGCACTCCATATTCATGGATTTTGTATCAGTGCATTCAATCATCTATGCCCGCAGGCCTGCCCAACAGGCGGCCCGTGGGCCATACACGGCCCGCCAGCCCCTTGCCTGCGGCCCGCTCAGCTTTTTAATAAAAAATAAAAATAGAAAAATTAATTAAATAATAAAAATAAAAAAATTACCCACTTCTGGGTTCCGGAGGAAGTATCGCTAGACTACGCCATCCACGCGGGATTTCGATTGAAATCCCGTGTGGCTCGCGTAGTCTCGCGATACTCCTCCTGTTGCCGAAATCTCGGCTACTGAATCCCTGCGGCCCACACAGACGCGATTTGGAGCTTCTTCGGCTGCTGCCTCGGTCGGTCGTCGCCTCTCTCGTGGTCCGGCTACTCCTGGATCCTGGAGGAAGGTAGGCTGGATCCTTTGGGAAGGTAGGCTGGATCCTTTGGGAAGGTAGGCTGAAGCAGGGGGCTCCCTTTATGTTATTATATGTAATTGTATATTTATGCCCCTCATGTGTTCCATCCATCCCTCCCTCTCCCCTTATTTAAATATAATATGTAATTGTATATTTATGCCCCTCATGTGTTCCATCCCTCCCTCTCTCTCCCCTTATTTAAATATAATATGTAATTGTATATTTATGCCCCTCATGTGTTCCATTCATCCATCCCTCTCCCCTTATTTAAATAATATAATATGTAATTGTATATTTATGCCCCTCATGTGTTCCATCCCTCCCTCTCCCCTTATTTAAATAATATAATATGTAATTGTATATTTATTGTCAGGGTTTGGTAGTTTTCCAAGTACAAACACAAACCTCATTTAGCAGAGTAAAAATGAAGCAGCTTCAGCTCAGCCCAGAAGTAATGTGGTCATTGAGAACATCCTTGGTATAAAGGTAACTTACTTTATTGTAAGCATCCACACAGGGGAAAGAATACAAAAAGAACAAAGTATTTAAGAACATAACAATTAGACTCCACCTTTCTCCTGGAACCTAATTGGTAAGCAACTCAACTGTACCTTATTACAATCAAATTAACATCAGTGAAACACTTAAAGGTACCAATATAATTTTGTAACATAATACTTTCAACATTTATGCCCCTCATGTGTTCCATCCCTCCCTCCCTCTCCCCTTATTTAAATAATATAATATTTAATTGTATATTTATGAGCCGGGGGTGGGGAGGGGGCTTGGCTCCCCAGGTGATCAGTGACCGGAATTTCGGCCCAAGGTCCAGTAGAAGTTGGACAGCCCTGATCTATGGCTTTAAACTATTTTTAAAATCCAAAAAAACAACCTTGATTTTGCTATTTTATATAAGGGACACCATTTTATCACACCATTGTGTATGATTTTTGGTGTCCACAGGGGGTCCTGGGACCAAATCCTGCCTATAAATTATGTTTGTTAGATCCTGATTTTTTTTTACGCTGCGCCATAGTTAATGAGCAGTGGCATCACTCTAACTTATAATTTACAAGCAAGATTTTTGTTTCTGATGCCTTCTTGTGTGTATTATTTTTACCTTTACGAAATCCTTTTTCAATGGGTAAGTACTGGGCTTCTTCAGAATTCATACAGTTATTGTCTTCTATCCCAAGATCAGAAAAGGGATGGGAGCAAGAATGAAACATGAAACTCTGAATAGTATTTTTCACTTCTATTGCACTAAGTGTAGTAATACATTATAGTTAAACACAAACTATTGAAATAAATGACTCCTTTTCAATGAAAACTTGATAATTTAATTGATTTTTTAAAAAAGTGTGTGCCCCTTTTTCACTAGCTGCTGTTTCTCTGAGATAGACAGATATTGCTAAAATAGCAGCATGCATTCTGTCTGGTAACATCTCCTAGAAGTCATTTGAGCCTTACCTAGAACTTTCATCTGGAAGCAATATGTTTGCTAGGACAAAAATTCCCACAGATGTTTCTTTTCCTCCGAAGTAATAGAAGACTGGACACTTCTATAGTAACTTATTGCTCTTCTTAGAAGTTGTACATGAAATGACCCTCTCCATAATTTTTCACATTTAGGCTATGAACATTTAACATCAACATTTGCTTACAACTAATTTTAATTTTACTCTTGTTGCTCTTTTGTTTTTATAGTATCAGCACTACCACATTTTCCAGTCTACGTCAATATAAATGTCTTATTTGTAAGCTGCCCAGCTAGATCAGAAATGCTGAACTCTGCCAAGAAACAGATGAGGCACAAAATATCGGCTTCTTTATTTAGTGTGGATCTCAAGGGTTGGCAGCATCTGCACAGATTCCTAGCGGAGTACAAACTTCAGCAAAAGCCTGGCACTGAAGTGCATTGAGTAGTTTAAAAGATGAAGGAATGGAGGTTTTGTATTGAAATGTTTAGTGTGGGCTCCTAGTCCTCCTTCTGGAAAATGTTTGAAGAACAGATGTAATTTGGACAGAAGATTGTGCCAAAAGAAATATGATCCCCTTCTCTCCCTTCTCCTTTTCTGTTGCTTTAACTTTGGTTGATTTTCCAGTGCTTCTATCTTTACCGTGAAACACTACACAGTCCTGTCTTAAGAGGCTTCATCCAAATGTCTCCTGAAACATGCACAGGAAAACGTTAAACAATACAGGCCAGGGCACTGTGTACATTATAGAAAATAGCAGTGGGAAAACCTTTGCCAGATCCATAGATCTTATTCATAACAAGTCCTTGCTGATACTGTACAATACTCCCACAGACTTCCTGCATGAGTGAATTTTAGTTGCATGGGGAACAATAATATTAAGGAATGTTCATTACATCTATTTTTTCCTACTGTGAAGTATTTTTACCATGTGGGTATTAAATATTTTAGCATCCTTTTCTCTAATTCTTATTTCATTCTCCAATTGTCATGGATTATGTACAAAAGCATCTACAGTCACGTACAAACCAGGAGTGCCATATCAACAGTCTTAGTAGCACTCTGTAGATTGCTAGTACCAAAACATCATGAGGGGGAAAACACTGAAGGAGGAGAAACCACTGGGAGAATGGAATGGGGTAGCCAGGAAACGAAGACTAAAGAGAAGTTGTTGTTACCTGCTGTCAAGTTAATTCAAACTTATGGCAGCCCTATGAATGAAAGACTTCCAAGACACAGCCCTGCTCAGGTCTTGCAGGCTCAGTGATGTGGCTTTCTTGATTGAGTCTATTCATCTGGAATGTAGTCTTCCCCATTCCTACTGACATCTACCTTAGTAAGCATTATTGTCTTTACTTGTGAGTCATATCTTCTTATGACATGTCCAAAGCACAACAGTCTCAGTTCAGTCATCTTGGCTTCAAGGAAGAGTTCAGGTTTGATTTGCTCTAGGGTCCATTTGTTAGTTCCATGGTATCTGTAGAAATCCTCTCCAGGAGCACGTTTCAAATGAGTTTATTTTCTTCCTATCAACTTTCTTCATTGTCCAACTTTTGCCTCAAGATGTAGAAATGGGAAATGCAATTGCATGGGCAATTCTAACTCAGAATTCAATGGTGCATCTTTTTATTTAAGGAACTTGTCTAATTCCTTCATAGCTCTTCTTCCAATTCTTGACTTCTTGACTGCAGTCTCCATTCTGATTAACTTAGCCTGAGTAAAGAAGTTCTTGAAATATTGTAATGTCTTCATTGTCTACTTTTATGTAAACCATAGGTGGTCATTTACTTTTACGTACATTGTCTGTGGCCCAAGTCCAGTGAACATATGACCGGGGGACCTTATCAGTATTGAGAGGCATTGTTAAATCAAGTAAAGAAAGGATTCAGGAGCTGATTGTACATTCCAGTCCTCCCTCTCTTCTTTTCATTAGTTCTCCTCTCATGAGGCTTTTCGTGCTTCGTCATCGTCGTAGGTGCCCACTATCTCATCATACATAGGCAATAAGTCTCCGCTCCCAGGTTTTTTTCTTCATGCAAATCTGTCAGAATTCCTTTCCATGGGATGCAATAGTTCTGCATCTAAACCCATTGGACCCTTGAGACAGGGGTGCTGTTTTAAACACTGCTTGTTCTCTGTTCTACAATGCCTCTATTACATTATAGCTGTCATTAAGCATTTTTTTAAAAAAGAAATTTGTGAAAGGAAGGAGTTCTTATGCACTTCTGTAAAGAGTAGTGACAGCTTGCTGCTAAGGACCACCCATCAGAAGCTCCGAAATAGAACAGAGACTGTTACGGACCCTATCACATGTTGTTTTGTGCCAAAATAACGGGTCCTTAGCCCTATTTTGGCCTAATTCACAATTTCTCCCCTTAATTACAGATCTGGCCAATTTCATGATTCCTCTGTAGTTATATGATCCGGGGTCAGGAGCGACTACCAGAAGTCATCTGATGGCAGCTGTGACTCCCAGTAAATTTACAGTGGCTACCCATAAAACAGGGGGCGGGCACTGTAAGTGTGATGAGGTGGTAAGTAAACAGTTGCAATCAGTTTAGATTCAGAACGAGCCCAAGTGTTTATATGAGCCCAAAGCTGTGGGTTGCTCTGCTTTCTGGGGCAGAATTTAGAACAACCCCGAGTTTGGTTAATGTGGATCAAGGCCACATTAAGCAGCTTTGCCTCATATTAAACCAGATCAGTTCTGTGAGTAGTTTAACCACCACAGAGGAGATTCAGATGCCCTTCTCACTAAGCAGTCAATATAAATGCGCCCTTATTCTGACTACTCAGCATAAGACGGTATATCACTAGAAAGGGACAGATGGTGTGTAGAAAAGCTAATGGTAGCTATCCTTTTGTTGCAAATGGGCCTCTGGTAAGTCTTGAAACCTTTTTGTTCCCAGAATTATATCTTTTGATATGCAGCATTATGACAACAGTTTATCAATAGTTTTCCACCTTTATCTCCCAATGTTGTTGTACTCAGCTGAAATCACCAATACATTTTGTATGACAAAGATATAAAATTATATTTCTTTTAAAAAGCTACCCAATAGTTTTTTATTTCCTAGATGAATCAGACTCATAATCCTGTTTTCTGTAACTGTTCATATAAAATTATTGTCACTGGTATAAGAAACACAAGCAGGACATTCTAGTCTGAAATAACTGTTTCCAAGTTCTTGAAATGACACAAATATAATAAGGCTTTATAAATCGTTAGCAGTTGTAGTAACAGAAATCCTAGTCCTTCTGTATAAATAGAGGGGAAGTAATGAAGGATTCCAAGAGGCATGCACTAAATGTTTATCATCTATAGGGCCATGCAGACTTTATATGTATTATGCTGTAATTCATATTCTTTTGGGGGGGGGACCAGAAAGAAACTAAAACTACTTTAAAAATTATTTCCCCTGTTCACCGCAATATATACTGCTAAGCTATG
This sequence comes from Anolis apletophallus, assembly GCA_030556195.1. Taxonomy (NCBI): domain Eukaryota; kingdom Metazoa; phylum Chordata; class Lepidosauria; order Squamata; family Anolidae; genus Anolis; species Anolis apletophallus. The sequence continues at coordinate 112,889,533 of JARBWK010000005.1, forward strand.
TACCAAAGTTTTTGAAATGCAATGTAGCACAATGATTGTTTTAAGTTCCATAAGGAACAGCCAAAAATTATATTTAATTGCTTTGGTTAAAGAAACTATTACCAGTCTATCAAAAATAGATTGAGAAATCTTGTGAAATGGAAAAGCTTACAACATCGTTCATGAAAACTGACCGAATGTAGAAAGATTCCATATATATATATATATATATATATAGAGAGAGAGAGAGAGAGAGAGAGAGAGAGAGAGAGAGAGACTTTTAGTAAATGTTCTACACATTCAAAATAAACTTGTGGTACAACTTTGGCAGAAGTCTACCACTTAAAAGGAGAAAGGTTTGTATTTAGTTCTCTCTACTATGCCTAAGGTACCCTGAATGGATGCATGACCATGCTTGCCAAAATCATCCATCAGTGAAGTCTCCGCTGAAAATGTTTTGGCAGTTGGCTCTGTCTCCTTGCTGTTTTTTCCCTCCATCTGCCAAAGAAGAACCATTGGGGACTTCTGAGTCTCACAGTTTAGCTATCAGGGAGCCATATGGGCTATTTTTCCATAATCCGATGGTCCATAAAATAGGTTTGGTGCTGTCATGGGACTATTTACTTTGTGGCCTTGACTTGTACAATAAGAGATTTTAGCTGGGCTAAAGAATAACACTGCATTATATCAAGGAATGTGCTATTGACTGCATTTAGATGTTAAAATAAACCATGATTGTCCCATGCTTGAATGCATCCAACTCCTATCTTCCCCCTTCTGTTCTGTTGAGAGGTTCAGAAAGTTCCCTTGCAATTTCAGTGGGCTATAATTTAGTGTTAACCATCACTGCATTTAATTTAAACAAGCCAGCTTCATAAACAAACTAATGTTGAGATTAACCATAATTCTTTTGGGATTCAAACCATGTGGTAAATTGTGGTTAACTATATTTGAAAGCCAAAGCTTCTGAACTCTACCAAGTTATGCCAGAGGGTTTCCCTCACTTTCCCCCTCTTTCCCCTCTGTCCATTAATAAGTGTCCAGCTTAATTGGTCAAGTACACTAAGGTGAGTCTACATCATAGCTCACACCCTTTTATCTTACACCCTCTGTCCAGTTCTGATCAGCTGATACTTTTTATCTCAGCCCATCATGTAAAGGCCATTGTTGACAACAAAGTGTAAGGGAAGAAATCAGCAGCACCTGGTTATCAAGTTCCCTCTATTTTATCCATTTTAAACTTATTTACGCAATGCTTTTGACACACACCAAAAAGTACCCAGCAGGACAGACTACCGTGTGTTCTCAGTATTTCAACCATTATTTCCCTCAATTCCAGGGACATTTAATTAGAAAAAGAAAAACAATATTTTACATGTGGTCAAATAAATATTTGTTATATTCTGGGTGACTAGCATTATTTTTGCTACTATATATAGACACAATTTTCAGACCATTCATTACACAGAAGACCCACTGGGATCCCCATATCAAAACTACATTCTTAATGGCTGGCCAGAATGCTAAGATAACCCACTAAATGGCCATTTTTCTTCATAAAGCAATGCAACTGAGAACTGCGTATCTGGAGGCGATTGGGGTAAACTGTAGGGGTGATGCAAATATTTGAACTGGATTGGGATTGTGTAATAGCTGGTCTATTTTAACCTTTGTTTTAACCTTTGTTTTTAACTTTTGTGGTATGAAATTTTACCTTGGAATTTTAATGATGATATTTTTAATTATCTTTTAACTTAATCGAGTTTTAATGTATGTTAGTTCACTATTACGGGAGTTTTAGGACAGTGATTAGTGTCTACATGTGTACATTTTTGTTTTTAATGTTGTTTTTGTCTTTAATGGATCAATAAACTTGGCTATAGACACAATTTATGAAAACTGGTTTAATATGTAGACTAGTTCTAAGACTTGTTTCATTTTCAGTCTACCTTTGAAGATATTAGTAGTTATGAGACTGAGCTAACATAATATTCAGCAATTTTCCTATTATTTCCCTATTATTCCTATTATTTCTAAATTCAGAAGGGCTTTGCATGCTTTATGGAGTGCTAAGACTAATGCTACAAAAAATTGTTGATTTTATCATTCTTGCTCATTTTCTGTTTTGAAATTTAGCACAATCATCATTGTAAAGGGGGTTTACTTTAGCAGTTCTAAGGATAGTCTGAGATTCCATGGAAAAAGAAACACCTTGGGCATATTGTATTATCTGCTCCTTTTCCTCTCACCTTCCTTCCTGCAGTATCATCCTGCCTGATCTGAGATACATTTTTAGAACTCTGATCTACAGATCAGCTTGTGTGTTTGTCTAATTTAGGACTCTAGTGAACTTGGTTCTGATTCCAGTCCAACATCTTGATGTCCATATATGTGGTTAATTGGAATCAGACCCAATTTAACTTTAGTATGTTGACCCTGAACCACTTATTACCTTGTTATATGGCCCCTGGAATTGGCACGCAGCACCGGGGTGTGTGGGGAATCCAGTGCCCCACGCCCCGCATTACCCATCTCCTGATTTAGTTGATCCCATGGGGAGGGGGAAGCCTCCCATGTTGCTGCGGTGGTAGCATGTGCTGTCTCTGCCCTTCATCACTCACAGATCCCCGCCAGCATCATTTGATGACCTAGGGCTTAATTGGCATATGCCGTTGAAATTAGCCCTTTGTGGTGAGGTCGTTAGCTTAAAATGCTATCAGACTGTTACCCAATAACTTCAGTCACCACACAATACCAGTTCTGGCAATATACCATCTTAAACCCAAATACAGAAGTAGCCTATAGGATTTAACATGAGGCAGCGTATAGCACACAAGAAAAAGGCCAAACCACAAATAACTATGCAGTCTTGAAATACTGTAAGATGAGCAGCTACAGAAAGTGGAGGAATGCAGACAGAGAGAGAAATGGAAAAGTGTTGTGGAAACTGGGTAACTGAACAGAGAGGGGGAATGAATGCAGTGGGGTGGGGGGCACCACTAAATAAAATCACCATTTCAGATTGAGAAGGTTCTGTATTTTCAGAAATGCTCCTGAGTTGCAGTAGTAGTATATTTCTGAAAGAGAAGTCCACCATAAAACTACAAGCCACCTCTTTGTTGGAAGACTGTTAATGCAAACCATCCCATGGAAGCCATTCTTTGCTTGAGTAGGAAACCTATAATGTTTTATTCAAGACATGATGAACAGTGTGCCTTACTATGAATCATAAAAAAAACCTAGCCAAACACCCAACAAATCACAAAGGAAAAGAAGAGGAAAAGCTGGTTGGAGTATTAACCTGATGATAAACTGATGTGCTGGTGAAGGATGAGAGCAGGGATTTATCCAGTCAGTGAAGGTATGCCACAAACACATTTTATTTTTTTTCATGAAAGTCTCCTGTGGAAAAAAGACACCAGCCTGATATCAAGTTCATACCTAATGGAGAGCAGGAAAGAACAGAAATAATGCAAAAGAAAAATACAGGGGGGAAAGTCTAAAAAGATCAAAGACAATTATATATACCACCCTTTTTCCTCAGAGGAGTTCAAATTATACTGACCTGGTGCTCTTTGCTTATCTACACAGCAATCCTAGGAGGTAGATTAGATTCTCAATTGATGTCTAACCCAAGGTCATTTAATGAGCAGGACTTTCTTTCTCAGGCTCAGCTTCATGCCCAAACTTTCTAAAAATTACACCATGCTGGCTTTTTTTTAAAAAAAAAATCACACTCAATTTAATGAAATGCATAGAAATTTGAGAAATATCCATCCCTGGGTATTTGTGCCAAATTTGGTCCAGTGAATGAAACTACACCCTGCATATCAGATATTTACAGTAGCAAAATTACTGTTATAAAGTAGCAACAAAAATAATTTTATAGTTGGGAGTCACCATGACACGAGGAACTATATTAACGGGTCACGGCATTAAGAAGGTTGAGAAACACTGATTTATTTCTTTAGTCAATGTACTCTTACTACCTGTACAAAATTCACCTTCAAAAGATTTGCAGAAAAAATCAAAACCAAAAAAAACCTCCCCAGAATTTAGTAGACAAAACATCACAATAACAGTATATAAATCTTAGTATTTTTTAATTGAATAGAAAAAGAAATCTTCCCAAACAAGGTGCTGTATTATGTATTTCAGGTGGGTATGTTCATAAATGAGTACAAGTCTTTGGCCATTCATTGACCTCAAAACAGAGGAAGTACTATCCACATATTGGAATGCTTAATGAGTTTTCCATCTTCTTCAAAGTTTGTTGCTGCCAGAAAATGAAAGGAAAATGTTTCAAACCTTATGGTCAGAAAACCCTTGGTAAGCTTTGAGGTACCAAGGAAATTAGGAAAGATCTACTATAATTGAAAGAAAGTGCAACACTATTCGTGGAGCTCTTCCAGTAATGTTAGCGTAAGTCATGTCATGGAGAATTGTGCCTGCGTAACAATCTACACTGTTTTTCTTAGATGCTACTTCTATCTGATTCGTCAACAATTCTGTAATGTAAGAAGCCATATGGGGTTTTAGGTGAACTAAAAACTGGATTTTAATGGGGCGGACCATAAAATCACTGTGATTTCTATAGAGTTTTAGCTTCTAGCTCTCATAGTTCTTATATGGTGAGAAAAAGAAATCTCTCCATGTTCTTTAAAAGCATCTTAACTCATTTTCAGCCTGTTAAACAGGCCTCTCCTTAAAATGTCCAGGCATTGGGGGGGGGGAGGGGGTAAACATATCAACAATGCCCCCATACACCCCTCAGAAGGCAAAAATAAGACAAAGGGGTTGAGAGAGAGAAGGACAGAGACAGAAAGATTGCTGCAACAGAAGCCCTCCAAGGTTTTCTGGGGGGGCTAATGTGAAACAGTTGCCCTGATGCACTGGTTCCTTATTCTAGATACTCATGGCAAAGCAACCACTTGAAACACATGAGAAGGAGTCTTCTACCACATCAGATAATAGCTCAATATTATTCATGTTGATTGATAGCAGATCTCTGAGGTTTCTAATGAACTTTTCCGTAGTTCTGCTTAAAGATGTCTGGGAATGAAACTGTATGTAAAACTATGACCATACCTTTTGGTTAAAACCCTTCTTAGCTACTCGACAATGATACACAGAACCTTCTCCCAGTCCTCTCCCCTCAATCTCTTTTGGAAGGACATGAGCTTAAGAGGAGAGTGTTGGGAGGAAGAGGCATGGGGTGAGGAGACAGAGACTGGGAGGTAGACAAATGGAAGCTAGTTAAGTGGCACCAACAAATGCATGTATAATCAGATAAGGCATAATTACTTGGGGGTAAATAACATCCAATCGATGGGGTTTGTTTCCTGATTACTAAATGCGTGTCTCTTTCCTCGAATATTTGATGCTTTTTCTCAAGCAATCATGCATAGGATGGGTAGAAAGTTACAAACCTACATGCACTTCAGAACATGGATGACTTTTTCTGACTCAGACCAATGTACTTTTAGCAAAGTATTGTATACATCAGGAGATTTAGAGAGCTGCATGCTCTCCAGATGTGTTTCTCTATCATCTTAGGCCCCTTCCACACAGCTGTATATAATCCACATTTAATTGAATTATATGCCAGTGTGGACTCAGATAATCCAGTTCAAAGCAGATATTGTGAATTGCCTGCTTTGATATTTTGGGTTATATGGCTATGTTGAAGGACCCTTAGCCAGCATGGCTTTTGTCCAGCATGTCTAGAAGGCACCAGGTTCGAGAATGTTTTCCCTAGAAGGCTATCCAGTATTTTCTCAATTCATATTGGGTAGGGAATGGAATAAGGTCCTTCATGCACAAAATATGTACTCTGTTGCTAAGCATAGAAATAAGCACTATTGAATACAGGACCTTTTTTCTGAGTAAATATTTCAATGCTTAAGCTTATATCCATTTTGAAATACTACCTGCAGAGCTGGAAGCTTCTCTTACTAATCCTCAATACAGTCCTTCTGTATTTTGGTGGTGAAAAACATATACTTTGCATCTGTTTGATGATATACTGAGAAACATTTCTGAATTACATGCAGATGCTGAGGTTGAATTTTTATGAGGCTAGGCAGAAATATAAAACTTTCATACATATGGAGAGGCTTGAGAAAGGTGAAAAATGAAGGAGAAAGTAAACATCGCTTGCTATGAATGCTGTGAAAATTAAAAATGCAGCCGAAAACAGTATGTGACACAACAAAGACAGAAATGTGTTTCATGATACAGTTTATTCAACAGATGGTATGTGACTTGGTTTTATCTGAGCGGAGCTTTTCCTCATCTCATAAAGAGGCGATAATGAGAAATTAATCAGGCTTTCTGACAAGTATGACCTCTGAATCTTCCATGAATCATTGGCTTTCCAAGATCCTGAGATGATGAGGAAACTATATTGAGATATAGGGACCAATATGCTTTATTCTAGCCTACCATAATCTGGTGCCCTCAAGATATTTTGAACTATAAGAATCCCCAGTGCATTTCTGACCATTGAGAATTATGAATGAGCTTGTTGGAAACGGAAGCCCAGAACATCTAGAAACCAGTAGGTTGCAGATGACAGATGTAATCAGAGAAGATAAAACAATAAAATTGTCACCTGTCCAGCAAAGGAAACATGCCTTGTTCTCTAGCAGGCAAACCTACCATACTCAGAAATACCTACAGAAATGTAAGCATTATCATCGCTTGCTAGCTGCTTCCAATTAAGCTACTGGTGAAATGCCCTGGTTCAACTACTGACCACCTTGCACAAAAGTGGCAGAAGTGAACCAAAGGAGCCCAATAAAGATCAGAAGAATATACACAGTTTTTGAATCTGAGTATTTTAGATGGTTTGCCTCTGTTGCCTATATCCCACACAATGACCAGAGTACATCCCTGATTGTATAACCATATAGGTCATATATTCATTGTTAGCAAACATCACCTGCAAATGCATCTTAATATTCACCTGATGAAGTTGGTGTCAGTCTTGCAGTATTCAAGTTGGCAAAGTTTCTCCTTCTATCTCCAAAACAGCAATCTGACACAGAAATCGAATATGTTTATTGATACCCTGTGCTTTCCATGAAAAGCATATCAATAAAATTCAGAATTCAAAAATATGCGAACATTAAAATAGAATTGAACATCAATTGTATTAATGTACAGTATTTATCATATCAGAAGTGAACTGAGATACAGTTGTTATGCATTTTAAAAACACAAAGTTTAAAGAATGTGGCATTATACTAACTAGACTATATTATACTATACTACACTATAAGAAGGAGGACCTTCTTAGAGCAATACCAGAGGCACTCCAAGTGGCCAGCTACTGGTCAAAGGACATTTAGTATACTTTTATTAATTAAAAATTAGCAGTTAAAATCCATAAAACTGGTTAAAAATATGTTCAAAGCTTAAAACCACATCAGATAAATTAGCAGATAAAGATGTTTCTAGCACCGAAGTGATGTGAAAAGCTATAGCTACTTAATTTCTAAATAATTCCGTTTATTCAGGCACAGGACCAGAGTTAAGATTTATTTTTTTAAAAAAAACAAAAACAAAAACAAGCCAGCATGTTAAATTTGGATAGAAGCTAACTTATAACAGCTATAATAGATGACAGCTATTTTGCCTCAGTAATTCTATTAATTAAATTACTTTTCTGTTTTTGTTAAAGAATTATACTGTCTTTAAAAGCCTGGTTATAATCTTGAGGCTTTATGAAATGCCAGGAATGAATGAAACAGCTGCATAGAAAGCAGTTTCTTGGAATTTTTTTAAAGTGTCACAGCTGTTCTCCCTTTATTTAAACAAAGGGCACAAGCAGGCATCCAGAATGAACCAACAATCAACATCAGAAAATAGAATTCCATAGATTTATATTACTTCGAAAATTTAATGCCTGACATTGTGTCTGGCCGAATGATTGTCAGGGGTGGCTCTAGTATAAGGGTCCTTGTGAATGCAGTATTTCTCTGGGTACTGTCATAACCATCACAGGGTGTGTCTATTCCAGGCAGGTTAGGAGCAGGTTATGTTTGTGCCAAATCCAGAGCTGTTATCAAATGGTCCCTGACCACATCTGTTTCACTGTTGCAGTCCACATCTGACCTCCTCTGTGTAACTGCTGAAACTATGCATTTTTGGTCACAGAGCTCCCTGAGAGCACCTAGCCATCACGATCATGCCTGCTGAGGTGAGAATGGAGTAGTCACATGATCAGCAAGAACAAGAGGGTATTGTACCCCCTCCTTGCTGGTTGCATGTGTGCCCCAGTATAACCTCAACAGACATAACAGATAATGGCCAGCTGCTCGTAGGAAGCTCTATGGCTGGTGAGAAGTGATGGTGGTAACATATGGACAAGAGGACAATATAGTAAGGCTGGTGTGGGCTCAGGCTAGCTAGACTGACTGGGCAGCAATGCTTCATTGCAGAGGGTTCAGTTCAGTGTGCGTGGTCACCACCATAGTTAATCCAGGGTCAGTCCAGAGCATAATTATCCGAACTGACTCCAGATTAAGTCACTGGTGTAGATGTGCTTTAGTTTTTTGTAGACAGTTAATACACAGTCCATCATATTTCAAAGTTATGTGAGTTTTTAGTAGAAGACACCAAGTATGGGCAACAATACAAAGGGATATCTCTAAAACCTGCAGGAAATTGGAGTCATTTTTGAACTGTACTTACGAGTCTCCTAATATTCAACTAATATCAACCTTCTTCCAAGTTACATTCACTAGATGAATTCCTGCCTTCTGATATGACACAGAACAAAGTCTCTTTTATAAGTTTTTCTGAATACGTGAAAGTTTGAAATAAAGATGCGACTATGCATGCTGAATCTTCTTTCAATGTCCTCATCTGTGCCAGCCCCAGACCTTCAGTTCCTCATCTTTAATATGCTAAAAACAGAAAAATCTGCAGGGAAGTGCTTTTCACATTCTTTTCAAAGTAAGCAGAACTCTCAGATATATTAGAATTCTAGACTGTGTTGCAAGATGCAATGATACGTATTCAAGTGAATGTCAGTAGGACTCAGGGACCTTCCACATAGTCATATAACCCAGAATATAAAAGCAGAAAATAACACAATATCTGCTTTGAACTGGGTTATCTGAGTCCACACTGCCATATATCCCAGTTCAAAGCAGATAATGTGGGATTTTATTCAGCTGTGTGGAAGGGGCCTCCCTTGCAGTTCTTGCAACTCAATCAGAATTAGGAAAAAATTGCCGTTTGAGCAACATGTCCCAGAAACCCTGTTTTACCCCAGAGAGCCTGGGTATTGTTGTCCACAAAAATAAGTTTTATAGCCTTCTCACTAATACAAGTATAACTAACCCTATGCCCACTAGATACAAAGGTGTTTGCGGTCAGAGGAAACACTACAGAGTTAGCAAGAAATTATAATACAATCTTTACATTTGTCCTAAAAGTTAAAAACAAGAATATTCCAAAACATCTCTCATGCATTCTTATGCATAGCTTTGTGGGATTATGTTCATTGAGTGTGGTAGGAGTTGCTTCTGAGCAAAGATTCGGCTGTTAGTATATCCTTGGGAGCCACATCTGCTCACCACCACCATTATGTAAGATAGAGAACCTGTTATCAAGGAAGGGCCTAAAAATAGCAAAGCTTTTGCATCTCCCAACATTTACTTTGCAAATAAAATCCCATAATTAAAATCCCAGAGCAGAATACAGCCATGATTTAAAATGGGTTCCATATGGTGGGTTTATAGGAAAGCACAAGTATGTTCTCAGTAATCACTCATAAAAGCCAGTACTTCTGATCTGAAGATGAGATATAGTTGATGTTTAGGAGGAATGCACAGGGGCAAATTACAAGGACCAAGTTGAGAAACTGCCCCTTATATTCCTCAGCAGGAACACAGTGCAATGAAATGGTACGTGTGTATGTGTAATATGCTATTCTAAACTGGATCTGTTCTATGTCCATAACACAACACTGCTAAGGATATTTCTTCCTCTGTACCTTCCTCTGTACACGGCACCAGTCCGAGAAGTCTGAACCTCAACCGCTCATATAGCTAAAGTGCCAAGTAGATGTTTCATTCTTGTTTTCTATCATTGCGGTTTTGTGTACTGCATACTTCAAAAGACATCCAAATTCTATGCCAAACAGCATAGACATGAGCAAAGCTGTGGCATGTACAAATTATGTACTCAAACATATTTCAATCCTCATGTTTAATTCACATGGTTTGATTAGCTTCTGGTAGTCAAAGGGAGGGATAAAGAGCTATACAGAAAGCGGAAGGCCTATTCTTTGATGCCATTAAGGATAGATTGCTTTGCCAGCTTCAGTGTTCTTCTATGTTCACATTAAAACAGCAATAAATACCATAAAGTATCCTTCATTTAGCCATTATATTGTATTATTATATTATATTTTAACAACCCCCCAAGATCACTCCGTTCTGAAGACCAGAACTTTCTCGCCACTCCTAGTGTGAAGTCCTTCCATCTGACCGACGCGCTGCAGGGCCTTCTCTATCATTGCCCCGGCCCTCTGGAATTCGCTACCATCAGATATGCGGGCCCTACGAAACCTAGCTTCTTTCCGTCAAGCCTGCAAGACGCATTTGTTTAGACAAGCGTTTGGAACCCTGTGACTTAAACATATCTTATTTATTTATTTATTTATTTCTTATTTATTTCAGGATTTTACCCCGCTCTTCTCAACCCCCGAGGGGGGACTCAGAGCGGTTTACAGTAAGGCGCAATTCGATGCCCACACAATAACAATATAAGACCCCAGAGCCCTTCAACAATTAAAATACATTAAAGTACATTAAAATACAATTACCTAAACATCATGCGCATTCATTCCAGATTAAAACAATGTTCTGTCCATACAAGCATTGACCCTATTCATCCACTTTCCATTAAAATCCCATCTAAAGTGCTGCCTTGTGCTGGTGTGCAAACGCCTGGTCCCACAGCCAGGATTTTACTTTTTTCCTGAATGCCAGGAGGGATTAGGTGGATCGTACATCGATAGGGAGCGCATTCCACAGGCGGAGAGCCACCACCGAGAAGGCCCTCTCCCTCGCCCCCACCAGCCACATTTGAGAAGTAGGCGGGAGCGAGAGCAGGGCCTCCCCGGATGATCTTAGATTACGAGGTGGGATGTAGCGGCTGATGCGTTCGGACAAGTAAGCTAGGCCAGAACCGTATAGAGCTTTAAAGGTCAAAACCAGCACTTTGAATTGAGCTCGGAATTGGACAGGCAGCCAGTGGAGTTGACACAAGAGGGGGGTGTTATCTACTGTTTTATGTATACCTTATGCTATGTTTTTACCCACTGTCTGTTACTGAGTTGTGTTGTAAACCGCTCCGAGCCTTTGGGAGTGGCGGTCTACAAATCCAAAAAAACTAAATAAATTAATTAATAAATATTTATAATAATAAAAGGTTCCTGCTGCATCTTCTAAGATATTTCATATTCAAACTGGACTTGCTAGACAGCTCTTCAAATGGAAGATGCCTTCAAAATCAAGTTTGTTCTCCAAACACTCTTTAAAGCACAGTAGAAAAATGGCCACATAAACAGAGTGACTTGAAGATATCCTTGAAGATACCCATCAAGAGATCCAACTTGGACAGCAGATTCAGTAGGAACACAAATCACCTATTCACATTTCCCTATGATGATGATGAGAACTGTTGTATTTCTATATTAATTAAAGTAATTACTTGGATATACTGTATATGCAATTACCTGAATATTAAGAGAAAAAAAGTCCACAGAAGAATTAAATAGCTTTTAAACAGGTGACAAAGAAGCTGACATTGTTAGATTTTCTATATCTTGGCTCAATCAATAGTCAAAATAGAGGCAGCAACTAAAACATCAGAAGACAAAGCTGTGAAGAAATGAGATAAGAACCTCACATGCAGAGAGATATAATGGAATATAATCTCATAATCTTTTTTTATTTCTATGTACAGATGTGAAAGCTGGATAGTGAACAAAGCTGACTGATGAAAAAAGTAAGCTTATTTGAAATGTGGTGCTGGAGGAGAGTTCTACAGATCCCATGGACTGCCAAAAAGACAAATTATTTGGTCTGAGAGAAAATAAAACATGAGCTCCAAAGTCAAAATTACTAAACTGGGGCTATTGTACTTTAGACACATCTCACAAGACAACACAACATCTTGGAAAGATCATAATATGCAGAAAGGAATTCGCATGGAAGGAAGACCATGTTAAAGTTCGATTGATCTGCTCAAGAAAGCTATGATCTTGAGCTTGCATGATGTCAGCAGGGCTCTCCATAGTATTTCTATTATTAATTAATCTCCCTATACTGAAGATAGATTCATAACAACAACAACAATTATATCTGCATTTGCATTTCTACATATACATTTTAATTTGGATATTTATTTATTTATTTATTTATTTTTATTTCTTAGATTTATTGGCCGCCACTCCCAGCCGGCTCGGGGCGGCTTACATCAATCTGTATTCTGTATTCCACTACGTTCTGTCTTTTGAAGATGCATTTTCAATCAATGAAGTTGTCACATTTGACTCGACAGATGCTAAAATATGTGTGTTATATTATTTTCATAAATGCATTTTATAGACATTCTAGTCTTTACTCATTGACTGTTTTGTTGGGTTCTTCCTTGGCTTTCACTTGTGTGATTTTCAGCTTGGTCATTTGTACCAAACAAATAACAGGAATGCTAAAATGTTTGGACTGCTCTATCAAAGGAAGCTAAAACAATGAGGCACTTGTGAATTGTGGGTGGTGTATCTGTTATTCATGAACTCATCTGGAAGTGTTTGGTAAACAGAAAGATCTTCAATGCTCTGAACAGTGCTACTGGATGATTTAGAAGCAATTGCTATGAGGCAAGCTTTCCGCTTCAACTGAAGCCTCATCTACACAGGATTAATTAATTGAACACCACCTCCGGGCCTGGTTGAGAACTATTCTGTATCTGGGCTCTGTTAGTCTATGTCACCCCAATTTACCACCATAGGCCACATAATCCAACCCACACAACTTTGTTGAACTTCGGTTGGCATTGTAAATTTCTGTGGATGATTATTTAGATTTTAATGTCACTATATAACTCTTGTCTGACTCAGTCTGACTATGTTGGTTTAATTTATTGATGTTATGTTCAACTCACTGATATTAGGTTTAATTTGATGTTAGGTTTCATATGTGGGGTTTTTCTGGGATTTTATGTCGCTGTTTGTCTGTTTTATGAAGGCATAGAATGCATGCCAGAGTCCCTTTGGGGAGATAGAGTGGAATAGAAATAAAGTTGTTGTTGTTGTTGTTGTTGTTGTTGTTGTTGTTGTTATACAGGCCACTCAGGCCAGTGTAGATTATGATCAACCCCTTGTTGGCTTTGTTGGCATGCTGGGATGACTCAAGAGGGCATAGGTGTTGGACCGAATCACATTTTTCCCCTCTGGATCATGAGGTAGTATTATCCACTGCAGATGCTATTGAATACTTCACCAAAATTGGAGAGCCTCAATTATTTGCCCCCAAATTGCTCATGGTGCATACTTAAGTATCTATGGAGACTGCTTAGGGTATTTTGCTGAATAAATAATTGTGCCAGATGTAAGCTGTCCTGAGTCCCCCTCCCGGGACGGGCGGGGTACAAGTGACGAACGGGGTACAAAGGGCGGGGTACAAATGTTTGAAATAAATAAATAAAATAAAGAAGCATCAGGGAGGTCATATTTTTAGACCAGCAATCTCATCACATTGATTAGGTCACGCGAGGTGATTAGCCAGCCTCTGTGGTGAATTGGCAGAGCATCGGAGCAATCCCAGCAACCCAGCGCACCACCGTTTCTCCATCGCTGTAAGGCTTCCTCTTGCACTGGCCCTGTTCCTAATGGAACACAGGAATCCTCCTGCGTTCTGATACTTGTGCCCCAGTTGATTGATGAAGCCCGGTCAGAAGTCAGCATGTGTTGTGTGATGGGCACCATAGAGCTCTGTGGATCAACTGGGGTGCAAGAGTCCTACAACGCTTGCAGTCCCCCACGTGATGAAGTCCCAGGACAGACTATCTTTTCCAAACAGTAAGTGATCAACAGTTGAACTCATATTGAAAGAGAGGCTTTCTTGGACCTTTAAAAAATAAAATAATGAAAATAGCCCCAAATGTGCCAAAATTATCCAAAATACAACCTTTGGAGCATTTGGGGACAGATTTATTTTGCAGCTGCTTAAACATTGGAGGACACAATAAAAAAATGGGAGACCCTTCAACCTTCATGCTGTGCAGAGGCTGCTTACTTAACAAAAGGTTTTATTTTGTCTTATCAGCTGGCAATTTAGTTTTGTTCCCATATTACAGTTATTCTTTGCCTCAGAAAGGAAACTATTTCAGACAGTTTCATTTTAGGGCAAGTAGGCTGCAAGGCTATACACTTTAAATTCGGAAGCAGTGGAAATTTAAATCTCATCAGATTCACTGAGCTTTATTTCTAAGTCCACCCTATACTGAAAAATTTCCAAAACCACTAGGTTTTTGTCCTGGGAGGAGGAGTGTAGTGACATTCTGTTTTCCCCGGTCTGGAGGGCAATATTAGTTTATAGGAATATTTTGTATTCCAAAGAATTACTAGTTTCCATCTTTCCACGCCACCATGAGTGTTTACATGAAAAAAAGCTTGGAAAATTTACTTTTCTTGGGGTTATATAATCTGGGATGTTCTGGAAATGGTTTTTCCAAGCTCTTCACTAGTGAGCATGCTATAATTGATTGATATTTCTGTTCCCCGATACTTTATTTTGTTTTAATCTTCTAACAAAATGCTTTCTGATTGCATTCTTGCATAGCTGCATTTGAATCAAGCATAAGTATGATGTAAAAGGTCCTAATCTGGAATAAAAGGCTCATGTTCTACATCTTAACCATTAACAAATTGAGCTGAACTTCAAAGGAACATCTCTAGTTTAATAGCATTCAAGATTAAAGCATAAGAACTATAACCAGCAGGGGTTGGTTTCCTATTGAGAAGGTGGTAAACCCCCATGATAATATGAAAGCATTGTGATCATGCTACAAGCACTTACGTATGCATAAAGCCGAAAACTTATGCACATTATTTTAACCACAGATTTCACATGACGTCATAAAATGTCTCTTTGTGTATGTGCCTCCATCCTAGCAACTCCATGAGTTTCATAGTGTTTTCCTAGGCCAGGAATTTTTGGAGGTGGTTTTGCCAGTTCCTTCCTCTGAAATATAACCTGCAGCACCTGGTATTCACTAGCAATCTTCTGTCAAAGCACTAACTAGTGCTGACTCTGCTTAGTTTCCAAAAATCAGATGCGATCTAGTAGCTTTAAGGCATTTATGCCACTTCTGTAAATATACACCATGTGTATATGTAGTATAATACCAAGAAGAGCCACTTAACAAATGGAGTACATCGTGAAATCAGATTTCTTCAACATTTATATTATTTAAAATTTCTGTGCACTCAACACAAAGAAAACAAAATAACTTGGTAGGCTAGGCTCATTGTTTAAGATAGCTATGAAGGCACGGCCCACCAGACTCTGCCCTGAATTGTATGATGTTCTTCTCCACAAATTATGATTGGTCACATAAGTTTGCTACACTTTTTTCACTTAAGCTTTATTTAGGTGCTTCCTCCCATTGTGTACATGAAGAGAAGTCTGTGCAGACATCCACAATCTGATGATGGAATGGATGGCATGTGCAATAGCTAGCTCCTGAATTTGTGTTTCTGAGAAGGTAAATATCAAAACTAGGTTTTACTCTGAAGCAAATCACCACCAAGCTTTGAATTTCTGGTAGGAAAAATTGTGTGGCCACCAAAGCTCTGGAAAATAAAATTGAATTGAAGAAATTCTTAATGTTGAATGCCTATAGTGCATTCATGTAAAATTGTCTAATGGACATTGGTGAAATGAAAGCTACACAGCTATTCACAACTACAGAAATAAATTGCATTGTCCAATCTTGGACTTACTCCCAACTAAATATAAATGAGCTGCACATTAGTGTAAAATTGTTTAGTGCGCTCAGATTTACAAGTAGAAAGAATCCCAATTGTCTTCATTTATATCATTTCAAGAAGTCAATCTGATCCCTCAAAAAACACATTCTAGACATCCATTGCAATACATGGATGACATTACAGAGGCTAATGGTAATCTCTAGCCTAGTAGAGGTTGGATATCCCTTATCTGAAATGTTCAGGCCCAGATGTGTTTCAAATTTTAGGAAACCTATATTTACACATAATACATAATTAGACATATAGATCCAAGTCTGTTTCATATATCTTATATACATAGACTGAAGATATATATATATATATATATATATATATATATATATATATATATATATATACACACACTTTTGTCACGATGCAAGACCTAGGCCGGCCCCTTAATCACACACACAGAGACGATAATCAGCTAACTACTTTATTGAAGTATAAAAACAGTTGAAAAGGTAATTGTTCATAAAAGTATCAAAGTAATCCAAAGTAAAGGTATAGTCCAAAAGGCAAACTTGGCAAAACTTCCAAAAACTTGGCAAGGCTCCGCTTAGCTAGCGGATCAGGAACAAAGCAAGGCTACAAGATAAACTCTTCTTGGCAGGCCACTAGCCCCAAACTTAGCTACGTGGTCTTGGCTTCGCTACACATCTGCATAGGTGAGACGTGGCCGAAGTACTGAGGATCCGTTCCCACGGATCCTATACTTTATCCCCTTGACGAGGCCCCCGACGCTCTAGGTTTCTCCTCCTCCAATCTGTGCTCCGAGCCTTCGGTCTGTCTAGGCTGTGGAACCAACCCCTCCTGCTGGTTTCAATGCTCCGTCTCCTATCAAAGGTTCGACCTTGCCTCCCAGCACCTGGTTCCCTATCTTCATGAGAGTCAAACTCCCCATCTGCTTCCCGGGCCTCTCCCTCGGTTGTTTCCCACATCCTCTCTTGCGAACCTCGCCCCCCCGGCCGCTCATAATTTTCACTATCACTGCTTTCAAATTCCGACTGGCCTTCCTGCTGTTCGTAAGGATCTGGCCAGCCGCCATCCCAGGCCAGACTTTCTGTGGGAGAAGAAGGCCCAGCTATCTCAAAATCCCCTTCTTCTAGCCCTTCCAAATCCTCTTCCGAATCAACTGGCTCCAATGCTAGTGGGACCCCCGGTGCTGCCCCCTGCCTCCAGGCACAAACGAGAACTGGTGTGCTACAACTTTTGTGCCTTAAACAAAATGTATGTACATTGAACCACCAGAAAGAAAAGGTGTCAGTATCTTATATATGAACAATTTCTTGTTTTGGGGTTTTTTTGATTTCAACATTCTGGATAAGAAATGCTGATCCAATAATAATGCATCAAAATGACATTTTTTAAACATATTTCAATTTTTTTTAATGTTCTCAAGCATGTACTTCTTCCCAACAGTTGCTACAATTGAAGCTACAGGCATCATATGTGGTCGGATTAACTGATATCTCTGATTCAGATGCAATGAGGCACTCTTCACTGAAATTTCAATAAAAATATGGAGCAAGAAGTAAGACAGAAATATACAGTTCTTACACTTACTCTTTGCTAGGGTTACCAGATCTCAGAGCTTGATCTCTTTTACCTAGTTTTCAGGGCAAGGGGTACAGGGATGGGTATATATACAGTCTATATTTCTCATTATAGCTGATGTTTTTAATTTGAAGATATGCTCTGTGCAACTGTGGTCGATGCTTAATGTATCATACTTAATGACATAACCAGGACATCCTGTGGTGTAATAAAGGACAGAATACAGAGTTGGCAGAAACCATGGCCATTCAGTCTTAACTGCTGCCGTGCGTGTCACGAGATCGGACTATGTTTTTATCTAGGAGACCTAATAATGTTATTATTGTTATGGTTTTAACCGATATGCTTATACTTTTAAATTGTTTTAAATGTTTGTTATCTTGTCTCTTCATTATCTTCTCCAGGATAAACATATCCAGTTTCCTAAGAGGCTCCTCATAGGACCTTGTTTCCAGAACTGCAAGGCAAGTGAGGGATTGGTTGGATCTTCTATTCTTGGCAGAGTTAGACTTCCAACAAATATCAGAATTGCTAAAAAAAAAATCCTAGTTGATCATATCTAGGTTTCAGGTTTGGGCCTTGATATCTCAAGCTCAGGCACAGTCTTGCCCTGACAACACTACTCCTGGCTGCGTACGCCATGGAAAGAGTGGAAGATATCCAAAGGAGGACATGAGTTAACACGCGTGACCATTTATCACAACTGTGTTATGAGGTCAGAAAAAAAATCAGGTAATTCCTCTAGTAGAGTTATGAATCTTGTAAACAAACAAAACAAAGTGAACAATGGAGAAATAATGTTTTGCAGCTGACGAGAGGCCAAGGCAGAATTCCTACTAGATGTGAAACATTTGTCCTTTTTACATTATAAAGTGCTTTTAGAGTTTGCTTTCCCTCTCCCATTTTACTTGAAGCTAAATCTAAGTGAATCGAATAAGCACATCCTTTTTCCATAGGTATTTCTACCTGTAATGACCTGCCTGTGCTTTGATGCACAGAACATTTTTCAAAACCTACAGCATTTCTTCATATATATACCTTTAAGGAGCCTAATGCTTAAAGATGTCTTGCACAGGCATGTCATGTCTATGTGTATCAGAGCTATTCACTTCCAGTAAAATTAACACAAACTGACAGACTCCTGCAGTGGAAATTGAATGGTTCATAGTATAACAACTTGCTGTTAACCTAGAAACTATGAGAACTCATAATTTCCATTGAGACATTTATTTTTGGAAACTCTTCTCATATGGGTCGAAAGCAAGAGCTGAGAATGTTGCATATAGCTACGTTATTATTGATTCTTCCTTCTGCAGATTGAACCAGAGATTATATCCATAGAGCTTCATTTGATTGGCTGGTCTCTGAAACAGGATGAATACTAAATGTGATAGAAAGGGAAGGTGACTCAGAATATCATATCTTCCAAAATTTGACAGATCAAAATCAGGACATGTGCGGCTAAGCAACATCAGAGTGATCTCCTGATTGCAAATCTTACTAATGAATAAAACACACAATGATGCACTGATTAGAAAGGATCTTCTCATCTACTCAAACCCCAGTTTGCACTTCATACTCCATTTGTAGCTATTGAGGTAAGGTGAGGAGAAAGGAAAAGAGATGGCAGGGAATGTGGCGCAGCTGGCTAAGTGTCACCTGCATAAGATCTCTCTGATCAGTAGGTCATGAGTTCGAGATCTGCCCGGGTCGAGGTGGGTGCTTGACCTTTAAGTGTAGTCTGCTGTTGACCTTTGCAGCCCGAAAGACAGTTGCATCTGTCAAGTAGGAGATAAAGGTACCATATTAAGTGGGGAGGCAAATTTTGACTGAATTATGAGGCCATTAAAGACCTCCAGGAACGCGGAGGAATGCGGAAGGGACAACAAGGGATGCTGGGAATGCTGAGAGATGAGGAGTGCATCAGCTCCCCCTGGTGGCCAGAGTTTACCTCTGTTTGTCTATATGTGAGTATTTGGAAACTGCAGCGATTGTCAGCTAAGTATGTGTACCTGTAATCTGCTCTGAGTCCCCTTCAGGGTGAGAAGAGCGGAATATAAATAAAGTATATTATTGTTATTATTATTATTATTATGACAGAATGAGAGAGAAACTGGGACATCTTTAAAGTATGTGAGAAGTGGAATGGTAGAGAACTCGTACCTTCTTGCGGAAGCAGTACGTATTGACCTCACATTTACATGTTTTCAAACTGATAGATTGGTAGAAGCTGGGGTTGACAATGGGAGCTCATCCCATCCTGTGCAGTTTGGCAGTTTAATCTGCTGCAATGCCGTGGCCCCGGTTCTATCATAAACACATGGAAAAAGTTGATTTTTGCGGGACATCCTGCAGCACATTTTGCTAGAGTTTTTCAATGAATATCTCATTGAGTCTCAACCAATTCCACATAATTTGTGGCAGCCACAAAAATGAAGTTTCTGGAGTATAACAACTACTTTCAAAGTAAGTACTGCACAATTAAACAGGAACAAAAACATCAAATTTTGTTACATAGTGTTATTGTTGGAGTTTTTTAAAATTCTTATGTGATTTCCATCTGGTTTTTCCTCAATCGGTGAACAGAGTTACCTGAACAGTTGATGTTCTGGACCATTTTCCAGAATACAGGTGCTGACCTGGAATAGGTAGCAGAAAGTGGTTGTTGTGGATTTTGATGACTCATGGTATAATTTCCTTTTATGAAAGAAGTGTACTTATAACAATATTAGTAATAAATTACACAATATATCAACAACATATTTTCATCTAAACACTAAAATTTATTTTTAAATGACAAATTCTACCCCCCCCACACACACACACACATCTAATACATTAAATAAGAACCATACACACATCTAAAATCATTTTAATAAAAATATTGTTGCATTAATATCTAGCTTTGTGCAACTGCTGAAAGCTTCTATGGGGTTTGGCTAATGTGTATCGCTATAGCATACATTTATCAGTACTGTGTGAGATTTCATTAACTGGATAAACCAATGTTTCTCAACATGTGGGTCGGGACCCCTGGAGAGGTTGCGAAGGGGTTGCCAAATACCATCAGATTTTCTGTTGGTCATGGGGATTCTGTGTGGGAAGTTTGGCCCAATTCTATTCTTGGTGGGGCTCAGAATGCTCTTTGGTTGTAGGTGAACTATAAATCCCAGCAACTACAACTCCCACGTCTCAAATCTATTTTCCCCAAACTCCACCAGTGGTCACATTTGGGCATATTGAGTATTCATGGCACGTTTGGTCCAGATCGATCATTGTTTGAGTCCAAAGTGCTCTCTGGATGTAGAGGAACTACAACTCCAAAACTCAAGGTCAATGGTCACCCAACGCTTCCAGTATTTTCTGTTGGTCATCGGAGTTCTGTGTGTCAAGTCTAGTTCAATTCCATTGTTGATGGAGTTCAGAATGCTCTTTGATTGTAGGTTAACTATAAATCCCAGCAACTACAACTCCTAAATAACAAAATCAGTCATCATCGTCGTTCCCCCTCCCCCCACAACCCCACCAATATTCCAATTTGGGCATATCGGATATTTGTGCCAAATTTGGTCCAGTGAATGAAAAGAAATCCTTCATATCAGATATTTACATTGCAATTCATAACAGTAGTAAAAATACTGTTATGAAGTAGCAATGAAAATAATTTTATGGTTGGGTGTCATCACAACATGGGGAACTGTATTAAGGGGTTGTGGCATTAGGAAGGTTGAGAAACACACTCAAAGCCAGGGCAACTGTCTATTTTGTCCCATAACTGCTCGTACATCATTAGAAATTAAAACCAGATGATAGTCCAAATGGGCTCCAGTCAGAATACCCTCAAAAAAGCTAAAACGTGGTTCGACCAGGTGTATGGCAATCCTAGTCACCTCCTGAATGGACAATACAAGATCAACCAGTTAACTAGTGCAAAACATGTTCTACATAAAAAGGTTATTCCTGCAGTATTTCTATACTTCTATAAGGGAAACAGAACTACATCTGTATACCTTTATAAAACGGAATGTTTGTATGTGTGTATGCGGAGATGCGGAGATGTGTGTATGCGGAGGGCGGAAGGGCAGAAGGGCGGATATGTGGCAGCCACTTTCACAGGCCAGGAAGGATATGTGGCAGCATTATTTGCATAAACGACTCCCATTGGCCAGCCACAAACATTCCGAGACTCTAAAGTGCCAGAGGGAGGTAAGGAAAAGCCCTGAGGCAGTCAGGCATGGTGGGAGTTTAAGTCCAAAACACTTTGCAGCCCCCAACAATGAGACAACAAAACCAAACTTGGCACACAGAACCCCCAAGGCCCACTTTACGTCTTGGTGCAGTTTGAGGGAGGCTGGGCCATGGATAGGCCAGCATCCCAACATCCCAAATCTCAAAGGTGCCAGACAGAGTTCTTTACACAAAGGCTTCCTTCAGCTGATTTTACAAACTAGGCCTCAGCCTGTATTGACAGTAAGGCTTCCTCAACTTGATTTTCGATACTAGGCCTCAGCTTGAATTCACAGTAAGGCTTCCTCAAGTTGATTCTCCTGACTAGGCCTCAGCCTGAATTGACAGAAAGGCTTACTTAACTTTATTTTCCTGACTAGGCCCCAAAAATGACAGAACAAGATTACAGTTGGTACACAGACACCCCCCCCCCCAAAGACCCACTCTACATTCTGGTGCAGTTTGAAGGACTTGCAGTACCTTCACTCACTTACTCTGACCAGCACGGGTGACGGACCTGGACCAAACTTGGCACACATAACCCCCATGATGCCCTTTACGTCCTGGTGAAGTTTGAGAAAGATGAACCACGGATTATGGGATTTGTAGTACTTCAAAGCGCTTTGCTTCCCAGAGACCACTGTGGCCCACAACAAAGACCGATAAATATCAAACTTGGCACACAGAGCCCTCATAACCCACTCTATGTCCTGGTGCAATTTGGAGAAGAGCAGAGCATGGATGATGGGGCTTGAAGTACCTCCACTCACTCTATGTCCTGGTGCAGTTTGGAGAAGAGCAGAGCATGGATGATGGGGCTTGAAGTACCTCCACTCACTTCCTGAGACCGCTGCGACCCTCATCCAATGACTGATCAAGACCAAACTTGGCACACAGAGCTCCCATTACCTACACTACATGCTGGTACAGCTTCGAGTAGGATGGACCATGGATGATGGTACTTGAAGTACCTCCACTCCCTGAGACCACAGCGACACTCATCCAATTACCAATAAAGACAAAACTTGGCAAAGAGTGCCCCCATGGCCAACTCAACTCAACATTCTGGTGCAGTTTGTGGGAGGACGGATTATGGATGATGGGACTTGCAGTACCTTTACTCACTTCCTGAGACTGCTGCGACTCTCATCCAGTGACCGATCAAGACCAAACTTGGCACATAGAGCCCCATGACCCACTTTACACCCTGGTGCAGTTTTCAGGAGGATGGACCACGGATGATGGGACTTGAAGTACCTCCACTCACTTCCTGAGACTGCTGCGACCCTCATTCAATGACTGTTCAAGACCACATTTGCCACACAGAACCCCCTACATCCTGGTGCAATTTGGAGGAGGATGGACCATGGATTATGGTCCATGGTCCATAATCCTTCACTCACTTCCCGAAACCACTGCGAGCCAAATGAACAACTGATACGGACCAACCTTGGCACACAATGCCTTCCTCAAATAACCTGGGCACCGCCGGGTCCTCAGCTGAAGTTTGGAGGGGGACAGAACATGGATGATGTGTCTTGCAGTACCTTCCCTCACTTTCCAAGACTGCTACAAACCTAATCCTATGATTGATCAACACCAAACTTGCCACACAGAGCCCTCATGACCCACTCTACATCCTGGTGCAGTTTGGAGGAGGGTGGACCATGGATGATGGGACTTTAAGTACCTCTACTCACTTCCCAAGTCTGCTGCGACCCTCATCCAATTACTGATTGAGACCAAACTTGGCACACAGAACCCCCATGACTGCCTTCACATCCTGGTGAGGTTCGGGGGACGACTGACAATGAATGATGGAATTTGTAGTATTTTCACACCCCTCTGTTCCCACAGGCCACTGCGGCCCCCAACAAACACCGATAAAGACCACACTTGGCACACAGAGCCCCAGTGACCCACTCCACATCCTACTGAAGTTTGGAGGGGGACAGAACATGGATGATGGGACTTGCAGTACCTTCCCTCACTTCCCAATCCTGCTACTAACCTATTCCAATGACTGATCAACACCAAATCTGGCACGCAGAGCCCTCATTACCCACTCTACAGACTGGTGCAGTTTACTGTGAGACTGACCACGGATGATGGGACTTGAAGTACCTTCACTCACTTCCGAAAAACAATGCATCCCTCATCCATTCACCAATACAGACCAAACTTAGCACACAGAGCCCCCATGACCCAATCTACATCCTACTACACTTTGGGGGGGGGGGGAATAGAGATGATGGGACTTGCACTACCTTCAGTAATTTCATGATACCACTGCAACTCCCAATAATGATGGATCAAGACCAAACTTGGCACACAGAGCCCCCATGACCCACTCTACATCCTGCTGTGCTTCTCAAATAACCCGGGCAGGGCCGGGTCCCCAAGCTAGTATTCAATAAATTATCCAAAATAATAGTCCTTGGAATGTTAAATAGTACATTTTCTCACAAAGTCTTCTATACTCTCGACAAATTACTTTTCCATCTTGCTTCTCTGCCTGAATTACAGTTTGTAAATGAATGAATGTATCCTTCTAATCTGTTTTCCAGTTTTCTTTTAAAAGAGGAAGTGGAAAAGACTGTGGTTCGTCCATTGAAACAAAAGAACCAGAATGAAGTCTTCATTTTTTCCCCCTTCGTTACTCTTCAAAAACTGCTGTCCAAGTAAAACCAAACTCCTGCTGGCCAGGTCTTTTGGGAAGAAATGCTTGTATCCAGATTTTTTAAAAAAAATTAAACACAGTTCAATAGAAAATGTGCTTTTTATCTAATAAATTCGGGAGAATACCAAGTCTTTGCAGTTAAAAATTAACAAATTCATTACAATGACCTTTATGAATCTCTGACATGCCACATTTCCTTTATGTATGTTTTCTTCATTTGGCAAATTAGAAGGAAAACAAAGAAAGAAGAGCTTGTGCCGCAGTTCCCCCAGGACTTAATCACGATTGCGTGTAGGTGGAAGACGGCATGATTCGATAATCCTACATGCCAAAATCTCCTTCGCAGCAGAAAGCTGGCTAACATAACCTTCTCCTTGACATCCAGGGAGGTGTATTTAAGTAGGAAAACGTTCTGACATATGCCTCTCCCACCTATATTCTGAATTTCCCAGGAGAAATGTGGCTTTGGTGTGTGTGTGCGTGTGTGTGTAGAGGGGGATAATGCAAGACACTGGGATCATTTGTTACCTCAATGCCTTAAAAATTTCAACAACACTTCTAAAACTGTTCTTTTAATTGTTAAATGCCAGTGATGCTATTTTTGTTGCGTATTTCTTTACTGCATGTTCAACCAAACCACCTCTGAGGCTCCATCTACATTGACCACTTCAGTTGGTGTAGATTTGGATCATTCCTGTGTGGGCTACATATGGAGCTGATATACAATAATGCAGGGCAAAGCCACTTTAATGCACCCTTGCCACATGTTGACAAAAGTCAGAGAATACTCTGAATTCTAACCCAGAGTTTGGAGTATCTCCTGCTTTTGGGCCAATGAGGATGGTTGGAAACATCCACAACTGTCCCAACTCCCATCCCACGCTCCACAGGCTTGGGAAGCCTGGGGACATGGGATGGCAGTCTCCTTTCCCCCTCGACCTCTGTGTCTCTGGATCTCTGTCCACAACACAGCACCTACCTTTTCCCTGTCGCTTTCGCTTATGTCAGCTACAGTGATGGGGAGCACTGGCAAAGAAGGAGAAAAAGGAGGGGGGATTTCATCCTTTCCTCCCTCTTCCCTTCCTTGGCACCCTGTCACTCTGGCTAACATCAGGGAAAGCAATGGGGCAAAGGTAAGTGCCATGTCACAGTCAGAGATTCCCATATCAGGGGGGCCAAGAGGGGACATTTTGGGTAGCTACCCAGCCCAGCAGTACAAAGCTGCATTCAATGCTGCTGGACAGTAGAGACTCCCTTCCACTTCCACAGCACCTTGTTAGGATGCTTATCAATGCCAATCCTGTGCGGAGCATGCTGAATTGGCACCAGCTAAAGCATCAATGTAGATGTGCCCTTGGCCATGATTTCGTATTTCTTCATAGAGGAATATCTAGTAGTAAACTTCCATACCATCATCAAAGGTTATCACTTGTGGCAGAGTATGATTGCTTTCCAAGTATAAGGTCTTGGCGGTGGGTCCATAGGTGACTATAGAGACCAATTCCTGATCCACATATTCTTTTGCAGTGAGGACATCGATTGCCATATGGACAAGGCAACCCCAACAAGGCTTGGCTTGACATCGATTGCCATATGGACAAGGCAACCCCAACAAGGCTTGGCTTGACACACCTTCCTTTTGACACATTTCTCCCTTTTGCCCTCCATTCATGCCTCTTTGAATTCCACAGAACTGTTGGTAACATCTGACCTCCAGTTAGAAGGCACGAGGGCCAGGGCTTCCGTGTTCTCAGTGTCTATGCCACAGTTTTTAAGGTTAGTTTTAAGCCCATCTTTAAATCTCTTTTGCTGTCACCAACATTCCATGATGTGGTTTTATGTTGAGTTTTTATGTATTTTAATATGTTGTTGTAGTTGTTTTTAAATTGTATAGCATTCAATTTTTGCTGTTATGCCGGTCTGAGTCCTTTGATAGAGGTGAGAAGGTTGGGGTACAAAAGTTTTAAATAAATAAATAAATAAATTCTCCGTTCTTGAGTTGAGAGTTGAAACTTCCATACAGCCTCAAGGTGGATCCTAAGGCATAACTATCATGGGGTTTTCTTAGCACCACTGGGTTTCTGTGGCCAAACAGGGATCCAAACTCTCGTCTCCAGAGTCATAGTCCAACTCTCAAACCACTACATTGTGCATAATAACAATTTCATTATTTTTCTAAGATAATAAGCAAGAAGAAATACAATATAGTTAATATTGCCACTTTAAAAAAAGAAGAAAAAGAAAACCTTTAATAGTGAAAGTGAAAATGCAGCACGAAACACATTTCACTGTTGCTCTAATTAAGCCCCATTTTGAGCATCATATCTCAGCATTCACAGGGTGAGTGAAGAGAAAATGAATTTGTGTTTGCTAGTCCTATGCCAAACTCTGAGTATTTTATCTTTTCCACCCAGAGATGGAACAAACTATTTTGTTGGCAACATCTTGCATAAATTAGGGGCATGTTGCCTCAAAATTACTGGATAAAGTTCTCAGAGGGTTGAATATGCTTAATTTTGGTGATGCCATTGTATATGCCCAAGGTATTCTTGGTTGTAGTGAATGGGAGACTGGAACACTGCTCCAGGTGTGTCTCCAATACAAACAGTACTTTTTAAAAGTGCAAAACAAATAAAAGCTGCAAATGCAGCGGTTGTTGCAGACCAGAGCAGGATCCCCTCTGACTCTCTCAACACCACACAGTCGTGTCAAAAATAGCAAGCAGTTTATTGAAAATAGTAAAAGCCAGAGCAAATAAAGTAATCCACAGTTTTTAAAAAAAGGTAAATCCAATTGATTAAGAAGTTAAAAAGAGCAATGAATCCACAAAGAGAGAGTCCCAGAAAATACAATGAATCAGAGGCTTGAATTCAATGGCAAAAACTACAGCAAAGGTATTTAAACAGGAATCAATCAAAGAACAAGGTCCCAGGAACATGGCATGGAAAACTATCCGGAGAATCCAACGATGCTTCATCTGAACCTAAGCTCCGTACTTGGCACTATATATCTACTTTGTTTCCCAAACAAAGTAGATACGTATATAGTGCCAAATACGGAGCTTAGGTTCAGATGAAGCATCGTTGGATGAAGCATCATTTCCCAAACAAAGTAGATATGGATTTTTTCTTAGTTTTGGTTTGTCTACTAGCCTCTGCCATAATCTGGCTGAGCGCCTTAGATTCTCATTTGTTTGTCTTTGCTGGCTGAAAGCTCTTCGTCTATTCAAGGCCTCATCGAATTCTACACCTGGAGATAACTGACCCTGTGAGTGTAGCTCAGAGTTTCTCCCAGGCTCAAGATCTTGAGATTCCCTTTGCAGCAACACAGGCTTGTCTAAGCCATCAACTGAACTGCATTCAAGCCCCACATCCTTAAAACTAGGCCCAGAAGACAGACCATCATCCCCATTCCCTTCAGTAACATCTACATGAACAACATCCCCATTCCCATCAGAGGAATGAATCAACTTGAACATGAACAACATTGTCATTCCCATCATCCAAAGCAACCTGATCATTAGGCACAACATTGTCAATCTCATCATCCAAAGCAACCGATCATTAAGTACAATCACAGGCTGAACAGGCTGGCATACAACAGCTGTTATAAATGCTTCCGTCTCCCTAGCCTGAAATGAGGGTATTTTGCTGTACCCATCCCCTAATCAAAAAGGCTCTTTAATCAACTGTGGGCGAATTAGGTGTTTTGGGTAAGCCATAGGTTGTCCATGTGACTGGGGACCCAAGTGCTGCCAAGTGTGATTGCAACCTTTACAGTACACCATGTTTTAACCTCTCCTCACATTTAGTGCAGGTATCAATATAAACTTGAGAAATTTTTATACTATTGTCTTAAAAATCAACAACAAAAGAAGTTCAGAATGTTTTTCATGAGACCAGATGTACTAAATGAGCACTGCATAATTTCATTAGCAAATCAGGGCAATCCTGCAGTCTTCCTTTTAACATTTTTTGCAGATGTAAGTCTACTCCTTGCTAAAAAAAAAAAAGGGGGGGGGACATTCATATTTGTGACAGAGCAAGGCTAACAGCTGACAGTTATGAATGGCCGGTAGCAGTCAATGAATAAGTAAATATTAGTTAACTAAAAGTCCTGTAAGTGAATCAAAATGCATTTGATAGAGTGTGTCTGTGACATCCTTGGGAAATTGGATAGTATTTCCAATGAAAGGAATCTATTCATGGCTCAAATGTGTAGTCCAAACATAAACACCTCATGGGAATCGAGCATTAAATTGAGCATCTTGGACTTCACTTAACTGGAATATGTTTAACATGAATGTTCAACGGTTTCTTTACTGCCACCTGTGCTTCATAACAGTAAATCAGAATCGGAATTGTCCATCTGACAATTAATGTTGGAGCATGCAAGTTAATTTTGGCCCTCTTCCTCCTTCAATTCGTATGACTTTTAATTACTTAAAAAACCATCTTTCAGGTTTATTGGGTAACATAGATAACACTGTGCATATTCAAATAGTTTGGAAGAAGCCAACAAGAGTAATAAATCATTAATCAATTTTATGTAACATGTGAACAGCTGGGCTTCAGAGACATATGATCACAGCATGGAAGTAGTGCCTCATTCTGCCAATAGAGCAACTGTAAGTAGGTTTCATACAGACTATTTGAAAAACTGCATCGCTGCATACAAACCAGCATGAGCACTGCGGTCCACAGAGGAAGCCCTGCTCTCAGTCCCACCGCTGTCTCAAGCGCGCTTGGTGGGAACCAGAGAGGGGGCCTTTTCCGTGGCCGCTCCCTGCCTCTGGAATTTCCTCTTCAGAGAACTAAAAATGGCCCCCTCTCTCCTCTCCTTTAAAAAGCCTTTAAAGACCCATCTGTGTCATCTAGTAGTTTATGGAGAGGAGGAGGAATAATAGCATTCCGAAATACTGTATATTCTCGCCTTGATATCGAACATTTACCTTAGCCAGTGAATATGATATATTATACTATACTTTTAATGTACTGTGTTTTAATTGAGTTGACTTCTTGCACTTATTATGTTTATTTAGCCTTGGTTTTGGTTGTGTATACGTTATATTGTGTTTATTTTATTCTATGTTTTGCCATGATAGTTGTTATTTCTTAGATATTGAAAGTTTGCCTTTTTTGTAATTTTTGTAAACTGCCCTGAGTCCCTTTGGGGAGAGAAGACGGGTTATAAATAAAGTTTTTTAAAAATAATAATCATCATCATCATCTATACCAGTGGTTCTCAACCTATGGGTCCCCAGATATTTTGGCCTTCAACTTCCAGAAATACTAACAGCTGGTAAAGTGCCTGGGATTTCCGGGAGTTGGTGGCCTAAACACCTGAGGACCCACAGGTTGAGAACAACTGATCTATACCTTCACTATTCCTCAATGAATGCTTAGATTTGGATGGAAAGTGTGCCGCTTGAACTAAGGCCCCTTCCACACAGCTGAATAAAATCCCATATTATCTGCTTTGAACTGGGACATATGGCAATGTTCCAGTTCAAAGCAGATATTGTGGGCTATTCTGCCTTGATATTCTGGGTTATATGGCTGTGTGGAAGGGCCCTAAGAAAGAAAGTATCGTTTTTGATGCTCCTTTAGTTAGGGAACTGGTCTAAAGACAAATGGTTGACTTTCAAAAGTGGCCAAAGCTTGAAAGGTGCTTTGTTTGATCAGAACCAAGCAATAATAGAATTCAGTCAGTAGCCATTGACAAATTTTAAGCAGGGCATGGAAACAATAGTACTCCTTTCCTCATCTTTTCTTTGGAGTTCCTCACTTAGATCTATGCTGCTCATGACCGTGGAGACATCTCCTTTCTGACTTACAATGTACAGATCTAACAAACAGTATTTTATTGCCACCTGTATTTATCTTCCCACATCCATAAATAATATGCTAGGTGTGCCACACCGTGTGGGACAGAGAATGAAGGCAGGCCACATGGTTAAGCGCACATGTCTCATCATTATGCAACTGTATTTGAATCTTGAATTTGTTAATTTATACTAAGTAGTGTCTAGAACTATTCTTTTTATATGAATGAAGACAAAGCATAGAGTCAGATACTGAATATGCTAGCCAAATTTAACAATCTGATTTTCTGCCAATATAATCCCCACTAATATATAGTTTTTTCATGCAAAGCCTATGGTTAAAACAGAATTATTATTCTTAAAGTGGAAAACCACTTTCCAAAGTTCTACTATCCATAGTAGCATTGCAACAGCAATTGTACCTTGCATCAAATGATGAACTTTAGTGCTTTGGTAAGTGAATAATAACAGGGTAACAGAAATCTCCCTGTGAAATTAGTTTCTATGCTATACCTGAGGAAACATATTTCTGGCTTGTTCTCCATCAGTATTTTAAGTTTTTTTTAAAATAAAAATACTCTGCCCACAATAACCAATACCATGGTTTATTTTTAGCTCATACACAACTGAGTTTGGTTGGAAGCTTTGATTGGTTCGCAGCTTGGGAGTGATCCTAGATTCATCGTTGAGCCTGGAACCCCAGGTCTCAGCAGTGTCTAGGGGAGCTTTTGCACAATTAAAACTTGTGCGCCAGCTGCACCTGTACCTTGGCCACGGTGGTCCACGCTCTTGTTACATCCCAAATAGACTACTGCAATGCATTCTATATGGGGCTGCCTTTGAAGACTGCCCGGAAGCTTCAATTAATCCAACGGTCGGCAGCCAGGTTGCTCACCAGAGCAGCGTACAGGGAGCATACCACTCCACTGGCTGCCGATCTACTACCAAGCACAATTCAAAGTGCAGTTTTTAACCTTTAAAGCCCTTAAACGGTTCTGGCCCAGACTACATGTCCAAACGTATCTCCTACTACAAACCATCACAAAGTTTAAGGTCATCTGGAGAGGCCCTGCTCTTAATCCCAACACGATTGGTGGGGACGAGGGAGAGGGCCTTCTCAGCAGTGGCTCCCCATCTGTGGAATTCCCTCACCAGAGACATCAGATTGGCCACTTCCCTCCTGTACTTCAGAAGGAAACTTCAAGACTTGGTTGTGGGACCTTGCGTTTGACCATTGAATAGCGGCTAGTGAAAAGAAGACATAAGCAACTCAAAGAGACAATGAATTGACTTGGACTCTGATTTTAACTGGCGTGTTTTAACAACTGTTTACTTAATGTTCTATTTTTAATGAATTTGCTGATTGTTTTTATTATTGTGATGGCACCAAATGGTGCTTGCTGTGAAGCCTCCATGAGTCCCCCTTCAGGGGTGAGAACAGCAGGGTACAAGTATATGAAATAAATAAATAAATAAACAAGCAAACAACCCACTGCAGCTTATTGTATCTGAATTGCCTGGTTAGCCATCCAATAGTAACTGGCCTGTTTTGAAATTTAAGCAGTAACACCAGCTTTCAAGCAGCTGTTCCATAATGACTTTACCATCCTTATCTTACACGTTCAAAAGTTGTTACTTGATTTCTTCATGGGAACTGGATGTACTTTTGCCTGTCTTTAGAGGTTTCTTTATACCTAGAAGTTGCTAATGCTGGAGAAATATTACATTATCTTTACTGCCACCTGACCCAACCAACTCTTTGACTATTGAGCCCTACATCAGCTTTACTGGGATTTACACATGGCATATTGTAAAATCCAGTTGTAGATCTGAAAATGCTCCTACTCACTTTTCACATCTTCAAAGTGACATGTGAAAATCCATATCCACACTACCCATATACCAGATGTGAGGGACAAGTGCGCTTATTTAAGCTGTTGAGCAGAAAAAGGAGAAAAAGACATTTCATTTTGACCTGGAGTTTTCCAGATGTTGTTTTTCCATTTTCTTCTGCTCTGGGAAACATTGATGCAGTCACTGAAATCCTTTGTTGCTGCTACTGTGGTGTAAAAGTGGAAGAATGTCCACAAGAGTTAAGGTACAGTAATTACATTGAATTGTGGATAAATCAACCCAGGGATTTTTTTTCCTCAGTAGTTGTATATACGCTACTTCTGCAAAGAGAAAATGCCAAGGCAGTAGCTGTAGAACATACAACACAGGTTTAAGAAAATAACCCAAAACAAATTTATTTAGACCAGGGACTCTTTAACTATTGCTTAGATTTAGGTGGAAATTGTGCCTGTTTAACTATTACCCCTTCCACACAGCTGTATAAAATCCCACACTATCTGCTTTCAACTGGGTTATACGCCAGTGTGGACTCAGCGTTGTTGTAGGTTTTTTCGGGCTATATGGCCATGCTCTAGACTAGAGGCATTACCTCTGACCTCACAACCTCTGAGGATGCTTGCCATAGATGCAGACGAAATGTCAGGAGAGAATTCCTCTAGACCAGTATTTTTCAACCTTTTTCGAGCCGTGGCACATTTTTTACATTTACAAAATCCTGGGGCACACCACCAACCAAAATGACACAAAACGACACTCTAACACAGTAATACATATAGTTAATATGTTTTTAAATGTATTTATACCTGGGTCTGTTTCGATGAACACAACATAGATATCCTGGCAGGAATGGCAGAAAGACACAAACTTCCCACACAGAACTCCCATAACCAAGAGAAAATACTATAAGAGTTTGGTGGGCATTGACCTTGAATTTTGGAGTTGTAGTTCACCTATATCCAGAGAGCACTGTGGACTCAAACAATGTTGTTCAGGACCAAACTTGGCATGAATACTCAATATGCCCAAATGTGAACACAGATGGAGTTTGGGGAAAATAGACCTTGACATTTGGGAGTTACAGTTTCTGGGATTTATAGTTAACACACAACCAAAGAGCATCCTGAACTCTTGCAACAATGGAATTGAACCAAACTTGGCATATTGAACTCTCATTACCAACAGAAAATACTAAAAGGGTTTGCTTGGGAATTGACCTTGAGCTTGGAAGTTGTAGTTCATCTACACCCAGAGAGCAGTGTGGACTCAAACAATGTTATGTTGTTGTTTGTTTTCTATCCAGAATCACAATGTTGGAAGGAAGCTCACCACTTTAAGGTCCCTAAAACAGGCATGGGAAAACTTCGGCCCTCTGGGTGCTTTGGACTCCAACTCCCACCATTCCTAACAGCCTGAGGCCCTTTCCTGCTTAAGTGGCTGAGGGGGGAAAGGAAAAGGGTCTGAAGCTGCTAGGAATGGTGGGAGTTGGAGTCCAAAACACCTGAAAGGTCCAAGTTTGCCCATGCCAGCTTTCAACAGAGACCTCTTCCTCCCCCTTCCCCTTCGCGCCCTTTCTTCCCTCTCCTGCTGAACACTTACTTTTTCTTCTACACTGCCGCTTCTGCTGCCATTTTGATCCAAGGGGGCAGCGTTCGGGAGGGGGGAGGTAGGAAGATGTGACCCATGCGGGCACTACTGCGCAGACTCGCCCCAGAGCAAAGCGAGGCAAAGCGAGCAGAGTGAGGCTGGGAAGAAGGGAGCCCGAGTGGAGAAGAAAAAGTGTTTGGCAGGAGAGGGAAGAAAGGGTATTGGAGGTCCCAATTTCCCACGACACACCTGATGATCGCTCACGGCACACTAGTGTGCCACGGCACACTGGTTGGGAAACACTGCTCTAGACCATGGCCATATAGTCCGAAAAAACATACAACAATGCAATGATTCCGGCCATGAAAGCTTTCGACAATACATTGTGGACTCAGATAACCCAGTTCAAAGCAGATATTGTGTGTTATCTGCCTTCATATTCTGGGTTCTATGGCTGTGTGGAAAGGCCCTGTGACATCATTTCCAGGAACTAAGGTAAAGGAGGCACAATTTTTAACGTGGAGATAAAAGACAGACATTTCCTTTAAGATGTTACTTGTTTTTAGGCCTCCCCAATATATTTTGTCACAATATATTTCGCTACCAGCAAGAATAAGGAGAGTGAATGATTACTGACTAACACAAACACAATCAAGGGGGTTAGAGCAACAGCAGTTGTTTTTAGGTGTAGCTTCCTAATTTTGACCTCTAGAGATGTTGAAAGTTGGAAAACACATATTTTCAATAGAGATTTATTTATAGCTGTAGCAGAAGGTTAATGAAAAGTCAATCAGTCTCCAGTCTGTAAACATCAATTATCACGGAGAATACAGGTTGCTATAGCTTTGAAGAGGACATGAGATTTTATTTTCCTAACTCTAACATATGATCACTGCTTTAATAGGAGTGTAATTTCAGAGTAATTTCAAACTTCCTACATCAGGTTATGCATATAATATATATTTTAATGCATATCACTTAAAAGGTAGGCGCAGACGTTAAGCTAAGCCTTAAATACAATCTATTGGACAACTCAGTGCTTTGAAGTAAGCTGCATAAGGATTTTGCTGCTCTTACAAACTTTTAATTTAAGCTTTTTATATATGTACTATGGCTCCCAGAACATGGAATGAAAAGTTTGGATAACGAAATGAAGGGAACATGAAAAGGATGCCTTTGATCTGGGATACTTCCCACTAGTATGAGATCACAAGTGCTTCATTATGTTTTATGGACTGGAAGAACTTGAAAGTTCATGGACAGCAGAAATTGGCACTAAGCATTATATTAAATAACCACTTTTCTATCAAGTACTGCTATTACTAGGGACAGTACTTCCCAGAGAGCTGCAAAACGTATTCTTTGCTGTTTGGGGTCCCAAGAGAATCTCCTAAAATGCTGCTCAGCTGGCATCGGGCTGTGTTTATCCATTCATCTGCCTACCCACTTCTGGTCGCTTCCATGCCACATTATCACAGGGTGTCTATGCCCCACACCACTGGAGAAATTATACTGTTTAGCCAGTTTTGCACCACCTGACATCTGCCAGAAAGTAGCAGCCAGTGACATCTCTGACCCATCCCCTGTTCGGATATCAGCCAGCGCGGCAATGCCTTAAATCAAGAAATAGTTTTCTAAGATCTACAGAGATACTCGCAGGAACAGCACAGCAAGTGAGAGTCCAAAAGTGGCAGGCTAAAACCCGGAACTTCAAGCCATGGCTGATACCAAATGAGAGACTCCCCCCTGGGCACACAGAAGACTGGGTGACTTGGAAGGCACGTAACAGACTGCCCTCTGGCACCACAAAATGCAGACCTAACCTTAAGAAATGGGGACACAAAGTGGAGTCCACAATATGCGAGTGTGCAGAAGAC
Organism: Anolis apletophallus; assembly: GCA_030556195.1. Classification (NCBI taxonomy): domain Eukaryota; kingdom Metazoa; phylum Chordata; class Lepidosauria; order Squamata; family Anolidae; genus Anolis; species Anolis apletophallus. The sequence continues at coordinate 112,925,169 of JARBWK010000005.1, forward strand.
CAAGCCACAGACCACCTATGTACAGCCACATGCACAATGGAGGACTTTCTCGTAGCAACACCAGAGGCACTCCAAGGGACCAGGTACTGGTCAAAGAAAATTTAGTATAATGCCAAGTTTTTTAAACTTTGTATTTTTTAAATACATTACAAATGTTCCCTCGTTTCACTTCTGATACTATAAATAATCTGCAGAGTGAGCAAAAGATTTAAATATGGCACACTAGAATCAAATGACTTTAAAATGCCAAAATAGTGTTTACAATGTTTGAATAAATAAAAATACTTCACAAGATTAACACCAAGGGCCTTTCACTCCACACAATTATAGTTCTATTGTTCCACCTTTACTCCCAGGGCTGTATCCAATGAAATCAAGAAGTAAAAAATTTAGGGAAAGGGCATCCCATGTTAGCTTCCTTGGGGAAAGTGTCAGAAACAAAACAAGAGAGCTTTCTCTGTGTGTAATGAAGGGGGCGATTGAACAAGGACATCAGCAGTTGACCTTAAAGTAGATACATTGACATTGGAGTAATGAACACACTCAAACTATAATGTGTTTAATTAAGACAGATATTTCTGTCATCATGGTTTATCACACAAATCTAGGCATGTCTGTCTGGGTATTGGCACCAACTCCTCATTAAGAGTACTGTATAGCTGTGTCCAAACTGTAAAATTATAGCGGTTTGATACCACTTTTAATTGCCATGATGCCATCTCCTGGAATTCTGCATTTTGCTAAAAAGTATTTTGATTTCTCTGTCCCGTCCCCCTTGAACTCCCCCCCCCGAACTACAGAATTAATGCTCTCTGGGAGAGAATTCTAAGTCATCATAAAAGCAGAAACCTAAGGATACAATAAGGTGGAACAGTAGCAGTTAAAGTGGTGAGAAAGTGCTATAATTCGGCAGTATTTCTAGACCCAACAAGAGGATTCTTGATATCAAATACAAGTCTCAAATGTAGAGGAGAGAACTAGAGGAAAGAACTAGAAGAAGCCGATAAATTAAGTCCCTACATAAAAGGAAAGAGACAAACTAATGTTGATGCTGACAGGAAAGATTCAATTGGATGTATAATTACTTTATTTTAAAGTGACAATCACCCTTCTCCAGAGTGGCAGTTTTTAGTAGTATGTTCTACAAAGGCCATTGTCTCCATTCAACATATCAGGTGCAAAGGATGGGCAATGCAGTTCAATGTGTTTAAGTTTAAGTAAACTAAGCACTAAGCTGGGGTTTAAGTAAAAGTAAAGGTTTTCCCCTGACATTAAGTCCAATCGTGTTCAACTCTGAGGGTTGGTGGTCATCTCCATTTCTAAACTGAAGAGCCAGCATTGTCCATAGACCGCTCCAAGGTCATGTGGCCAGTATGGCTGCATGGAGCGCCGTTACCTTCATGCTGGAGCCTATTGATCTCACATTTGCATGTTTTTGAACTGCTTGATTGGCAGAAGCTGGGGGTAACAGCGGGAGCTCACGCCGTTCCCCGGATCCGAACCTGCAACCTTTCGGTCAACAAGTTCAGCAGCTCAGCGGTTTAACCCACTGCGTCATCGGGGGGGGGGGTCCTCAGTTGGGGTTTACTAGTCCAAAAATTGAATCCAATTTTTCGCTTAAGGAAAAACTGATGGGAAACTGTCAATTTTTTCAGGTACTTAAAAACAATATGTATGAGATCACTTATTTTCAAAACAGATGTATGGGGAGCCTCTGCAGCTTCGTTCTATGCTGATGAGAATGTTTATATATTTTGAATCGCTTCAGGCTTGCCTTCTGGCAATCACTGAAACTATTGTTTAGCTTTTGGAAACACACAGCTGGGTTTAGGGATAGACATATAATAATTGCATATGATGGCTGAAGGATGTCTAGAAGAATTGGGTGTTGATATTAATCAAACGAGGAATTCCTTTCAAAACATGTGGTACCAATGAAGACCAGACAAATCACAGCTAGGTGGGGTCAGCTATAAAAAGTAGGCAACCCAAATGTGTTATGTGTTAGGCTATTTGCAGAAAAGCCATTCACGGTTTATCTCTGGAAGTTTCATGAATTTGGAAAGTCCCATGTTCTTTCTCTGAATTTATAATTTCATCTCTGAAACCCTTGAATATGGCGAGGAATACTAGTAAAAAGTTTCAATATCATTTCTGGTAAAGTGTATAAATATCATTTCAATTTATAGCAATTTCTATTTATGGGGGATGGAACTAACGGGGAAACCGTTAGTTCCATCCCCCACTCTGAAGAGTCTCGGTGTTATCCTGGATTCCAAAATGATGGTGGAAGCCCAGATTGCCTCCACTAGTAAAAGGGCCTTCTTTCATCTACGCCAAGCGAGGCAGTTGGTGCCTTATTTACCAACAGAGGCGCTGGCTATGGTAATCCATGCCACGGTTACGTCGAGGCTGGATTACTGCAATGCTTTGTATGTGGGCTTACCTCGAGCAGCAATTCACAAGATCCAAATTGTGCAAAATGCAGCTGCTAGACTCCTCACAAAAACATCAATGAGGTGCCATATAATTGTTGAGTTTCTGTATTGATCTGAGTATTGTTTTTTGTCAATTAAGCTGGCTCTCTGTAGTTAAAAGATTCAAGAGTCATTTGTTTTAAAAATAAAGCTCTTTAAATAAAATATGTTCAGGCACAATTAATCGACAGTATTAGCAAACAAATAGTCCATAAGAAACAACATAAACCTTCCGTCTTCTTTTCGACGTCCTCCTCTGCAAAGTTGCTGGCTTCTTCAAAACAAAATTCCTCACCCAAGGTCAGTCTCTCAGCTGCCTTATTTTATACAGGGATAGCTGCAAAACACCTACAACTGTAACTTTTTCCAGCACCTTCTGGAGGCTTCTGGCTTCAAGTAAGTTTGTAACAAACTTACTCCAAGTAGTCCCATTTAAAATGAACACATATTTTACATTATTCTTACATTTTACAATATAATTTGCCCACTTACATTTTTAATCTCAACAATAATGCCGTCTCTGCAGCGCTTACATTGGCTGTCGGTTGAACACAGAGTCCTCTACAAGACCCTGGTCCTAGCATTCAAGGCCCTCCGAGGTCAGGGTCCTCCATATCTAAGAGACCGTTTAACGCCACTCCACCACCAGAGACTGCCACGGTCAGCTCATGAGAATCTTCTCTATGTCCCTGGCCCTAGAGAGGTTCATTTGGAGTCCACAAGACAGAGATCCTTCTCAATTGCAGCCCCAACCTTGTGGAACTCCCTACTGCCAGACCAAAGAGCCACTCCTGATCTACATACATTTTTAGGGGCACTTAAGACATGGCTCTTCAGAAGAGCCTATGATTGAGTAACAACCAGTGACTATGTAACCTGTTTATTTTAATTGTGTAAGTTGCCCAGAGCACCTTTCGTGGAGGGCGACTCATAAGAAATCAAGTTAGTTAGTTAGTAGTTAGTTAGCAAGGAATTAATAAAATCAAAGTATGATATGAGAAGAGCACCCTATGCCTCATAACAATCAAAGAAACCATGGTTGCATCCACAATGTAGAATTAATACAGCTTGCCATCACTTTAATTGCCATGGTTCAGTGCTATGAAACCACATGTGTTGTAATTTTACAACCTTTCTAGCCTTTCTACCAAAACATGCTAGTGCCTCACCAAAGTACAAAACCCATGCATTTGTAGCATTAAGCCATGGATGTTAAAGTGGTGTCAAACTTCGTTAAGTCTACATTATACATACACCCTGTATCTGTAACTGAAAATTATAATCAGTTCATGGGAAACACTAACCAACTCTTCAACCCTCATTGTTATGGCACATACATAAACATTTTGAAAATCAAAGCACTATTTACAGCTGACATAAGTATCAACAATCTGACGCAATTATTAAACAACCAACAAGGCGGGTAAAAAAAACCCCAACTGGCCACCCTTCAAATACTATTTGAGACAAGAGCAAATGAAAATGATAATACATTATTAGGAAGATATATAGAAAAACTGTTCAGATTTGGTGAAAGGGCAAATGGGAGGTGCATAAATCAACAGAAGATGTAAAAAAAAAGACTTTTAAACCACGATGAAAGAGATTGGAGGTCAACAAAATCTGCTTCCCTACCTTTAATTGCATGCTATTTTTATTTTTTATTATTTTTATTTATTTATTTATTTCCCCTCTTCCTTCACCTTAGGTGAAAGTAGTCCCTATTTTTATCTTTCTCCTCTTCCTCCCGGTCCTTGTTAGCCTAATTTTATAACATTGTAATAAATATTTCTATTAATTAAAATTAAGGGGGGAAAAGAAAATGAAAGCCCTATTTCTTTAGCAAGTAAGCTGAAACAGTGGAATAGATGGCCCCTTGTGTTTTCTCCTTTTGCATTTTCTAGATCAATGTGCTCATTCCTTTTTTTAAATGACTTCACTTCCTTCTTCTGCAGGCTAGAGAGAGGCAAGTGGCAAATGAACTCTCCATAATTTTTGTCTGAACTATTTCCTACACATGGAATCCAGCTTTACAGGGGCCCAAAGAGTCTGCACTATCTTTCAGTGGATTTTCTGTAACAACAAGTGAAAGTTTTCTTTTTTTAAAACTTTCTATAAGCATTTAGAGTAGTTACTCTTGTTCAACAGCTCTACACTCGCAATTCTAGCACTACTGACGTTCTTATATTCCTAATTAAGGGTGCATTTAAAATTAACCTTACACTACTCTAGAGGTGCTTGAAACTGAGATTACATTTCTGATCAATCCTCATAAGCTTCTCAGACCAATCAAAGTTCCTTGCAAGACATACTGGCAACTACTAGAGCAATGGTTCCTAACCTTCTTTTGACCAGGGACCCCTTTGACCAGGGACCCTTTGACCAGGGACTATTCAACATTAGTACAAAGAGGGTTACGAATCAGTTTTTGGTCAACTTTAGATTCAGTTTGGGGTGCTCTCAGAAAATTGCATTGGATAGATCACATCAGCTCTAGTTTCTGATACAGGGCATATGCCATAGTCAACGACAGGGAAGAAGTGGCAGATGACATGAAAGGAGTGGAAATAAAATAAAATAAAGAGGAGGGAGACTCACAGATCAGACTTTTGTCGTCGCGGCCTACTGGTGGTCCGCAGCCCACAGGATAAGAACCACTGTAGTAGAGCACCAAAGGAGGACAAGATTTAATACATAGGATTTTATACTTATTTATTTACATTTATTTATATTCTGCCCTTTTCACTCAGGGCAGATCGCAATGCACATATACAGGCAAACATTCAATGCCATAGACATACAACATATATAGACAGACAACGAGCTACACAATTGGTCGAGAGCTCACCCTGACCCGGGCAGGCCTCGAACTCATGACCTTCTGGTCAGTAGAGATCTTATGCAGCTGACTCCCAGCCAGCCACGCCACGTTCCCAGTACTTAAGACACAATCTCATTTTGAAACAAATCTTTAAAATCTTGAGTGGAAAGGAGTGGCTTTAGTTTTTTTTTTAATTGTTGAAATTATCATCCAGACTAGCAAATTTCTCTGTTGTATATGTAGAATCTTGCATTATCTTGCCATTCTGCTATTGGTGTTTATAGCAAAAAGTGAGTGTGCTGGGAGTACATCAAGATCGGATCTGAATGTTTGGGGCTCCTTACACAGTCGATGGAAAATGCATACTGCTGTTTCTATTATCTGCCTCATTTATAAATGTACACTGCAAGTATTATTCCATGAACTGAAGTGATATGCTAGGATGAACAAGAGAAAGATAGAAGTAAAGGACTTAAAAGAAAAAAATTCTCTATGGAAATTCTCCATGTCGAAAGCTCTTTTAACTCACACCTACACACATATATGCACCTGCAAAGATCACATCCTTGTGCTCTTTGAACAGATGTAATACTTCACTGACTTTCTTCTTGAAGGAAGCAACAAGTAATTTAAGCATTTATCCCCACTGCCAGAAACTCTTTGAAGACAGCCGTTTTTAAAGCCTATTTGCAATTCATGAATTATCCAGCACAACATTCACATATCATTTTTTGTACATAAAACAGCATTTTTGTGTCTGGGAAACATTTTTTTATGCGTACACAAGAATATATCTATGCAGAGAAATATTTCAACCATATGCAAATTTTGCACAAAACAAGGCCCCAATTACAACATTTCCTACACATAGGTTTTTTTTGCCCTCAGCAGTACTGCTCCTAGAAGTGGGTATACCATCTGTAGAATGTATAGCATGGAAATGGGTGCTAGGATACTGGATAAAACACATGCCTAGGGGTGAGGAGGATGACTATGTACACTTGCTACAGAAAGACTTCTTCGTTTCTCAAATGAAGAAGACAATAAAAGAGAAACTACTCAAACTGGGGCTCTCACAAGACCTATTACTCTCCCTAGACTCAAGTAGGGCAATACAAATTCTGAAACAACAAATAATTGACATAGATATGCAAAATTCTACAACTGTAGCATGTAGTACTTGTTCCCCTATAAACCTGGGCCTGGTTTTTAGACCACTAAGTGGAGCTAAATACCTAGAAAACTTAAATATCCCTAAATATTGACAGGCGTTTAGCAAAGCCCGATTCAATGTTATTCCCTCAGCTATCCTAGAAGGAAGTTTTCAACATAAAGATTACAATGATCGGCTTTGCCCATGTTGGGCGGGCGTAGTAGAGTCTCTACTTCATGTCATGTTTGAATGTTCCTTTTATAGGCATGAAAGAAGGAAGGTAATAATGCTTCGTATCTGTCATTGGCCAGGAAGATCTTTATAATGGTATTTAAAATATCTTTTGGGGGACTCAAATAAAAAAGTTACAGAGTAGATAGCAAAAATTTTTGCTCATGCCTCAAAGACCCAAAAGAGCATTTTATCTAAAGAAAAGTAACCGAAGAGAAGCTGAGAAATTTAACTACAGTATTTATGCGATTATAACTGTAGTACACTAAATAGTAGAAAAATGCACAGCCCTAGATACGTATTATTAGCTTTTAAGTGATATAAATTTTAAGACCAGCAATCTTAATATGTGTACATTTGTAATGTGTTTTATATGTGACTTTTATCTGTATTATATTTTTTCTGTATCCGCCTAAGGTTTGTTAACTGAAATAAAGGCAATTGATTGATTGATTGATAAATTATTTGCACAGAAGCACCATTTCCTGTGCTTTTTTGTACAGAATTATTACAGGTGAATTCAGTTCAGGATTTGTTGTTAGGACTTCTCAACATTTGAATGACATGTAAAAATATTTTTGAATATTCTTTCTCTGCTAGTACTGAGTGAACACTATATCTATATTCACAGCAACATATATAAGAGCCTCCTTTTACTTCATTGTTTCAAATATATATTCTCACCGTCATCCCTTCTCCTTGACTTGTCTTGATCTTTAAATTTCTGGAAAGTGTTATCATATGTTATCATATGACAAAACATGGCTGTTCATGCAAATATTATTTTCTCCATTTGATCATGTGCCAAAGTATGTGACACAGGAGGGGAGAAATTTTACTGTGAACCAGAAGGTGACAGTGACAGTCATTTCTGTGATCACAGTGAATGAAAAGAAAGACACCTACATTCATTGAATTTGCTACTATGTACATTTTTACCTATTATCTATTATTATTAGATAATATAAATGTAGATAATAAATGCTGGAAATGCGAGAAGCAAGAAGGGTCTTTCTACCACATGTGGTGGACTTGCCCCAAAACTAAGGATTATTGGAAACTAATTCATAAAGAGTGCAAGGGAATTCTCAAGGTAGAATTTCAACTGAAACCGGAGCTATATCTACTGGGCATTATAGATAAAGAAACTTTTAATAATGACAATACAGAAAAACTCTTTATCTTCCTATCTACGGCTGCGAGGATCTTGTTTGCAAAAATGTGGAAAACCAATCTCTTACCAACAAAAGATCAATGGATTGAGAAGATTTTAGAAATTAGAGAGATGGATGAACTTACCTTCTGGCTTAGACAGAATAATGGCAAGGGGAATATTAGAACAGATTGGAAAGAAGTGAGTGATTTTGTCAGAAATTTAGACTAAATTATAGACTGAAAGGAAAAATAAGATAAGTATGATTATCTAGATATATAAATAAGAGCATAAGGGATGCTCCATGGTAAAGACTTGTTAAGAAGAACTATTGTTGGCGTGGAACGAGAGCGGAAGTCATTTTATCCCCATTTCCCTTTTTCCCATGTATGTCAAGATTCTATGTTTATATGTTGTTTGTGTAAAATTTCAAAACTTGCAATAAAAATACCTTAAAAAAAGAATTTGCTACTATGGACCATATAGAAGCACCTGAACTTTCATTATTAAATGTATTTCTGTTATGTTGTACTGGTTGTGCCGGATGAGTTGCACAAGAAGGTAGCACTGCTTATCCCTATGAATATCCATGGAGTTAATAAAATGGTCAAACACAATGCTGAGGAGATATCAGACTTTCAATTACCTCATATGGGATTAAACCCATTATGACCTACTTTTAACCACCTCCAAACAACAACCATATGTGTGCACGCACACAGACACACTAAAAGAGAGAGGGAGAGCTCCAAATATAGCGGCATTTAATGTTTCATTGCCTAGAGAATAACACAGCTGTCAGCAATATGCGCTTCTCAAAGAGTTTCATGTCAAAGAACAACTGTAAAGCTGTTGTCCATAATTTCAAAATGATGGTCATACTTGGCAGTCAGCCAAGGGCAGGTGTGCGATTCAAACATAACATGGAAATATGTTCCTTCACCAAAATTGGGAAATGCATTTTTGAGCTACACATACCCAGATCCCTGCTGGTTACTGGGAGTTGTAGTCCAAAAAGAAACCTTTAAAAGAATTCACTGAACTATATTCAGATGGAATCATAACGTTCTGTCAACAGACATCTTGCACATGATTTCCATGTTCTTTATCCAACATATTTGACATTATAGATGGCTTTGAAAAGATCCTCAAAATAACATGTTCTCCATGGTGACATGGGTTGTGTTGAGGGAGCACCTCAAAGATATAACCAATTGTACTTTGGCTACATCTCATATAAAGGAATGTTTTAAGACCTTAGAAAAGAAGCTGGCTGCGTAAGATTTTGTAGCTTTAGTGCTCATCTACCCTGGTTGGTTAACCCAAGGCCAGTCTGGAGAAGTAATACTTTTGATTCATTTAGCTGAAGATGAACTTAGAAATATGGCAAGCTCGCCTCAGCAAAAAGCAAACAACCTCCATACAAAAAAGCCCCAAACAAAAAGAGAAAATAGAAAGATAGAAGAGATGCTCTTTAGCAGTTTGAGAAATACAGCGAAAAACTGGACCAGCAGTTTGGCTGACATTTTAGCCTGGGAAATATTTGCTTTGTAAATACTCATTAGAAGCACTAAAATGAGTTAAGCAATCTATAGGAATGCAACAAAGCTTGGAACTCTACATATAACAAACAATGGCAAAAGATGTCTACAATTGGTTCGTTTTTGGAGCCATGAGGATTCTGTAATGTGATGGTTCAGAGCCAACTCTATTAATAATTAATTATAGTGAGGCAGCCATCTTGGGTGGTAGAAACTTCAGAAGAAGGGAAGCAGCAGCTTGTTGACATGTGCGACATGTCCCTATCCATTCTTCTTGGTGAAACACAGTGCTCTTGATGTGTCTTAAAGGTTCTGCTGCATGAATTCAGCAAATAGGGTACTTTGGAGTGCATTGGAGATTAACACAGAATTAAAAATTCACCAGGTATTGTATCAGCTTGTGCCAGCTCTGGCAACAAAATATATGTGTCCTCCAAGTATCTCAGTTAGAGGACCTTCACGATTAACCTATCGCCCCATTTTTTCAGTGGCTTTTAAAATGCCCTAAGCATAGCAGGAAGTTGGATGGCCCTTGTGGGTTCTTCCAATTCTGTGAGATTCATTCTCTGACTATTACTTTCCCCCTTTGTGCTCAGCTTATTACAGTTGCTGCAAACTAAGTTCAAAGGCCCAAAGTAGTTTGCATTTAATTAACCAGAAGCGTGGGGAGAAGCAAATTGTTGCAGTCTCCTAGCTTGTCTATTTTTCCTCTCTAATAACTCTTTCCATGTTTGTTTGTTTGTTTGTTTGTTTGTTTATTTATTTATATTCCGCTCTTCTCACCCGAAGGGGACTCAGAGCAGATTACAGTACACATACTTGCAGACAATCCCTGCAGTTCAACATATGTTGACCTACATCAGTGGTTCCCAGCCTGCAGTCCATGGACCACCAGTGGTCCCTAAGAATGAAAATGTTGTCCACGGCCTCATCGTTGCAAAGAGAGTGACTGGTCTCGCAAAACCCTCTTATAGTGCCGAGGCTTATTAAATATGGTTTTTTGTGGGTGAGCAGATGGTGACTACTGGAAGAACGAAAATATGGTGTGTGGTCTCACCTTATTTACTACACCATTGCCTTGAAACCATACGGTAGCAAGAGTGACTGGTCTCGTGAAACCCTCTTATAGTGCTGAGGCAATGGGGATGTTGGGAGGGGAGAGGCTGACTACCCACGGAAGATTACTACTACCACATCAGCTCTAGATTATTAAATATGGTTTTCATGTTGGCTGGCACATGGTGACTACTGGATGGCATATGTTCTGTATTAGAAACTAGAGCAGATGTGGTCTATCCAATGCAGTTTTCTGAATCAGCACCCCAAATAACCAAACCGAATCTGAAGTTGACCAAAACCGATTCGTAACCCCTTTTTGGTACTAATGTTGGAGAGACAAGTCTTCCCTGGTCAAAGTGATCCTTGGTCAAAAAAAGGTTGGGAACCACTGACCAAAATGATCCATGTAGGAACCACTGACCTACATGGATCATTTTGGAATTGTTGGAGGGCATAAATGTCTTTGTATTGTTGAAGGCTTTCATGGCTGGAATTACTGGGTTGTTGTGAGTTTTTCGGACTGTATGACCATGGTCCAGAAGCATTCTCTCCTGACATTTTGCCTGTATCTATGGCAGGCATCCTCAGAGGTTGTGTGTTCTGTTGGAAACGAGGAAAATGGGGTTTATATATCTATAGAATGTCCAGAGTGGGAGAAAGAACTCTTATATGTTTGAGGTAGGTGGCCAATTGAAACATTCATACCTATGCCCACCATAGATGCAGGCCAGGGCCGTAGCCAGGATTTTGTTTCGGAGGGGGCTGAGTTTGGTTCGGGGGGGGGGGGGCTGAGACTGGGTGGAAGAGGGTCTACCCTAGCAAATCTTTTGTATTGTTATCCCAATAACCCCACTAATGTGGGATATAATGAGCATGGTGATCAGATCATGATATGAATAAACATAACAGTTTTAATAATGTACCAGTAAGGCCTTTTCGCAGACCACCCTGAGAATTTCGGGGGGGGGAGGGCTGAAGCCCCCTTAGCCCCCCGGCTACATGCCTGATGCAGGCAAAACGTCGGGAGAGAATGCTTCTGGAACATGACCATAAATGTCTTCCATTGGCACTGTTCTGTTATACCACCTGCCCCTAGTTCCTTTATTAACAAACAGCAGAAGTGATGTAGGAGTGAGACATTGGCACAAGACACAACAGGACTCCTAGTATGAGTGCCATTGGTCATGACATGTACAGGAAGTAAGAGCTTTGTTATCAGAAGCCAGTGCCAATGACCCAGTTGTAGTGCATGAATAGAGTACTGCTTCATAAAGGGAGCAGCTATTACATACTGCATTTAATGTCTGAATCATAAAATATTTGTGTGTGTATAGGAATTGGCAACCAACTCCACAAGCTAACTATTGCATTGGCTAAAAATATATCTTTACAGAATTACCAAATAGCCAGGAACTTGTGTACAACTTCTATCCAATAGAAACAACTGCTAACAAAACACAAAACAAAAGATGAAAAGTCCATTCTCTTGTAACAACTCTCTGCAATATAACATTAATAAATGCAGTATTTCCCTTTCATTGCATGCTGAAGCCTTCCAGAAGCAAAATGGTTCATGTAGGGGTATCATATCGAAAAGGTTTGCTGAGCACCACACAGGTTTATATTAAAAACAGCATTTTGATCGGTTCTGTGCAAATAAGCAGCATCTAGCTATGGGAGCAATCTAGTTCAAAGAACGATTAATCAGTTCCAGTGCAAGAAATGCTAAACAGAAATGATTTGTTCCAGATTCCAGCTCTTGTGCTTCTGCGAGGCTAATCAATGACACAACCAACAGGGAGAACTCAGGAAATTCCTCCTAGTGTCATAAGGATCACCGACCACCATAAAACGCTACAGAGCTCATCGGCCTCAGCAATAAAGCTGAACTGCTTCAGTGGGACAATTTGGCAGCACCACTAAATCTCTTACCTGCTGTCTCCCTTACTCTGGTTAGTGAATGAAGATCTGTGTGTTTTTCCTTTCTCTTTTCCCCTGCATGTTGTCTATTTTAAAGCATTTCTGCAATCCATATTTTCTTACATACCACATTACTATTTCCCACAGGCGATATTTTTATCTGGATATCCCCACCCAACAGTTAATGAGGAGGATGCAGTCTTTAGGAAGCTTTTTTTGGAAAAAAAAAAGAAAGCAACCATGCCTTCTGCTAGGAACAAAAATAACTTATTTATGTCCATGCATGTACATACATAACACACACAGAGAACGGCATCCAGAATGCCATACTCCACACCACTGGAAGATGTCTAGGAATTAGCCAGTCACACTGGACCTTCTCAACTGTTTGAAGTATATGTGAAGAAGAAAAAAAAGAACAATCACTTGAGGAAGACAATTAACTTGTTACTATGGGCTCAATCAGGTTAAAAGTTGCCCCTGTCCCAAAGTGTTTTTATTCAACTCTTACTCTGATTTTTTTTTCATGTCAGGAGCAACTTGAGAAACTGCAAGTTGCTTCTGGTGTGAGAGAATTGGCCATCTGCAAGGATGTTGACCAGGGGACGCCCAGAAGTTTTGATGTTATACCATCCTTTGTGGGAGGCTTCTCCGCATGGGAGCTAGAGCTGACAGAGGGAGCTCATCCGTGCTCTCTCCGGATTCGAACCTGTGACATATCGGTCTTCAGTCCTGTTGGCACAAGGGTTTAACCCATTGCACCACTGGGGGCTCCTCTTACTCTGATAAGCCATAAAGACAGGCAAATAAGAGTAGCAGATACAATTAGAAGAGAATTCACCCAATGCTTATGTTTTTATCTACAAACAAAGAACAAGTCAGTCAGGGGATGTTGTGGTTTTTAGCTTTCATAGAATCATAGAATCATAGAATTGGAAGAGACCTCATGGGCCATTCAGTCCAACCTCCTTCCAAGAAGCAGGAAAATCGCATTCAAAGCACCCCTGACAGATGGCCATCCAGCCTCTGTTTAAAAGCCCCCAAAGAAGAAGCCTCCACTACACTCCAGGGCAGAGAGTTCCACTGCTGCACAGCTCTCACAGTCAGGAAGTTCTTCCTCATGTTCAGGTGGAATCTCCTTTCCTGTAGTTTGAAGCCATTGTATTGCGTCAGCAGAAAACAAGCTTGCTCCCTCCTCTCTATGACTTCTCACATATTTATACATGGCTATAATGTCTCCTCTCAGCCTTCTCTTCTTCAGGGTAAACATGCCCAGCTCTTTAAGCCGCTTCTCATAGGGCTTGTTCTCCAGACCCTTGATCATTTTAGTCGCCCTCCTCTGGACACATTCCAGCTTGTCAATATCTCTCTTCAATTGCAGTGCCCAGAATTGGACACAGTGTGATTCCAGGTGTGGTCTGACCAAGGCAGAATAGAGGGTTAGCATGACTTCCCTGGATCTAGACACTATACTATTTATGCAGGCCGAAATCCCGTTGGCTTTTTTGCCAATGACATTGTTGGCTCATGTTTAATTTGTTGTCCATGTGGATGCCAAGATCTTTTTCATATGTACTTCTTTTGAGCCAGGTGACCCCCATTCGATATCTTTGTTTTGAATATGTTTTTATGGATTTTAACTATGAAGTTTTTAATGCCATTGATGTTTAATTCTGTTTTAATGTTTGTATAGTTTTAGATTTAAATGGTATTGAAATGTGTTTAATGTAAGCCGCATTGAGTCTCCTTGTGAAGAGAAAAAGCAGGGTATTTAATAAACAGAAGGAGGAGGAGATTTTTTTAAAACCATGCAGGCTTCAGATGGTCTTTGGTATCATGGCTCCTGAAGAAACAAGTTGTTGGCTGTTCAGTTTCTAATGAGTTAAAAAGATGCAGCTATTTCCTTCCCAAGGCTTGTATTTCTCAACTAATTACCCCCTGGGCACGTGGACCAAATAAAATGTACTCATCCTGAACCCACTGTGAACAGCCTACATGACCTGTGGCTGGTTCTGCAACAGAAATGCTGCTTCTATCTGTTAATCTGGCACAAGAAGAACTGCAACTAACGCCAGAGTTTCCAGGAAACTCAAGAGTGACCCCTGTGTTTTTGACATATGGGCAGCTGCATTGGGCTGGATCGTGAGCAATCCAGTGCCCACGTGTTAAAACAACCCACTGATGTTTTACCAGCCAGAAGCAGCTCTGAACAATTTCCTGGCAGAGCCTTGCTGGTGCCATTACTTCTGGTGATCACCATTGTAGCCTCACTAGATGTTGCCAGCAAGACTTTGAGGCCATCCAGACAGACCCTAAAATGTGCACCCTCCTGGTTTTATCAGATGATGCCCCACGAAAACATGAATGTTTTCAGCACAAGAAACTGTTTGACTGCTGGAAATAATGCAGGTCTTTCAGAAGATCCATGTCTTTCCAGCTGCGGGGGGATGTGTAGATGGGACCGGGGATTGCGCCATGCGACTTCTGGTGGCCATCTACCCAAGAAACCCAAGACAGCCCCCCTCACCAACCCCCTTAAAACAGCCTTTAAAATAACTAATTTTCCTTTCTCCTGAGTTCTCAATGGTCGTACCAATGATGTGCCAAGAGCAGGGGGAGGAGGAAAATCTCTCCTGGCCCGTCTCTTGGTGCATCATTGGTACGACCGAGGAGAACTCCGGAAAAGGAGAAATGGCTGCTGGGTGAGTTATTTTACTTTTTAAAGGCTGTTTTAAGGGGTTTTCCTTTCTGTCCCAGTGCCCTGCTGGAAAGCCTGGCAGGGCATGTGGACACCCACCCTCAGAAAAGCACGTGCTTTCAGGGTATGTGTGTGGTGCACTTAAATGTGAGTGCAGTCACATTTTTTAAACTCAATTGCACTCGCATTAAAGTGTTGTCTGGAATCTCCCTACGTCATGGAGCTAGTTGGAACTGCTTCTGGTCATTGAAAGTGCAGTGATGGCAATGGTGGCTTCAAGGTGTTTCCACACTCGTAGGTGTGTGCCTGAGTATTTCACCTGATGTAGATGCAGCCTAAGGCTAACATTAAATATTGATATATTTCAACACCACTTTTATTCTAAAAAGCTTGTGGAGAGGGATATAGATGAAAATTTGGCCTTAAAAGTTGTTGAGTCAAATAACCAGACTGAACTGAGCAGCACCAACCTGCCGTGAGCATTAAGAAAGAGAGAAAGATAGTAGCACACACCTTTAATGTTCTGTCTTTAATGTTGTTTAGGTTCTGTCTACAAAAGACAGTTGGTATTTTTAACAGTTTGATGTTCTCATGTGGATTAAGGTCTGCAGAAAATTGCTTTGAAGTACAGGACACTTGCGTAAAACAACCCCTGAGACATCTTGTTCAAGTTGCAGCCATAATCCAGAAAAGGCTTACACAATCTTTGGATCTATCAAAGGTTTGCGGGAGAGGCATCCTTTATTCCTAGCAAAAGCCAATAACCTAAGATTGCTTCCAGTAACCAGCTCAGGCAACATCATTCATCCAACGGGTGGGAATAGATGGTAAGCCACTCTATTTCAGCTTATGTGAATTTGCCAAGCAGCGAGTCTGAAAGAAGCATATGGAATTCTTAAATTGTATTTGTATCACACATTTCTCTTAGTTCCAAGAGGCTCATATGGAACATTTTATGAGCATTGCTGATAGGAAAAAGAAAGCTGGGACACGCATTTCAGATGCAGGAAGGCTCTTTTTGGGCACTTGTTTGTCACAAGATGCAATGGAAGTAGAAGTGCTACAAGACTCATGGAAAATAATTTCCTTACAAGTTTTGAGTCCCATTCAGGAGAAAAGTGGGATATAAATGAAATAAATACATAAAAATAAGTAGGTTGCATTTAGATTTTTGTACCATACTATTCCAGCCATCACAAAGTAGGGGGCAGGAGACCTCAATGATATTATTATTAAGTGTTTTCCTTTCAGGACCTGATTGCATGGCATACAGACCACACAAAACATTGAACCACATAACCTGCTGTAATTCAGCCCTCGGCATTGCCTGATAGCAGAGCTGTAGAAGATGCTGAGTTATCACCAGCTGGGAGTAGCATGCAGTTGGGAGGGGCTGATGATACTTCAGATGCTGGAGTCAGCAGAAAGAGGAATGCTAGCAATTCCAGCATTGATGAGTTGGAGCAGAGAAAAAGAATTCGGCAGATACTTATATCTCCCACGCATTCAGAGTCCTTTGAGGGTTTTTATGGAGATGTGGAACTTGAGTCAGAAGAGAGTGATACCGAGCTAGATTGGACTTTGGTAAAAGAAGTTCAGGATGTATGTAATGCTGACTCCAACAGTGACACGTTTATGGGGTTTGACAGTGACAAAGACTGGCCTTCTCAAACTTCTGGGAATGACTGGGAAACACTAAGTTTTGAGAAATGCTGGGAGACCTGGAGAGACTCTCAAAGAGTGTCAGCTGCAGAGAGGAATGCAGCTATAAATTGTGGGCTTGCCTGACTCCTTGAGTTGGAAGGGTGTGACTCAGACCTTGTCTGATCTTTAGGGTTATAAATTGTTATCTGGGCATGTTTCTGAAATGACTCCTTGCGGTGGGCAAGGAGTTGTGTCTGGTATCCTGTTACCTTAATATCTTTTTATCTTGACATCCTGTTACCTTGGCATCCTGTTATCTGGTATCGTGTTCCTGACTACTCGTGAGTTAAAGTTTTTACTCTGCCACCTTTTGGGACTGGAATGCTGCTGCTACTGTGGCTGCACTTTGGGAAAGGTGGGGGGTTTGGGGTTTCAATGTTCTGCTTTTTATCCAGCTACAGCTGTGTGTTCCTAGTGGCGGGGTTTGACTCCGCTGGATCTTCTGTGAGTTTCAAGCTGCAAGAGTGGTATTGTATTACAAAGGAGGAAGGTTGACAATGTGATTTATGGGGATTACGATGTGTGTTATCCCTATACATTTAGCTTCTGTTGGACCTTGGACTGTCTCCTCATTTTCCTCCATCATTCTCCTGCCCTTGACTTCGGACCAGTTACAGACGACGCTTTTGGATCACCCCACGAAGGACATCACAGAGGATGTCCTGAGTTTGTTTTGGCTTCTCCTGCAGTGGTTTTTTGGGGGCTTTCCCTGGGTTTTTGTGGGATTTTGTCGGTTTGGCTAGGTTTTTGTTAGTCCCATTCCCATTCCTTGTATAATAAACCTTTGTTACCCCCTTTTACATCTGGGCTTGGCTCTAATTGGCATCTGATTTACAACATAACCCCTTTGTAGGTGGAACAACTCTACCCAATACCATCATTAATGCAGAAAAATTTCTCATTTGTTTCTTTAGGGGGAGGAAATATTTCCCCAAAATAATGAATGCATATAAAATGTAGTTGTTTTCGGTTGAAGGGGAGGATCATAGTGATTTCAAAAAGAAATATGTTGAAATTTGGACAAGTTTTTTTCAATTTTACACAATAAAAGCTTGATGAGTTTGTTTGTTTTGTGATTATTCGAGATTACATAAATTACAATACAGTGTTTATTTCAAATAGAGCTTGCAATGTTATGGTAAATAAATTAATGCCAAATGATTCCTCCTACCTTCCAAGCAATAGGCCAGTGTTATGTATCATATTTTTTAAACCGTTGTTGATTATTAAGTTGTGCTATTAAATTCATCATGCCCTAGTTTTTTTAAAAGAGTAACATGCTACTACCAGATTATGATCTCAATGTTTATACGATGCCATTCGAGTTGCTGTTTCCAACCCCATCTTTTCCTATGATCCCTGGCAATAGGTCGAAGTCTCGTACGACTCTTGTGTTAAAATGCCCAGGAGGATGATTTTGTCCTCCTTAGGTATCTCTGATAGGACGGTGTCCAGATGACAGTAAATTTTTCCTTGATGTCTTCATCAGCATCTTGTTTTGGTGCATAGGCACTTAGGATGGTTGCCTGTTGGTTTTTGGCAAGGTTAATTCGGAGGGTTTGTTAATGCCAATGCGTGCTTTGGGCATGTTCTTCACCAGGTAATTTCTGATAGCAAAGTCAACTCTGTGTATTCGTCATTCTTCTTCAGGTAGTCCCTTCCCAAGTAAGGCGTAGCCTCCTTTTCCTTCCTTCAACTGTCCCTCTCCTGCTCTCCGGGTCTCCTGAAGTGCTGCTATGTCAATATTAAAGTCTCCCAGCTCCTGCGTTTGGAGCATTAACTGTCAGTGTTGTCCAACAGTGCCTGTACGTTCCATGTTCCAAAATTCATTTTTCTTTTTTGGCCACAGGGTAGTCAAAAAACCTGTGACCTTCTGAACACAGCAGTCCAGTCAGGGATAAGAGAGGCAGACTGTGTCAGCATGCTGGAAGAACCAAAGACCACCAGCACTGAAGCAATGCTCCCAAGCCATCAACTCCATTGGACTGGCCATGTTGTCCAACTTCCCGATCACCATCTCCCAAATCAGTTACTACACTCACAACCTCACAACCTCTGAGGATGCCTGCCATAGATGCAGGTGAAAAGTCAGGAGAGAATTTTTCTGGAACATGGCCATACAGCCCCAAAATATCTCACAACTCCTGAGGATGCCTGCCATAGATGCAGGCAAAATGTCATGAGAGAATACTTCCGAAACATGGCCATACAGCCTGAAAAACTTACAACAACCCAGTTACTATACTCGCAACTCAAGAACAGAAAACAGAATGTTGGTGTACAGGAATATGAGCACTCTAGTTGGAGGTCAGCTGTGACCAGCAGTGCTGTAGAATTTGAAGAGGCACGAATGGAGGGTAAAATGGAGAAATGTGCCAAGAGGAGGGTGCATGAAGCCAACCGTGACAGGGACTGCCTTCCACCTGGAAACGGATGTCCTCACTGTGGAAGAACATGCAGGTCAAGAATAGAGCTTCACAGTCACCTAGGTACATATCCACCGCCAAGGCACTACACTTGGAAGGCCATCATACTTGGACAACGAGGAAATGCCTGTCATCCAAAATTTGGATTAACATATCTCGTTTTCAGAAGGAAAACCTGCTATTCTTTATATTTTTGTTCTGCTCGCGTACAAATGTATTTCTCTTACTTGGTTGTCAAGAACATTTTTTGTACAAATTGGCTCAACTGGCTAGTATAGGCGGGATCTACAGTACATTGCCATATAATGTAGTTTCAGAATGCAGTTTAACTGCATTGAGTTATTATAGGGCAGTATAGATTAATATAATCCAGTTGAATGCAGTTAAATAGCATTATTTGGCAATAAAGATTTAGCCTTAGAATTGTGTACATTGACTGAAAGCAGCTGCCTAGGCGTTTTCTTCTTGACTACCTGGAGAATGAATCCTGGGATGTTTTGCTGCAAAATAAGCATTCCCCACAATTGTCCTTTGATTGTTAAACTTTACTTTTGCTTTTGTGTAAGAATTCTTGGTTTTTCAGCTATTCCATATTGATTTCTCTCAAAACAGCCTGCAACATCACTTCGGATTCTCAGAATAACCTAAAAATGCCAACCTAGCATTTCGCGTCTGTCAAAAACATATTTTTCGCCCCGTAAACCACAAGTGTGAAATTAAAGCTGCTAAAAATACATGTTTACTTTGGGGAGTTTATAATTCACAATGGCATTTTTCGGGGTGGGGCTGGCAAATTGGTACGTGGATTGTCACCGCAGATAAGCACGCTGCATCTCTGGAAGGAAGTGCCTTGGCCAAGAATAATCCTGTGGCCTGGGTGATAATTAAAAAGGGGAATTGGCACGAGGGATGCTTTGGTGGAGGAGGCTGGAAGTCGTGCAGGTGGCTGCTGGGTGTCTAAAAACTACTCTAAAAATTAGACGGTATGGATGAGCCATGAAGAATTCCACACTGATTTCCTTTGCGACTCTCTATCTTGCCACAAGTCTTTTAGAGCTGTTTTTGTTTTCTGAAGGACAAGATGGGATAGGATGGGATGGGGAAATTGTTCTCCTTGTAGATCTTTTGGGCTTTAATCCTTTAAAAAGGGGTAGGGAACCTATGGCTCGGGAGCCAGATGTAGCTCTTTTCATGATTGCATCTGGCTCTCCAGAGCAGCCCGGGCCTCGGTTTCCTAGCATGCTGTGGGAATTCTTCCATTCTTTCCGTCTCTCCTTCCTTTCCCTCCCTCTCTCCCCTTCCTTCTTTCCTCCATTCTCCCTCTTCCTTCCTTCCTTCCTCCCCTTCACCCTTTCCTTCTCCTTCTCTCCTTCCTTTCTCTCCCTCTCTCCCCTTCCTTCTTTCCTCCATTTTCCCTCTTCCTTCCCCTTCCTTCCTTTCTCCCCTTCACACTTTCCTTTCCCCCTCTTCTCCCCTTCCTTCTTTCCTCCATTCTCCCTTTTCCTTCCTTCCTCTTCCTTTCTTTCTCCCCTTCACCCTTTCCTTCTCCTTCTCTCCTTCCTTTTCCCTCCCTCTCTCCCCTTCCTTCTTTCCTCCATTCACCCTCTTCCTTCCTCTTCCTTTCTTTCTCCCCCTTCACCCTTTCCTTCTCTCCTTCCTTTTCCCTTCCTCTCCCCTTCCCTCTTTCCTCTACTCTCCCTCCCTCTTCCTTCCTCTTCTATTCTTTCCCCGTCTTCCTTTCCTTCTCCTTCCTTCCTTTTCACTTCCCTCTCTCTCCTCTTCTTTTTCTTCTTTTCCCTTCATTATTTTATTTTTTCCTCACTCTCTTTCCTTTCTTTTCCCCACCCTTTCCTTTCCTCCCTTCCCATTTCCTTCTTTCTTTTCCCCTCTTTGTCTCTCTCCTGCTTTTATTTTCTTCCTTTTCCATAGTTCGTTCTTCTTTTCTTTCTTCCTCTCCCCCTCCCTCCTTTATTTCTTGTCTTTCTTTCTTTCTTTCTTTCTTTCCCCCTTCCTTTCATCTTCTCTTTCTTCCCAGAGTCCTGAGCATGTCTTTTGCAGAGCCAAGTCTGAAGCATCCCATCATTCTGCCGAGGGAATCCTTTTCTCATAGTATCTACGTATAGACTCACATTTAGTTGAATTCAGTCTTAAAATATATTATATATATTATGTGGCTCTCACTAAAATAAATTTCCAAATATTTTGCTTTCATGGCTCTCTGAGTCAAAAAGGTTCCTGACCCCTGCCTTAAAAGATTGCATCAACATGGACAATGGTAAAAAACTGTGGGAACTGTCGTCCTAAACATCAAAGCAAGCCAAATGTCTCCCAACTGTGTTATACTATAAATTAGTGGGTTGGATCCCAATGCAGTCACAATGTAGATTCATTTAAGACAAGTTATTCATGAATTCATTGAATCTATTTTGGGTATGATTAATTCTGGTCTGAAAACTGGTTAAAAAACAAAGAAAAGAAATTAGGAATAAGTCCTCATAACAGAGAAATGCGAGAAGAGGTGTGTCCCAACAAGATAAGGTTTTTAAATTTTACTTTTTAAACTACTGTAGGCCCAAATACTATGGAAGGGGTTGGTTTTGGGACCCTTGGTGTAATATGATTTTTGTGTAATTTTCAGAAGACTCCCCCCCCCCCAAAGTCTGGTAGATAGTACTATACCTAGCTCTACTATAATATAATAATAATAACACTATTTTTAATCTTCCGTCCTTTCACCAGCGGGACTCAGAGCAGATTACAGTATATAAACAGATACAGGCAAAAATTCAATGCCTTGTTACGATATACAATGACAAAGAATTATTATTTATTTACCACATTTGTATACCGCCTTTATCAGCCCGAAGGCGACTCAAGGCGGTTCACAGTCGGCAACAATTCAATGCCCCAAACAGATATAAAATACAATTAAAACTTTTAGCATATAATATAAAAACCACATAAAAATAATTATAAAACATAAATTATCAGCATCTCCTTATTAATAATTTGTGGCAAAGGCAAAGGAGAAGCCTTTCCCTTTGCCACAAATACACTGGCAAAGGTAATGCCTTCTCCTTTCATTTCCGGCTCTGGAAATGCTCATCACTGGCTCTGGGAGGGGTGCTCTTTCCCCATTTCCAAGCCAAGGAGCCTGCATCTGTAGACATCTCCTGGTCATGTGTTCGGCATGACTATTTGGAGCATCTTTTTGCCTTTTCCCGCCAAAGCGGTACCTATTGATCTATTCAGATTTGCAAGTTTTTGAACAGCTAGGTTGGCAAGAGCTAGGAGCTCACCCTGTCTCATGGATTTGAACTGTCATCCTTCAGGTCAGCAGTTCAGCAGCAAAAGGGTTTAACCCATTGTGCTACCATGGCCCCTTTCCATCCAAAGTCAAGGAAGCTGTCCTGGTCATAAACCAGTATCTGTCACCAGTAGTGGACTGGATGGGGGCAACAAATTAATATTTAATTCGGACAAGGTAAGAAGTGGTTCTGGGCAGTGGAAAGGCAGATCAGGGAATAGGTATCCCGCCTATGCTACATGGGTTACACTCCTCCCTCAGGTCTGCAATTGGGGGTACACCTGGACTCAGCATTGAACCTGGAGGCCTGGATTTCTATGGTGGCCCGGAGTGCCTTTGTGCATTTAAACCTTTTGCCTCACCGGAGCCCATTCTTTGAGATATCAGATCGGACCACAGTGGTACATGTCTTAGTTTTGAAACTTTGACTGGTCCAAAGCTGTGGTCAGACTGTTAACTGAGGCTGAATACAGAGAGCACACAACCCCCCTTGTTGCAACAGCTCTATTGGATGTCAGTCTGTTTCCAAGCACAATTCATATACTGTATATGTCCTATATTGCTCTGGTCCAGACTATATTACCTACCTGTGCCCTGAGATCCAGAGGAGGCCCTTTTTCCTCGATATCACCACCATCACAAGAGATAAATATGGGAATAATAATAATATCTTCCCTCATCAACCTCAGCTGCTGCCATCTGGAGAGGAGACTAGTTGGAGGGAAGACTCATATGTTGAGATGAAGTCTATATGTGTAGAGCTCCTGAAAGCAGTCCTGTCCCTGGCTTCCAAATCCTGCAGGAAGCCCATCTGTGTGGAGCCAAACATATCTCCTCTCTCTCTCTCCCTCTCTCTCTCTCTCTCTCTCTCTCTCTCTCTCTGCCAATAAAGGAGTCAATCTCTTTCCTCTGAGGAGGAGAAGTGGTTGGGCTTCTCTCCTCCGATTAAACTCTCAATTGGTCTCTTAGAGATTCATAGTGTTTTTATTTACTTATACAAGACATTTTGGACTAGATTGTTTCATCCCATATTTGCATATTGTTTTAATTTTTTTGAAGCTGTGAGTATGTGTGTATCCCAATTTCTGTACATCATTTGTGCCAGATAATTAGTCAAATAAGCCAGTGTTTTTCAACCTTTTTTGAGCCGGGGCACATTTTTTACATTTATAAAATCCTGGGGCACACCACCAACCAAAATGACACAAAATGACACTCTAACACAGTAATACATATAGTTAGTATGTTTTTAAATGTATTTATACACTCAGTGTGAAACCTGGGTCTGTTTTGATGAACACAACATAGATATCCTGGCAGGAATGACAGAAAGACACAAACTTTCCACACAGAATTCCCATAACCAAGAGAAAATACTATAAGAGTTTGGTGGGCATTGACCTTGATTTTGGAGTTGTAGTTCACCTATATCCAGAGAGTACTGTGGACTCAAACAATGTTGGTCAGGACCAAACTTGGCATGAATACTCAATATGCCCAAATGTGAACACAGATGGAGTTTGGGGAAAATAGACCTTGACATTTGGGAGTTACAGTTTCTGGGATTTATAGTTAACACACAATCAAAGAGCACCCTGAACTCTTGCAACAATGGAATTGAACCAAACTTGGCATATTGAACTCTCATTACCAACAGAAAGTACTGAAAGGGTTTGCTTGGGAATTGACCTTGAGTTTGGAAGTTGTAGTTCACCTACACCCAGAGAGCACTGTGGCAAAGTGAGCAGAACGAGGCTGGGAAGAAGGGAGCCCGAATGGAGAAGAAAAAGCGTTCGGCAGGAGGGGGAAGAAAGAGTATTGGAGGTTCCAATTTCCCACGGTACACCTGATGATCGCTCACGGCACACTAGTGTGCCACAGCACTCTGGTTGGGAAACACTGAAATAAGCAATGTTCAGAAACATACAGTAGTTGCTTAGTTTAACTTGAGTATACCTGTAGTTCTATTTCTCGTAGATTGTAGATAACTTCTACTCTTCTGTGTAAATAGCTCTGTCCTGTTTAACATTATCATGCCCTGTGAACATGTTCACTAGTGTTTCAGAAGCCATCCTTTAATCCAGAATAGGTACACATGTATATTTAGAGCCTGAGAAATTTGATTTGTTTCCCATGGGATGAGCTCAGCTTCCTCCCGCTTTCAAAATAGTCAACAGATGTGCAGAACAGTATATAGAGAACTGGTTCAGTCATCAGTCTGCTTTCTTGCATTTCAGGTGGGCTGTTTTCATACATAATTTAAACTCCATTAATGTAAACCGTTGTTCATCACCTTATTAATGTACACCCACAAAACACTATTTTAAAAATTGCTACAGAAATAAGATAGTTTCATTTGTGGTGGTGTTAGCGATGCACAAAGGTCGTGTCTGCTGAAAAGCTATGCGATTGTGTTCTTCTTCTCCCCACAATAAACTTGGCTGTGGAGTAATATTATTCCTTTGAGAAGAATGTGGCCAACTGTGTTTCCATTGCAGTTCCACCATTCAAATAATGTTCCTTTGGCAGGAAGTGAGAGCCATGTTGAAAAAACTACCTTGCAGTCCCTACTGTGCAGAGCCTGACTTTTAAAATCAGTAATTTTTAAGGATTTGCAAAGGGTCCCAGATTTTATGTATACCATATATAGACTGCCCTTGAACTGCTGTTCACCAGGCTGTCTATAAGGATGAAAATAAGTAAAACTACATTTTTTTTAAAAAAAACTAGTACAATACAATTACAAAATTCACACATCATTTTAAAAGAGAGGGCAGAGTAAAAGCCTGTTTGCAAGAAGTTAAACACAAAAACAACTTCTTGCTATGGGTGCTTTCAAGTTGTTTCTGACTTATGGTGACCCGAAGGCAAACCTATAATGAGATTTTCATGGCATAATTTGTTCAGAAGGGGCTGATATTTATTTCTTCTAAGGCTCAGAAAATGTGACTTGAGCAAGGATGTGAACCCTGGCTTCTGGAGTCCAATATTGAACCACGATACCACGGTGCCTTAAAAAAGGCATAAACAAAACACCAAATGAATAATAATCCACAGAGCAATAAGATAAAACCATAACATGAATTAAAAGGACTTAATAATATATTATTTTTACCAACATGGAGTAGATCAGTGGTTCTCTCAGCCCGTCGGACCCCAGGTGTTTTACAACTCCCAGAAATCCCAGCCAGTTTGCCATCTGTTAGGATTCCTGGGAGTTGGAGGCCAAAACATCTGGGGACCCACAGGTTGAGAACTACTGCACTACACCATCTTGGTTAAAAATAATATATAGTCAAGTCCTTTTAATTCATGTTATGGTTTTATCTTTTTGCTCTGCGGATTATTATACATTTGGTGTTTTGTCTGTCTTTTTGAAAGGCAACATTGCATCATGGTATAGAGATTTCAGCATTGGATAATTGTTTTTGAATTCAGGGTTTGAATTCCTGCTGGCACATCTTTGAGCTTTAGAGCAACGGCAAACCTTCTGCTCAAATCCAGGGGCGGTCTAAGGTAATTTTAAATGGTAAGCGAACATTATTTTGGTGCCCCCCCCAAACATTATTTTGCCCCCTCCTGCGCATGCCCAGAAGCTCCTGTGCGCAGGCGCAGAAGCCTGTAAACACAGCACTCCCTATTTGGCACCCCCCCCCCCCGCGCGCATGCCCAGAAGCTCCTGTGTGCAGGCGCAGAAGCCTGTAAACCCAGCACTTGTGCATCGGAGCGCACAAGGCCCAAAAGCGGAACATCGGCCGGACACTGTCTGGCGGATGGGGGAATGCGCCCTTTACCCAGATGGCGCCCCACGCAGTGCCGTCCTTTGCCTACCGGTAGGACCGCCTCAGCTCAAATCTTGCCAAGCAAACACATGACAGGGTCTTGAAAGTAGGCACTAACCATAAATAAATATTATACTAAGGAGGTGACATTACCTGGGAAAGACGTTTCACACCTGTGGAGTCAGTACTGAAAAGTCCCTTTCACTCATAACAACCAGAGATATATGACAGTGACTATATATTGGCATGAACATCTTCATTATCACGTCTCTCCATTTGCACAATTGTGCCACTTCACCAATCCATGTTGTACCTCCATATACATTTCCTCATTCTCCCATGCTTCTGCTGTTTTATAATATTTCAAATTAGTTTTAATAAAGCAATTTCACAATTACAGCTATGTAATTAAAATTACAACCTTAGGGGTGGGAGAGAGTGAGAGAGGATGATGTCCCTTTTTTGTTGTCATGCCAGGACAGAAGTAAAACGGCTCCATTGCACCATGTAGGTAAGATCAATGTTGTGGGATTGGTAACTATTGAGAGGTTCATCATGGGGAGGAAGTAGACCAGTCAAGGCAGCATGTGATTGGGATCGTCACAAAAGTGTTGGTCCTGCTTCAATGCTGATTTGCCACCCTCATGAGATAAAACTCTTGGAAGATTTGAAGGATCTCAGATCATCACGGGGAGCAGGTAGACCAGCAGCAAGATGCACAAGGCAGCATGTGATTGTGATTGTCACAAAAGTGTTGGTCCTGCTTCAGTGCTGGTTTGCCACTCTCATGGGATAAAGCGCTTGGAAGATTTGAAGGATCTCAGATGGCAGCCTCAAGACTTGGGCAGTGAGAGGTCCAAAGAACAATTTTCACCACAAGGAGAAAACTAGACACAACAGAGCTGCTTGCCCAAACAGACAATTGTGTGGCTAGTGCATGCCTCAAAGGATCTGCACTTCCTGTTCAACACTGTCTGGAGAAGCATTTACCAATTTATGGGAAGAAGAAATCCCATTTATATCAAACTGTCAAACGCTTCAAAGATTTTTTAAAAAAGATACACAAACTCAGCAATCTGAACAGATCCTGGAAACTCATCAGGAAGCAATCAAGATGATAAAGTATCCATGCCCAGTCCAAATTAGTACTAAAACAGCCATTTTGTGTGTGAGAGAACTGATGTTGCTGGGCCATTTCCAAATGCAGCCACAGCCACACATACAAAATGTTGCACTAATCCTCAACAGTGCTATTTGTAATGGGATGATTCAACTTGAAAGCGGCCTGAACAGTGTTCAGATCATCCTGGAAGAAAAATAGGTTTGATGCCGTACACTAATATATGCAGGATGGTTCCAGTGCAAGGAGCTCAGTGTGGGTTCGCAACATGTCTCGTATGAAATTCCTTGCAGCAAT
Organism: Anolis apletophallus; assembly: GCA_030556195.1. Taxonomy (NCBI): domain Eukaryota; kingdom Metazoa; phylum Chordata; class Lepidosauria; order Squamata; family Anolidae; genus Anolis; species Anolis apletophallus. The sequence goes on from JARBWK010000005.1 coordinate 112,952,858, forward strand.
GCATTTTACAGTTAGAAGCCATTACGTTCCTATTATCTGTCTGGAGACATTCTTACAATAAGATTTATAGCAGCTTCATGCCTCGGATAGGAAGCAGAGATAAAAGTTTTGTATCAGTTCTGAAATACTAGTAATAGTTTATTTGGCAGACAGGATTAAAGGGGATGGGGCCCCAAGTTGCCGTAAGAGACTTGGGCTTATGCTTTAAATTTGGCTTTCCCAGACATTTAGCAAATCGAAAGCATATGATAATAGGAGCACTCTTCTGCACCAGTCTCCTCTTCTTCCCAAGCTGAGGGACAAACATAGTAATAATAAGCTAAGTATCTCTTCTCCAAAGCCAAAAATATTTAAGTGCTATAACCCAATGGGACCTGATTTGTGGTTTGCTGGACTTAAGGCAGTCGGTCAAAAATCCATGATCTTTTTTCCAAATCAGTCTGAAGCAACTGCCATGTTGTTAACTGCTTATGCAGCCAGGAATGGCTAAGTGTCAGCTGCATAAGATCTCTCTGACCAGTAGGTCATGAGTTTGAGGCCTGCCCGGGTCGAGGTGGGTGCTCGACCTTTAAGTGTAGCCTGCTGTCGACCTTTGCAGTCCGAAAGACAGTTGCATCTGTCAAGTAGGAAATAAAGGTACCACATTAAGTGGGGAGGCAAATTTTGACTGAATTATGAGGCCATTAAAGTACTCCAGGAACGCTGAGGAATGCAGAACAAGGGACGTTGGAAACGCTGAGAGATGAGGAGTGCGTCAGCTCTCCCTGGTGGCCAGAGTTTGCCTCTGTTTGTCTATATGTGTGTATGTGGAAACGGCAGGGATTGTCTGCTAAGTATGTGTACCTGTAATCCGCTCTGAGTCCCCTTCGGGGTGAAAAGAGCGGAATATAAATAAAGTGTATTATTATTATTATTATGCAGCATGAGGATTTGCTACCAAGTGGACCAGTAATGCTCACCACTATGCTATCAAATGATAGAAATTCCACCTCAGATTTTTGTTATAAAAAAATTCAAGCTTCTAGTTTTTATAGTGACGGATATGGGCGTGGCTGACTTAGCAGCCACGATGGGTTGCAGAGCAGCATTGCCCTCCCACCATCTTGTTGCCCGGGGGAGCTTCTTGCTCCCAGAAGCCCCCCGGGTGGCGGGAAGGTCTCCCGCCATACAGGCCAGCCGGCCAATGAGGGGCTTCGCCCTGCCCCCTCCCTGTTCCGGCTGGCTCAGATTCCCGCCCAGGCAGGTATCTTGTGCTGCCCGGGACTGCCTGGCCTCATTCGGAGGCAGGCTGTTTTTTGTCTATATGTGTGTATGTGGAAACGGCAGGGATTGTCTGCTAAGTATGTGTACCTGTAATCCGCTCTGAGTCCCCTTCGGGGTGAAAAGAGCGGAATATAAATAAAGTGTATTATTATTATTATGCAGCATGAGGATTTGCTACCAAGTGGACCAGTAATGCTCACCACTATTGTAATGACGCTCCAACTTCGGTAAGGATCACGCGTAGATAGAAGCACGGTCCAACACGATTTTATTGCAGGTACAACACTTGTAAAGCTAAAGCACCGTCCCGCCACCCAAACACACCTTTTATACCCGAACCCCCCTCCCCTTGCCCATGCCATGTCCAGGCAGGGTTGCACCATATCCGGGTGATTCAGCAATTCCCATAGTCCAAAGGGATGTGACCTCATCAGTCTCTGAGTCAGCATTAATAGTTCTTTGTCCAATGTCCAAGTCCAGAGGAGGTTACCTCACTTCCCCTGGAGGCACCTGGAAGTTACATCACTCCCAGATTGACTCAGCATAGTCCTTCGGTAACTAGAGCAAAGGTCCCCAGAGAACTGGGACAAAGGTCAGCTACCTCATGGCAGGCTGGAAACCTGAACTTCTTCCAAGCTCAGATTTCCCAGATCTGACATAACGTCCTTCTGCACCACGTCCTCCCCCTGTAGAAATAAAACACCATTCAGTCTTTGGGTGGAAGGGGCCCCACATACTTCTTCAACAAACTACAGTGGAATGTAGGGTGAACCTTGCCTAAACCCTTTGGCAAAAGGAGGGTATAAGAGACTTTATTGACTGCCTTTTCCACTCTGAAAGGCCCAATATACTTCGGGCTTAATTTCTTAGATGGGCGTCCCAACTTCAAATTCTGGGTGGATAACATACTCCTCCCCTTCCTGTCTTCGCCTATCCCCAAACAGCTTGTATGCTCGTTGCGCTTTCCCCAAAGCTTCCGTTACCTCCCTCCAATCGTCCTGTGCTCGCATCCTCCACTCACTCTTCTCCTCCCCACCCAACTCTAACAGCTGGGGCAAAGGGGCCACATCTTGGCCGTAGACTATCTCGAAAGGGGACTTTCCCGTGGAGGAATGCACGGAGCTATTATATGCCATTTCCGCATAAGGCAGCAAGTCTGACCAGTTGTTCTGCTCCTTATTACTAAATATCCTCAGATATCCCCCTAGTGATTTCTGCGCTCTCTCCACGCCCCCATTGCAACAAGGATGATAAGCGGTCGTAAGCCTCCTTTGAGCCCCCAATACCTCTAAAAACCTCTCCCAAAACCGGGCAGTGAACTGAACCCCCCGATCGCTAAGAACCTGTTCCGGGCATCCGTGCAGCCGATACACATGCTGCACGTATAACTCCGCCAACCTCTCCGCTGATGGTAACCCTCTCAAAGGGACAAAATGGGCCTGTTTCGAAAATAGATCCAGCACCGTCCAAATATATTTGTAACCCCGACTAGAGGGCAACTCCCCCACGAAGTCTGTACTGACATGCGTCCACGGCCGCACTGGGGAGGCCACTACTTGGATCAACCCTTGAGGTCTAGCAGCAGGATCCTTATTTCTAGCACAATCCTCACAATGCTCCACATACTCCTTCACCTCCGCTCTCATACCTGGCCACCAATACTGTTTCTTTATAGCCAAAAGCGTTTTCGTCACTCCCCAATGACCAGCAGACTTATGATCGTGATTAAGCTGCAAAACCTTCTTCCGTACACCTCGAGGAACATACACCTTATTTCCCATAACCCATAAACCATTCAACATCTTGCATTCACCCCTATGATCTTGCAACCATGCATCACTTTCATAACCCTTCTGTAACTCCGAACACCACTCATCTACCACTCCTTCTTCCTCCTTCACCTCTTTCTTTACCTGAGACCTTGACCGCACTGCTAATCCCCAATGCCCTAGTAAACACTTCCTCCGCTTTCTCCAAACAATTCTCTCCCACATCGGGATACCGGGACAACGCATCCGCCACTACATTCTCACTCCCCTTTATATGCTGCAATGAAAAATTAAACCGGGCAAAGTACTGAGCCCATCTCACCAATTTGGGAGATAGCTTCTGAGGGTTCTTTAAGTACTGGAGGTTCTGGTGATCCGTTAACACCACAAAAGGAAAAGCAGCCCCCTCCAGAAACTGAAGCCACGTTTGCAAAGCACACCTTACCGCAAAAGCCTCTTTCTCCCAAACGGGCCACTTCCGTTCCAGCTCCCCAAACTTCTTTGAGAAATATGCACACGGCCTTAAACTCCCCTGTTCATCCTTTTGCATCAGCGCCCCTCCATATGCCCAAGCGGAAGCATCACATTGTACCACAAAAGGCTTGTCTACATCTGGATGCACTAGTAAAGGACCTTGGGTAAAAGCTCTCTTTAACCTATCAAACGCTTCTTGACACTCCGTATTCCAACTCAACTTCGCCCCCGGGGACTTGGTCTTCTTCGACTCCCCCTTCCCCTTAGTCTTTAACAACTCCGTGAGTGGGAGAGTTATAGCTGAGAACCCAGGTATAAAAGTACGATAAAAATTAGCCAGTCCCAGGAACGCCTGCAATTGCCTTCAGGTTTGCGGAGCCTCCCAGCTCAACACATCCTCCACTTTAGCCGGATCCATAGCTACTCTACTCTCACTAATCCTATACCCCAAAAAATCAATCTGACTCTTCCCAAACTCACACTTACTTAACTTCACATACAAACTAGCCTGTCTCAACCTCTCTAACACTTCCCGAACCAACTGAACATGTTCTTCTCTAGTACGCGTCACAATCACTATGTCATCCAAATACACAAAAACTCCCTTATATAAAAGGGGGTGCAGCACCTCATTTATAAGCTGCATGAAAATACCGGGAGCTCCGGCCAAACCAAATGGCATCACGGTCCATTCGAACAGCCCGAGGGGGCAAGAGAAAGCAGTCTTCCACTGATCACTTTTTTTCACCCGCACCATATGGAACGCATCTATCAAGTCCAATTTGGTGAAAAATCTACCGCCCCCTAACTGGCCTAACAAGTCCTTAATCAAAGGCAAGGGATAACAATTCGTAGTGCTAATAGCATTCAACCCCCGATAATCGATACACAACCGCAACCTTCCATCCTTCTTCTCCCGAAACAAAACTGGCGCTGCAATAGGAGATTCAGACCTCTGAATAAACCCCTTCTCTAAATACCCATCAATCTGCTCTCTCAAAGCCACTTTCTCCTGCACCGTCATGGCATATATTTTCGGTTTCGGCATGATAGCCCCCTCTTTAACCTCTATACTACACTGTACATTTCGGAAAGGGGGGAGACTTTGGGCTAAAATAGGGTTAAACACATCTGCATAATCCCAATATTCCACAGGCACCCCCTGTACCTCGCCCAGAACCCCTTTCCCCACATTAGGCTCACATTGCACCTTCCCAGTCTTCCAATCAATTTTGGGGTTAACTTGCTCTAACCAAGGCAGTCCTAATACTACTTCATGACCTTTAATGGGGGCCACTACAAAATCTATACCCCCTTCCCAAGGTCCCACCCGACCTTTTAAATCTTTCGTGCCCAAAGAAAACGGCCCACCCTTAATAGATGACCCGTCTAACTGAGTAAAAGTTACAGATGTATCCAAAGTTTTCATGCTCCCCCCCCAAATCATCTACTAACTTCGGGGACATGATGTTCTCTGAGCACCCACAGTCAACCAATGCTTTTTTCTCAATAATTTCCTTCCCCTTAAATAAACCCAGGGTGCATTGTACACTTGGGGGACTCACCCCAACACTTTTTGAATCAGTATTGTCCCCAAAAGCCGCTCTAGCAGAGGCTACTTTAGGTGGATCCAAACGGATGGGATCTTGCACCGGCTTTTGCCGGCACTGGGACGCAAAATGGCCCGGCTGAGAACAGATGAAACAAAGGCCACGCCCCATCACTGGTTTCTTCATAACACCGGTTCTGCCATCACCGCCGCCACGTCGAGGCTCGCCTCCTCGGAATCGGCCCTCAGCAAAACTCCGTCCCGGCACCCTGGATCTCATCGACTGGAACCGTCGTCGCTGCACTTGGGCTAAGATGCCTTCCACGCTGCCAGCCAACTGGATCCACCCATCAACATTGCCTGGATCACCGCGATGCAGGCACCATTCTAAGACTTCTTTTCTCAGGCCATCTTTAAATAGTTCAAGCAATGTTGCCTGTGACCACTCCGCAACCTTGCCGGCCAATCCCATAAATTCCTCCGCATATTCAGTGACCGAACGGGATCCCTGGGATAGACATCGCAGCGCTTCCTTCGCTTTTATCCTCTCCAGAGGATCGCGGAAGCGGTTTCTAATAGCTTGCAAGAAGGCCCGGACCGACGTTAAGCATGGATCTCTACGGTCATGGCACTGCACATACCATTCAGCGGCCCTTCCTTTAAATACTCCTCCAATGGCTCGAACTCTGCTACCATCACTGGGGTAGAGATGCCCGTAGTCCTCCATATGATCCCTTACTGCAGCGATAAAGAAGGCCACCTTGCAAGCCTCTCCTTCAAATTCCACCCGCAAGGGCTCTTTCTTCAGTCGCCCTCCATACTCCTGGGATTGCACTCTCCTTCCCCTAGGGGCCTCCAGCCTTTGGACTCCTCTTCCCATTCCTGCCGGCTGCAGGGGACGGCCCACCGGGGCCGGATTCACTTCTGACGCAGGATGACCACCATCCGTCCACACTCCCAAGGGAGATCTAGGACGTTCAGCTGCTGACGGCTCGCCATCCATCCAGGAGTGAAAAGTGAAATCTCCTCCTCCCGGTGCACTCCAGGCCAATTCTCCTGGTTCTCTCCTGGACATAGCACGAGACATCCTTCTCATGGTATGCTCCATCGCCTCCATTCTGCACCTCATCACCGCCAATTCAGATAGCGGTTCCGGTTCTGTGGTCTCACTACCACACTCCGTCAGGTCCACCTGAGCTGGGGCACTCTTCCCCTCAGCTTCTCTGGTCCTGCCTTCCACTGGATCCACCTGAGCTGGCGCGTCCTTCCGCACAGCTTCTCTGGTTCCTCCGGCCATCCGGACTCCTGTCTGAATGGGGCCTCGCTGCCCCATTCCTCTCAAAGCGCTCACCTGAGCGTCCCACAATCTCTCCTCCTCTCGGAGCACGTCCACCTGAGCTGACGCACCATACTCTGTCGCCTCTCTGGACCCGTCCGGGAACCCCACTTGGTCAACGGTATTCCACTCCCAATCCATGGTTCTCCGGACTTCTTCAGGAGCCATATTCCACATATCAATATACTCCTCTTCTCTCCAAGCCAACCTCTCCATTGCTGGGAAAGTTGAATGGGGCTTTAGCTTCTGTAATGACGCTCCAACTTCGGTAAGGATCACGCGTAGATAGAAGCACGGTCCAACACGATTTTATTGCAGGTACAACACTTGTAAAGCTAAAGCACCGTCCCGCCACCCAAACACACCTTTTATACCCGAACCCCCCTCCCCTTGCCCATGCAATGTCCAGGCAGGGTTGCACCATATCCGGGTGATTCAGCAATTCCCATAGTCCAAAGGGATGTGACCTCATCAGTCTCTGAATCAGCATTAATAGTTCATTGTCCAATGTCCAAGTCCAGAGGAGGTTACCTCACTTCCCCTGGAGGCACCTGGAAGTTACATCACTCCCAGATTGACTCAGCATAGTCCTTCGGTAACTAGAGCAAAGGTCCCCAGAGAACTGGGACAAAGGTCAGCTACCTCATGGCAGGCTGGAAACCTGAACTTCTTCCAAGCTCAGATTTCCCAGATCTGACAACTATGCTATCAAATGATAGAAATTCCACCTCAGATTTTTGTTTTTAAAAAATTCAAGCTTCTAGTTTTTATAGTGACAGATACCCAAATTAACATGAACAACTCTTGTTATTGTGTGTCTCCAAGTCATTTCTGAAAATATACATCTAAACAATCAGTTAGAAAACAATACAGCACCCTCTAAAGCCCTGTCTTTAAATGCCTATATAGTTTTTCTATTATAAAAGCATATTATATATGACATTACTGTTGTTGTGTTCCTTCATTACATTTCTGACTTGTAGTGACCCTAAAGCAAACCCATCAAGAAGTTTTCTTGGCAAAATTTGTTCAGAGGTTTGCCGATCAGTGGGTTTCGACGGTCATCGTCTGACACTCAAAGTGCTGCACGCACCACACCGTCACACGTATACGTACAAAAAGTAAATATAGCTGTTGCAGGCCTGAAAGCCAAATGCTTTTTCCTGTGTCAACCATGATAAGAGCAATCCTATCTTCTCCCATCACAGACCTCTGATAACATTAAGTGTGATGAAGAGATCTAAAGAATTCAAAAAGTTCCACATATCCTTGTGCTTTGCAGATTAGCTTAATAAATGTGTCAGAATATGAATTTTGGAACCTCTCTTAGCAAGAAAATGAGAAACTATGTACCCACGTGGCAAGACCTGTTTATGGCCAGGGTCTCCATAATAACCACTTAAAGGTAGTAGTTAAAAGGCTGGAGTTAAAATTGCTTGATGAAACATTAACAATCTTAGATATGCAGATGATACCACTTTGATGGCTGAAAGCAAGGTGCCTTCTAACCAAGGTGAAAGAAGAAAGTACAAAAGCTGGGTTGCAGTTAAACATTTAAAAAAACCAAGATTATGGCAACCAGACTGATTGATAACTGGCAAATAGAGGGAGAAAATGTGGAGACAGTGACAGACTGTGTATTTCTAGGCGTAAAGATTATTGCAAATGCAGACTGCAGTCAAGAAATCAGAAGACGCTTACTTCTTGGGAGGAGAGCAATGTTCAATCTCGATAAAACAGTGAAGAGTAGAGACATCGCACTGGTAACAAAGCTCTGCATAGTCAAAGCAATGGTATTCCCTGTAGTAACCTACGGATGTGAGAGCTGGACCACAGGGAAAGCTGAGCGAAGGAAGATGGATGCTTTTGAACTGTGTGGTGTTGTAGGAAAGTTCTGAAAGTGACTTGAATTGCGAAAGATCCAAACAGTCCATACTTCAGGAAATAATGCCCAACTGCTCATTGGAGGGAAGGATAGTAGAGGCAAAGATGAAGTACTTTGGCCACATAATGAGAAGAAAGGAAAGCTTAGAGAATACAATTATGCTGGGGAAAATGGAAGGAAAAGGGAAGAGGAGCCGACCAAGAGCAAGATAGATGGATGGTATCCTTGAAGTGACTGGCTTGACTCTGAAGGAGCTGGGGGAGGTGATAGCCAACAAGGAGCTCTGGCGTGGGATGGTCCATGAGGTCACAAAGAGTCGGAAGCAACTGAACAAATGAACAATTCTTGGTTATTTATTTATTTATTGCATCAGGAGCAAACCAAGGTTATAGTTGTAATGTATTTAAAAAGCAATCAACAGCAACAAAAAAAACCCCACACAAAGTTTGAAAACATTATACTAAATGTCATTTGACCAGTAGCTGGCCACTTGGAGTGCTTCTGATGTTGCTATAAGAAGGTCCTCCATTGTGTGTGTGGCAGGGCTCAGGCTGCATTGTAGTAGGTGGTCTGTGGTTTGCTCTTCTCCACACTTGCATGTTGTGGACTCCACTTTGTGGCTCCATTTCTTAAGGTTGGCTCTGCTTCTCGTGGTGTCAGAGGGCAGTCTGTTCAGCGCCTTCCAAATCGCCCAGTCTTCTGGGCACACAGAATTCTGGGTTATATGATTGTGTGGAAGGGCCCTAAGAAACCAGAGCGGATATGGTCTATCCAAGGCAATTTTCTGAATCAGCACCCCAAATAACCTAAGGAACAGGCTTAAAAACCAAAACACTAAGAAATCCTTTTTTGTTGGTGTTGAATTAATTCCATAAACTTAACAGAATCCAATATAGTACCAAATCTAGAATCCCATTCGTTTGGGCTGAACTATTTTACAGAGATTATGTGCCATTATGCAATTTGTTGCTGCTTGTTACCTTGAGTAAAGAATGGGGTAGGATTTTTAATAACTGTACAGTATTTGCACATATGGAGATATCTTAGATATGGGGCCCTCTGGACATGAAATTCATTTATGTGTCATATTCACCTTATACACACTATTTTTAATGCTTTCATGCATGAAACAAAGTTTCTGTACATCAAACCACCAGAAAACAAAGATGCCACTCTCAGCCATGCATGTGGATAATTTTGGAGTATTTTGGGATTCCGGTTAAGGGGTGCTCAAGCTGTACTGCCTTGTAGTCTTTTGAAGAAGAGTTAAAAAGAAAAATAGTAACTAATTAACTACTTTTTTAACCAGAGTTTGTTTTCAGGATAAATAATTCCACTCAAAGAGTAGAAGGAAGATCTGTGTCAAAAGTAGGTACACTACCTTCATATACCCAATGGAAGAATGCCTGGCTTCATCAATGATCTGGACTGTGTATTTGGTTAAGTCTGTAGAAGATGATGCAACGTTGTTTCCAACCCAAGCAAAGCATCGGGAGCTTCAAAATCACCTCTTCAAATTGGATGACTAACAAAATGGTGGACAAAAATATGTGTATATTATGTTAAAAGTGTAATAGACTGCCTTAGAGGGTGATGGACTGTCCTTGTTGTTAGAGAGGCCGATTGGCCATCTCTCAACAGTTTTGTATTTCCACATGGAAGGGGGTTGGACTAATGGTCTTTGTGATTAATTCCAACTCTATGGTTCTAAGATTGTTGCCTTATCCAGATACAGAATGAAGCTTCAATTTAATAACCACATGATGGAAAGAAGATATAGCAGGAACATTCAGGATGGACATGAATCTGGAGTTGAGTAGTCCTCAACTAAGTTATCTCAAAAAGGCACGGTCCCCTCTATTTTGCACTTGGATCAGTTTTTTCTTCTCAGTTGGGCTTTCCTAACCTGAGTTTGGCTGTCACCCGTTTTTAGGAAATAATTGATGAAGCACATTGTCTAGCGTTTCCCCATCTGTCATATCTGATTAAGCATTGCTTCTCCTTCCTGGGTAAAACACACATCCTAACACACACTGCGTTTTTGGACTACAGTTTTCTGAATTTTGAATAGGTTGGTAGTTATACTGGCTGGGTGATTCAGGGTGTTGAAAACCTACTTTCTCATACTGAGGAGCACAACTGAGGAGCACAGGAAGTCTTTCTTCTTGAATCTGCTCCCGTCACTGGAGAGCTGACTATGCTGAACTTATTTAGCATGTTTCTAACTCCTATTTCAATTCTGGAGTAAATTTATTCCTAGCCGAGGGTCTAAGATGAAGCTAGGTGGCATTGGCTGGGGCAACACACCACAGAGATCTCACCATGATACAGAAGGTGGAATATGTGATGCAGCCCAATGTAAGTTTATGTGCAAATAGAGTGCAAGTGGATGAGAGGCAAAGGGGGCTTTTAAACAAGGACAGCCCTAGAACCAATCTCGACGGTTTATTGGAGAGGAGCAAGTATGGAAAATATAAATCTAGGACCTTCTGGGGTTTGGGCTTTGGGAGCTGGGCCAGATCAGGCTCCCATAGCCCCACAACTAAATCTGAAAAGACTCAAAAATCCCTGGAAATGCCACTGATGCTGGGGAGAGAAATTCCCTCCCAGCTATGACTGATTCCTCCCTTAGACCCTATGGTGGAAGACTTGTTAGAGTTAACTTGGGAAGGGCATAGTGCTGCTGTTTCTGCATCACTATGTTTAATGGTAAATTGTTCTGTTAATTTGTTAATTTGTATTGTATCCTGTTTGTATGTTAATCTTGTTTCTTCAATTATTGTAAACCGCTCCGAGCCCTCGGGGAGTGGCGGTATAGAAATTTGAAGTATAAATAAATAAACAAAATGTTGAGTTGTTGACTTTCCAGAAATACTGAACAAGAAGAAATCCTAATCAAATTCACATTTTTGACTAATAAAAGTCTGCCCACCCCTGCAAATTTCTGTTAAAAAGTACCAAATGGTAACAAAGTAAGGATTGTACATTTTTGCGGTGTGTCTAATTTCTTAGATAATGATGATTTACAGTTTTCAAGAAGTTACAAAAACAAAACCCCAAACTTTATTTTGGAAATATTGAGAATTTTCTGTTAAAGTGCTCTTAAGACACCACTAACTCATTCTACTTGGTCTGCACGCTATAATCTGGGCCAAACATACGAGACAGAGGTGATCAATCTCTCTCCTTTTTTTTTTTGTAAATTCAAAGCATTTACAAAAGAGAGCGGGGTGCTGGTCAAGAAAGGTGTTCTGGAGAACAGAAGGCTCGGTTCCCTTCACTCAGACTGATTTTTTTCTGGTCTAGCCTTCTCCCCCGTAATTGCTGTTCAGGCAACTGCATAAATATCAGCTTTGCAAGAGAAGCAACCGACAATTTATATTATTATAAATAGTTATACCAGGCACAAGTTGGAGCCTGACATCTGATTTTAGGGAGTCTACCTACCTGTTCACAATGGAGACTACTGTGAAAACTACAATCATTTTCCTTGAAGTATGATTAGTTGAATTTGTATTATTCTGGAGCCAAATGATATCACTCTGCCTAATTCAGCAGGATAAATTAGAGAGAATAACATGACCACCTATTGAGGCCATAAGGACCATTTTCCGAAAGTTTAATAAAATTTCCTTTGAACATGTACAGTCTTCCGAAGCAGTGGTGGGAAACACAGTCACTTCGCAACACAAAAAAAATAACTAGCTGTTATGATTTCAAAGCCATTCATCACTGTCAGTGGCTTCAAGAAAATGTAGCACGCCAACACACACCCATTTGCTCCCTTGTTCTTTTTTTCCTTTTACCCAAAATGGTGCCCTCCCAATGTGTCTGAAGGAAATGTTTTCAAAAGATGCACTCTCTCTCTATACACACACACACACACACACAGTATATTGTGTGTGTAAATATGATAGTTACTTTTATTGCTGTTTTATAATATTTTGTATTAACTGTTTTTATTGAGTGTGTTCATATGGCATCATTGATGCGGTTGTGAAGCTGCCCTGAGTCCCCTTGTGGGAGAAGGGTGGGGTAGAAATAAAGTAAATAATAAATAAATAAATACAGTATTTATATACCACTTTTCTCATCCCTGGGAGGACTCAAAGTGGTTTACAAAAAAATGACAAAATTCAATACCTTATATACATAAACCAAATAATAAATCAAACAGCATATGACTAAACATAATATACAATAGGACAAATTTAACGTAAGATAATAGGACATTTAAACATTAAGAATAAAAATTAGAACACCTAATAAAACACAGGAGCTATGTATGTGTGTATGTATATGTATGAATGAATGTGTGTGTGTGTGTATGTGTGTATAGCTAGCTAGCTACCAGGTAACACAACACATGTATTTCAGATAACAGAGTAGAAGAAATTCTAGACACAACAGGCTTCAACCGGATGGACAAACACAAACATTTATCCTGAGAGGTGATCCCCAATTTTAAAACAAGACAAAAGAGAGTTCAGCCAAACATGGTTACATATGAAGTTTTCAAAAACTTCACATAATTCTGGATACTTTGGGTCTGGTTTTCTGATCTTTGAAGGCCGTGTTCTAGTTCTTTCAAAGACAATTCATGGTGCTTTTCCCTCTGGAAAAAAAAGGAAAACGTACTGACTAATGTTGAAAAACCTGTAAAGCTGAAAAAATGCTTCAGGTAAACCAAATATTTTAATAACATAATTAGCACATTAAAATATAATCTTTTAAAAATACATGGATAAAATAAATGTCATCACTGTCCCAGAATTTTTAGCCATTGGGTATATTTTTTACATGCAATTTTTGAACAAATTACTTTCCTTGGGCTTTTCTTTTACTTTGTAACATTCACAAATTTAATAAGCCCAAGCACTGTTGTACACATCTACACTTCTTCCTTGCTTCCAGCGACATCCCCTCACCAAGAGAATAGTTTGCTCTGTGTTTTTCATTCCCATTGACATGCATGCCTTGATCTGTGTATGCCCAAGCAGATATACATATGTATGTCTATAACTGAAGAGCAACATTAATGAATGTGTTCTGTATTAAATCAATGACACTCAAACACGAGTAAGATTTCTTTCATATTTATTTTTAACTGTCAGATCAAATAAATCTGAACTGGGCAATGCTTAAAACGTAACATGTTAGCTCTAACAAATGGAAAGTAAAAGGCACTTCTGCTGGAGAAAAAGTATTAGGAGAGTTGTGATTCACTTTAGCCGAGCCTTCAGATGGAGTGGTTTGAAATGATTAATGAATTTTTAAAAAAATTAAATGTATATACCGGTAGGTGGCCATTGATCACGTCTACAAAATTCTGCCAACAATTCTGAAAGAGACATATTTGAGCCTTGGGCATCTTAAGTCAGAAAAGACTTTTAAGTTACTGGTAGAACATGTGCCTTGCAGGTAGAAAGCCCTAAATTTAATCCCAGGCACCACTATTCCCATCTATATTTACTTATTCATATTCCATAATGGCACATGAGGTGGCTTACAAAAATTAAAATATACAATATAGATAAAACATACCAAAGATGACTATTAAACTATAATCCATTATCTCTAGAGGTAAGATCAATTTAAAACAAGTTCCTTAAAAGGAATTATGACAACACTATTAATAAAGTATTCTGCTCACATCAGTCCCCCAAAGATAGTAACGTTTAACTTGGTGTTAGAAGGATTACAAAGAGGAAGATGTAGGCTTGTGCATGGATTCGGAGTGTTTGGTTTGGCCAGATGACCATAAAGGTAAGGGCCCAGCCATCACATTTTTGTCTGTTACGGAACCACATGACAGCCGATCATGGCTCCTTCTCCCCCATTTGGCATTACGCGGCATGCGAAGTGGCTGCCATTTGCTGCTTGCATGGGGTTTCCCTGTGAGCCCTACTTGTTGGGTCCATCTCATTAGAAGAATGCTGTGACGTGTCTTACACTCTGCTTCCTTAACCCCATTGCTCAAACCCTGACTTCCTTGAAAGGAAGAAAAGGGTCCCAGGAAGGATAGTTCTTTAATCTCGTTCTTCAAACCCAGACTCCCTTGAAATAAAGGGTCCCAGGAGGAATGGTTTCTTAACCCCGTTCTTCAAACCCAGGTTGCCTTTAAAGGAAGATAGGAAAGGATCCCAGGAAGGATGCTTCCTGAACCCAATTTCTCAAACCCAGACTTTCTTGAAAGGAAGAAAAGGGTCCCAGGAAGGATAGTTCTTTAATCTCGTTCTTCAAACCCAGACTCCCTTGAAATAAAGGGTCCCAGGAGGAATGGTTTCTTAACCCCGTTCTTCAAACCCAGGTTGCCTTTAAAGGAAGATAGGAAAGGATCCCAGGAAGGATGCTTCCTGAACCCAATTTCTCAAACCCAGACTTTCTTGAAAGGCAGAAAGGAAAGGGTTCCAAGAAGGATGCTTCCTTAAGCACGTACTAAAACACAGACTCTCTTGAAGACAAGAAAGGATCCCAGAAAGGGTGCTTCCTTAACCCTGTTCCTCAAACCGAGGCTCCCTTAAAAGGAAGAAAGGAAAGGGTCCCAGGAAGGGTGCTCCCTTAACCTCGCTGCTCAAATGTGAACTCCCTTGAAAGGAAGAAAGGAAAGGATTACAGGAACGGAAAGGAGAGCCTTGTAAGTTCCCCACTGCCGCCAATTGGCCGGATCTTCCCAGAACTTTCAGAAAACAGATATTTCCATTAGCCGATTTCTGGGAGGCTCCCAAAAAACAGATTTGGGTGCCCAACGAAATTCAGATGCCAAAACCAGATCGCTTTCCAGCCGAATTGCACAAGCCTAGAAGCCAGTTCAGGTTCCCCAGAAAGGTAAAGCTGGTGCGGATTTAAAGGTAAGCAAAGTAAGCGGCGAGAATCGCACCCTACACAAGACCGAAAAGGAGGAACCTTTTGCAGCCGGGGAGGAGCCTCCCGCCTCCGGTTGCAAAAGGTTCCTCCTTTTCGGCCTTGTGTAGGGCGCAATTCTCTTCTCCGTCCAGCTGGAGTCGCGTGCAGCAAAGGCGAATGTGCGGAACCTGGAGGCCGGATGCACCCCTGACCATGTGGCGCCCTAAGCGCCCGCTTACTTTGCTTACCATTAAATCTGCCCCTGCCTCTTCTCCGTCCAGCTGGAGTCGCGTGCACCAATGGTGCATGCACACCCTCCACGAGGCCAGAAATTGAGGAGGGTTTGGCGGCCAGAGGCGGAGGCTCTACCTCCAGCCGCCAAACCCCCCTCCTCAATTTTCAGCCACGTGGGGAGTGCGCATGCGTGCCGGGGGCGTATGCGCGGAACCAGCTGGCTCCGTGCATGCACACCCTCCATGAGGCTGAAGAGCAAGGGAGCACCAAAATAAAGTTTGCTTAACATTTTGAATTACCTTAGTCCGGCCCTGGCTGGTGCCCATCTACACTAGATAATTAAACTGATTTGATCCTCAATATATTTTCTCAGGATATCTAGGTCAGGAAAAGGACTACAACTCTTGCTAGCAGAGGACTCTAAGGTCCCTCTAAAAACTAGAATGGAGCTATGACAATTAAAAAACAGTATTATATAGTGAAGATACATATCTGGCTCACCTCCCAATATCTGTTCCCTAATTTTCTGAAAGAACAAAGTGTCCTGTATACTTTTCTCCACACTTTTACTACTGCAGACAACCCATCTGCTAATAACATGCACAGCTATTTTAGTTCAATTTCGGAAGAAATGTGAACTGTATGAGTAAATATCAAAGGATATTGTCCAAAGTGAACCTCTGTTCTACAAATACATGCTTTTTTTTGTTGGCCTTCGAAGACAGTAAAAAAGTGCAATAACTTGGGAGAAGATGGAACATCTGGCAACTTACCAGAGGGTAACAGCTAAATTAGCCTCTTCGAACACAGAAATGTGTTTGAATTTGATAGAGATTATGTGCTAGAATCTGGGTGTGTTGTACTATGTTTGTATCGTTTTTTAATGGTTGTAGTACAAAAAAACCTATTGCACTTTTGCTTTAAAGTCTGAAATGTATAAGAAGGCTTACAACAATACTAAAATGATTTTAAGAAACCAATACCAAAAGCAATCAATTCCAGCCCAGATGCCAAAGATTTGGGGAAATGGTAGACAGTCTACTTACAGCATCTAGTCTTCTAGTTAGCTGCCTCTGCTCTTCTTTTTTCTTTCTCAGTGCATTTTCTAGATCCAATATTTTCAACTGAAAGGACTGCTCTCTAGAAGTGATCTTTTCCATCTCTTCTGCTAACTGCAAAAACAAAAGTTGAGATCTGTACCACCGTTCTAACAACACCCATCTGATGCCGTGAGCCGCAGTCCACAGAATGCGATATCAAATTAAACATGTAAGCCTTTCACATGACCAAAATGATCTGTTGCTATTAACCAAACAACCTGAAATGATTACCTTTATTTGATGATCAAACCATTCGTATTTCTTCATTAAGAGGACATAATATAGTTGAGATAATAAAAATCAGTGGAAGGCAAAACTAATCTGTTTTGTCTGCTCCTAATTATGAAATAATTATGACAGTTCCTGGCCTGTATCCAGGGTGGATCTGGTCCTAAACCCTCATCTGTGTTGATTACAAAACTTCTATTAAGTGCCTGTGAGGTTTTAATCTGTGAGGTTTTCTGATTCCAATTTATTGTGGAATATAAAAATGCCCCATAGGAAACAAAACTACTGCAAAGTATAAAGATGCCTCTTACCCACAGAATTATTTGTGGTTATAAAATCAAGGATATTCCATGGCACCGAAACACCCAAACCAGAAAACATATGTTGGCATAAGGCATAAGCTTTCTTATAAGCAGATGTCAATTTTCCTTGTTTGCCAAAATTGTTTCCAATGCAAACACAGATTTGATGGGACATTTTTCCCCCAGCCTTTTTACTGTCTGTAAAACAAAACAAACCTGTTTGTGGTAGGTTACAAAATCAACAAATACCTGCCTTGCAGGACTGTCTCTGTGTGAATTCTGCAACAAAAATGACTCTAGCATAAATGGATTATATACCAATTTGATAATGCCCAAAATGTCTATTCTCCCTGCCTGAATCGGGTGAGTTGGAAGAGACCTCGTGGGCCATCCAATCCAACCCCCTGCCAAGTAGCAAGAAAATCACATTCAAAGCATCCCCACAGATGGCCATCAAGCCTCTGTTTAAAAGCCTCCAAAGAAGCAGATTCTACCACACTCTTGGGCAGAGAGTTCCACTGCTGAACAGCTCTCAGTCAGGAATTTCTTCCTAATGTTCAGATGGAATCTCCTTTCCTGTAGTTTGAAGCTGTTGTTCTGCATCCTAGTGTCCTCCCTATGACTTTATCTCACATATTTATACAAATATTCATGAGAGTTAAAGTTTTATATAGCTGCTGAACTAGCTTTCTTCTGGACAAGCTTTTTCTTCTCCACTCCACCCAGCCAGTTATTTCTTCATCTGAGGTTGTTCTCTGAGTACTGCCACCATTCGAAGTGAGGTGAGCAAACAAAGAGGTCTTTCAGTGGTGTTTTCCCATCTTCAAAATGCATGTCTCCAAGGAAGCTTGACCAGTTCTCACTTCACTGACATTGGCAACAGAGAAAAGCTCAAATTATCATTCATGTTAGAGTACTAAGCCAATCTATTACTGATTTTTTTATATTGGCTCCTAAGTTCTGTGGATATTATTTATGTATGTCCACACACACACACACACACACACTGGGTTTAGGTTGACCCCCCCCATATTTTTACATGGAGCCCTTTTACACTATCCCATTATAGGTACTACGGCTGCATCCAATGACATTTCTGGGGTCTGCCACAAAAATACAGGCAAGAAACATCTCCTGCCCCCAGTGCGAATACTTGTCTTCATTCTCCTAAGCTAAACCAAAATTTGAGTTTGTTAGGCGCATCTTCCATTCAATAGTTGAAGTATTCCAATTGAAAGTACAGAGTTCATAAGAAGGGAACATAGTAACCAGTGGTGAAGAATGCCTTCAAGTCATTTCAGATTTATGGGGACCCTAAAGTGATTGTATCACAGAGGGGTTTTTTGTGTGTCAATATTTGTTCATAGAGGGTTTCCCCTTGCTTTTATCTGAGGCCAAGAGAGTGTGACTTGCTCAAAGTCACCCTGTGAGTATACATGGCTGAATGGAGATTTGAGTCCTGGTCTCTAGAGTTGTGTTCCAATACTCAAACGGGTTCTAATTTACTGTACTGCTTAAAAAGGTAAACAATCACAACGATAAAATAATCCAAAAGCTTTGCCATAAACAGTAAAACAGACAAGGCAATAAAAATAAGGTAAATATTAAACCAGTGGTTCTCAAACCTTTTTGGCCTACCGCCCCCTTTTCAGAAAAAAATGTGCTCACCGCCCCCTAGAAATTAATTTTTAAAATGGAACAGAACCTTTTAGGGATTAGAACTCTATTACCTATTTGAATTGCATCAAGGGTATAATATTATATTATTCTATTTACATAGACAGGCTCTCTCATTGCCCTCTGTTGTTTGCTTGTGTTTTGGCAAGATTTCCCAGTGTTTTTTTTCCATGAATCAATCAGGGCCAGCTAACACCTCCCAACAAAGGATCCCCCCAGGCAATAACCAGCCAGGCACTGAAGCTGAAAGTGCATTCAATGCTAATCAAGGTGGCCAATTTCAACATTCACACTTGCCTCAAGCAAATTAGACTTCTTTCTCCCACCCTGGACATTCCACTTACCTAATTTCCAAAAGACTTCACAACCTCTGAGGATGTCTGCCATAGATGTAGGGGCGAAAGGTTACAAGCGCACGAGTGTGTGCGCCTGCAAGTTGCAACAGGGCTGTATGGCGTGGGAGGAGTTCAGGAGAGGAAGGGGCGGGCTCTGCGCAAGGTCCGCCCCCTCCTCTCCAGAACTCTGCCCACAGCAACGGAGCTCTATGGCATGGGTGGAGCTCAGGGAAGGAGGAGGGCAGGCTCTGCGCAAGGTCTGCCCCCTCCTCTCCGGAGCTCCGCCCACGGCAACGGAGCTCTATGGCGAGGGTGGAGCTCAGGAGAGGAGGGGGGCAGGCCTTGCGCAACCCAATGCCAGGGTAACGCTACCGCCCCCTTTCTAGGCTTCAGTGCCCCCCAAATTCATTGGAGGCTTCTACCGCCGCCCTGAAACGTGTGACCGCCCACCGGAGGCGGTAGCGCCCACTTTGAGAATCAGTGTATTAAACAAACAACAGGGCTCAAATTCAACTCTGATACTATCTTGCTCCCTTCTAAAGGAGAACTAAAAACAGAAATTATAACAGGCTGAAAATAGAAATTATACAGGGGCATCTGGTCCAATCCCCTTCAGCCAGGCAGGAAGACAGTGAAAGCACTCTTGGGTAGCCATCCGGCCTCCCTTTACTCCCATCCCCGAGGTTTAATGGCTACAAAAGTGGGCTGCTGATATTAAGTGTAGGTACTATTATAACATTTATAATTTGCAGTAATTACCATTAAAATGGATACATTTGTAATTAAGCTAATCTGTTGACAATGATGCTTGTAATGAACCCCATGGAGCAGCTATAAGGGAAAGGACATAAGAATTAACCGTAGGACATAAGAAGTGTAAAGGAAAAAAATCCAAACCTTAAACAGTGTGTGTGTGTGTGTGTATGTATATAGTTTTATGTTATATATATATTGAATGAAACTCTTAAAAGAGTTTGGTTTAAAACTGAATTACCGTGTCGCAAAAGGATGCATGTCTAAAAAATGTGGCAGCAACACGGAAAGTTTGGAAAGCTGTTTTAGTATGTGCATTTCTTATATGGTTGGCCATGAAAACCCAGTGACCTTAGGCAAGTCACACACTCTCAGCCTTAGAAAACCCTTTGATGGGATAATCTTAGGGTCGCCAGAAGTGGGGAACAACTTGAAGACTTACAAAAATAACCTTGTCAGAGAAATGGTACAAAGCACAGATCTTTGGAAGTGCTTTAAAGGGCATCTGCAATATCTGAACAACAAAGGGACAAGAGTTTTGGACAAACTCACGTCTCTGATATGTTGTGTGTACTGTAGTGTGGCCAAAAGGCTATACACATTACAAAAAGGTCTATTTTCTGCCTGTCTTCCCACATATATCTTCCAAATGTGATAGGGGACTGAAGCAGCTCTAGACTAAGGGTGGGCTAACCAGTTCATTTCCTGTGCGTGTCAATTTCACACATAATCATTTATGGGGTTGGTTTTTTTTCATCTGCATGAAGATCTGCACACATTTCCCCCATCTGTAGATACGAAGTTATTTGATCACATATTTTAAATTGGTTTAATCCCCAAACAGGCAAATACATTCAGATACTCCTTTGAGCGAAGACCTGAAGAGGTAAACTGTAAGAGTTGGTATGTTGCAATGCATGAATTAGTCCAGATGTGGATTGGGTGAGTTTGGATCAGAATTGACAAAAATCAATGACTCAACCTTGATATTATTATTATTATTATTATTATTATTAGAACTTTGTGAACAACTGCTCAAAACTCCTGGCCTGCAAAAACAATGTTGACTAGCCTTTCGTGAGCCCCCGGTGGCGCAGAGGGCTAAACTGCTGAGCTGCTGAACTTGTTGACTGAAAGGTCATAAGTTTGAATCTGGGTAGCGGGGTGAGCTCCTGGTGTCAGCCCCAGCTTCTGCCAACGTAGTAGTTTGAAAACATGCAAATGTGAGTAGATCAATGGGTACCACTCCGGCGGAAAGGTAACAGCGCTCCATGGAGGCATGCTGGCCACATGACTTTGAAGTGTCTATGGACAATGCTATTCAGCTTAGAAATGGAGATGAGCACCAACCCCCAGAGTTGGACATGACCGGACTAAATGTCAGGGAAAATCCTTTACCTTTATCTTAGCCTTTTGGGGCTTGTTGGAAAAAGGACTGAGAGCTGCATCTACATTCGAATTTAATAGGCTTTTCTTAGGAAGTACTTTTGCCAGTTCATTCCTAAGAAATATAGCCTCCAACAACTGATATTTATTGATCTTCCTGTCCAAATACTAACCAGGATGGGCATTGCTTAGCTTCAATGATCAGAAAGATTTGGAGCCTTTAATGCAGGGGTGTTCAAACTTCTGAAGCAGAGGGCCGGGTTCACGGTACCTAAGACTGTTGGGGGGCAGGACTACAGTTTGAAAAACACGAACAAATTCCTATGCACACTGCACATATCTAATGTGTAATGCAAAAATAAACCCCTCATGAAAGAACACAATACACAATATTTAAAATGAAGAACAATTATAACCAACATAAACGTATCAGTATTTCAGTGGGAGGTGTGGGCCTGCTTTTGGCTGTTGAGACTGTCAAATTAATGAGGATTGTTTTTGTTGTGTGCCTTCGAGTCTAAGGATGACCGTAAGCCTAACATTTAGGGCAGGGGCTGGATAAAAGACCTTGGAGGGATGCATCTGGCCCACAAGCCTTAGCTGGGGGATCCCTACTTTAGCGTCCCCCAGTGGTGCAGCGGATTATACTGCTGAGCTGAACTTGCTGATTGAAAGATCAGCAGTTTGAATCTGGGGAGCAGGGTGAGCTCCCGTTGTTAACACCAGCTTCTGCCAACCTAGAAGTTCAAAAACATGCAAATGTGAGTAGATCAATAGGTATCGCTCTGGCGGAAGGCAACTGCGCCCCATGCAGTCATGCCGGCCACATGAACTTGGAGGCGTCTACGGACAATGTCGGCTCTTTGGCTTGGACATGGATGAGTACCACCCCTCCAGAGTCGGACATGACTAGACTTAATGTCAAGGGGAAACCTTTACCTTTACTATCTCCACATACCTTTATCCAATTGCTAGTTGCACCATGGTTATCAAGCTAGCTGGACAACACATGCCAACATTATATTGGCATAATATAAAGGCAGGATTTTCCCCGGGTACTGGTTGTGGGGGGTCGGGAGCAGGTGAGGGTTTTGCCCTCCTTTCTGCTAGAGATCCCTGTGTACAACTAGTGGGCCACTGTGTGACACAGAATGCTGGACTAGATGGGCTAAGGCCCGATTCAGCATGGCTCTTCTTATGTTCTTATGTTCTTACATGGAGTGATGTTCTTATGACTAAATTTGTTATGCTGTCTCATATATTGCTAGGTCGCATCTACCTCTCTCCTGCAATCGGTTTTGGAGCTGGGAATTTTTTCTTCTCTTCATAACACTAGTCATCTATTTGCAGTGTTTTACAACCGTTGTGACGCGGCACAGTAGTGTGCCGTGATGGACCTCCTGCTGTGCCATGAGAAAAGCTCTCCGCCCCCCCTTCCTTCCCCCCTCCTCCTGCTGCTTGGGGGAGGAGGAGGAAGGGCCGGGCAGCAGCGAAGAAAAAGAAGGGGCCGGGGCGCCGCCTCCTTCCGCCGTTTCCCCAGCCAGCCTCCAATCCGCCATGACTCTCGCCCCTCGCTTGCTGAAGCCGCATAGAGCCCCGCCCACTGAAGCCCGCCCACGGCTCATGCTCCTCCTCCGCGCAGCTTCAGCGAGCGAGGGGTGGGAGTCATGGCGGAGATCGGCGCCAGGTACCATGACTCCTGCCCCTCACTCCCACTGCCCCCTCAAGGCTGGAGAAGCTGCGGGAGAGCTGAAGACAGGGGGCGGGGCATGGTGTGGCCTGGCTCTGCCCCCTCCCCCTGGCTTCAGCTCTCCCACAGCTTCTCCAGCCTTGAGGGGACAGTACCAAGTCAGCATTGTGCTGGCTCTGCCACCGCTGGCTTGGCACTGCCCCCTCAAGGCTGGAGAAGCTGTGGGAGAGCTGAAGATGGGGTAGGGGGGCATGGCCGGCTCCTCCCCTCCCCCGGCCACGGCACCCCAGCAGGCAGGCACCATCCCCAGCCATTCTTTACTGTGTTAGTGTCATTTTGGTTGGTGGTGTGCCCCCGGATTTTTTAAATGTTAAAAGTGTGCCGCGGCTCAAAAAAGGTTGGGAAACACTGATCTATTGCTTTACATTATGTAACAAAGAACAAATTACTCAGGTCTGTTTTTCAATAGAAATAATGAACAGAATTGCATACGTTTTTGTTATTGTTGTGTGTCATCAGCTTGTTTCTGACTTATGGCAACCCCTAAGCGAACCTATCATGGGCTTTTTGCGGCAAGACTTATTCAGAGGGATTTTGCCTTTTGCCTTCTTCTTAGACCGAGTGTCACTCATGGCTAAGATCACTCATGACTGAGTGGGGATTTGAACAGTGGTCTCCAATGCTCAAAGCACTATACCAGTGGTTCTCAACCTAGGTGTTTTGGCCTACAACCTCCAGAAATCCCAGCCAATTTACCAGCTGTTAGGATTTCTGGGAGTTGAAAGCCAAAACATTTGGGGATCCAAAGGTTGAGAACCACTGCACTATACCATGCTGCCCCCCTATGCCAGATCCATATGTTACTACTGGATTGGGATTCCTGTCTCTCCTTGCTAAGATGATCGGAGTTACAGTCAAACAGGATCTGGAAGGCCACATGTGCCTCACTCTGCAGAGTTGCAAGCAGGACTGTTTGGGATAAACACACAAAAAAGAAAATATAAGTAGTCATACGGTTTCACAGAGTTTACATCAGTATTGAAAAAAAGAAGGCACGAGAGAAATTTATATAGTTGCAAGTCTTTAAAAATGGCAAACCTGGAATGGGCAAAGATAAGATCAGAAAAGAGCATTTGCATTATGACTGTCTATAATGCTCCACATGTCGTTCAGGTCATTTTAAGCTGTGCCACCTAAAAAAAATGCATGAAACATATGGGAAACGGCTTCCCCAACTCATTAATCAATGAAGGGATCTGGTCTACAATAGAGATCAGTTCAAGGTGTTCTTTCCTTGTGCTTAACTGGAACCAGAACTAACTCTGGAACCAATTTCCAATGTCAGTGCTCACCTTGGAAAATGTACTAAGTCACGAGAAAGGAATGCCTTTGGGAACATATAGAGTACCTCTCCCTCGCCAGTGAGCAAGTGGTGGCTTGTTTCCAAAGTTTAACAAGGAGAAAATGCATTAGTGCTATCCCACATGTTTTTTTCCACAAGAGTAAGTAAAAAATGTCTCCCAGCACAGTATTGCAATATACCAGGGTTTCTGTTGCAGTACGAGAAACCGTGTAACAGGATAAAATAGGTTACTCTAATCCAGTGTTTTTCAACCTTTTTTGAGCCGCGGCACATTTTTTACATTTACAAAATCCTGGGGCACACCACCAACCAAAATGACACTTTAACTGTCATTTTACTAACTGTAACCCTCCCCCCTCGTGACGCGGCTGCTTCCGCCAAACCCCCTCCCTTCCCCAGGAGGCCCACGCGCAGGAGGCCCGTCACCGTCCTGTGGGGGAGGGCTGAGCTGAGTGGCCAAAGCGCACGCGGGCTCGGCTGAGCAGTACGAATAGGAATTGAGCACACGGGGTGGCTCCGAGCCTTGGAACAAACTGCGGCGGAGGCTCGTAGCCGTCGCCACCCCCAGCTCTCCTTCCCGAAGGGGTTCAGCCCCCCCCCGAAATGCCTCCCCCCCCTGCGTCCCTTCGGCTTACCTGCTGTCGCCTTGGGCCAGAGTGGGAAGGAACCAAGCTGGGCTGTGGAGCTGCTCATCCTGGCCTTTGCTCTGCTCTGTTCTGCAGCAAACCCAGAGCCCAGCCAGAAGAGGCCAGGAGATAAGGGGTTGCTCCCTTTCCCCGGTGCAAAGGGGCTAGAGGGCAGAAAGCCTTGCCTCGAGCCTCCGGGAGCAGGGTTGGATGGGGGCAGCTCCCGCGGACTCCTCCTCCCTCTCCTTGCTGCCGGATGGGAGGAGGGCAGAAGAGCGCCCAGGAGCCAGGAAGCAGGAGGTGCCGCAGCCCGGCCAGGTAGCCCTTGGCGGGCAGAGGGAGGGAAGGAAGGGAAGGAGAGAGAGAGAGGAGGAAGGGAGGAAAGTTCTGGATGCAGAGGGCTCTCCCTGACTGCAGCCAGGCTGGCTGGCATTGCTGCTTCAGCCAGGAAAGCCTCATTTCCGCTGCCTGAAGTTTCCTGCTAGGCTCTCTCTCTCTCCACTGTAATTTCCCACGGCACACCTTTTGATCTCTCACGGCACACTAGTGTGCCGTGGCACAATGGTTGGGAAACACAGCTTTAATCAATTGAATAAGGAGCCCCAAGTGGTGCAGTGGGTTAAAGTGCTGAGCTTCTGAACTTGCTGATCAAGAAGATTGCAGGTTCTAATCCGGGGAGCAGCATGAGCTCCTGCTGTTAGCCCCAGCTTCTGCCAACCAAGTAGTTCAAAAACATGCAAATGTGAGTAGATCAATAGGTACCGCTCTGGCGGAAAGGCAACTGTACTCCATGCAGTCATGCTGGCCACATGACCTTGGAGGTGCCTACGGACAATCCTGGCTCTTCGGCTTCGAAATGGAGATGAGCACCAACCCCCAGAGTCAGACACGACTGGACTTAATGTCAGGGGAAAACCTTTACCTTTACTTTAATCAATTGTATCATGGCTCACTTCATAGAAAGGTAACCATACCCACACTTCTCCAAAAGATCCATGTGTTTTTGTTTTTTTTAAAAAAGAATACAGCCGCCTGCTTGTTTTGTAAAAGCCTCATATTAAGATTGGTGTATTTCTGATTTCAAAGAGGGAACAGAGAAACTTTCATGGCTATGCCTACCTTTTTCCTTCCATCTTCCAAAGCAGCTTCCAGCTGTCTGGTTAAAGCTTCACTGTCTGCAATTTTTTGATTCAACTGGAATTCCGTTTTCTGAAGACTCTCTTCTTGGTTCGCCAACTGATTTTCAAGTTGTTTGTTTTGCAGTTCCTTTTCTTCTAGTTTTCTTTCCAGTAAAGTAAACATACAAAAGATGATTACCAAAGAATGAAAGAAGACAGAAAGAATTCTGAAGGCAGCCAAGAGGCACACGCTTACCTTTCAAGTTCTTCATACTTCAACTGGATTTTGCGATTTTCCTCTTCTAAAGAAAGCTGTTCCAGGAATTCACCATTGTCACCTACCTGTAGAAACAATGGTTCTCAGTCTAACAGCATACAGAAAACAAATTACTAGCAAGCAAAACTTTATGCCAGGAATGAAAAAACACTTGCCTTCAGATTGTTGGATTGGCACTCCCATAACTCCTGCCCACAGGCTTTGCTGGCAAGGGCAGCATTATTTGGAGCCCGCTCAAAATAATCCTGTATAGCAATACATGTAGTGGGTTGCTGTGAGTTTTCGGGGCTGTATGGTCACATTCCAGAAGCATTCTCTCCTGATGTTTCACCCACATCTATGGCCGGCATCCTCAGAGGTTGTGAGGTTTGTTGGAAACAAGGCAAGTGAGGTTTATGTATCTGTGGAATAATGTCCAGGGTGGGGGGGAAAGAACTCTTGTCTGTTTGAGGCAAGTGTGAACGTTGCAATTGATCACCTTGATTAGCATTGAATAGCCTTGCAGCTTCAAGGCTTGGCTGCTTCCTGCCTGGGGGAAACCTTTGTTGGGAGGTGATTAGCTAGCCCGGATTGTTTATTGCCTGTAATTCTCCTATTATTTTTAAAGTTGTTCTATACTGTCTTGATTTTAGATGTTTTTTTTAAAGACTGGCATCCAGATTTTGTTCATTTTCATGATTTTCTCCTTTCTGTTGCTTGTGGATTCCAATGGCTTCTCTGTGTAGTCTGACATGGTGGTTGTTAGAGTGGTTCAACATTGATGAACCAACCTGGACACAGCATATTACTTGAGAAAACATGGAACATGGCCATACAGCCTGGAAAACTCACAGCAACCCAGTGATTCCGGCCATGAAAGCCTCTGACAACACATTAATACTAGGCATGGGCAATCCATGGTTCTAGATGGTTCTAAACTACTTACAAAACTAGGTGGCGCTGATGCTTTGCTTCTATAGTGTTGCTAAAGTTCTGGTGGTGAAAATTTCAGAACTCTAACAAAACTTTCAATCTTTCGTTATAAATAGCAATTCCTAATTGGTTCTATCATAAAAACTGCCAATAATGAAATAAGAATGCAATTTTGAAAGTTTCGATAGAGTTCTGAAATTTTCACCACGAGAACTTTAGCAACACTATAGACGCAAAGCACCAGCGCCCTCTAGTTTGGTAAGTAGTTTAGAACAATCTAGAACCATGTCTTGCCAATGCCTAATTAATACACGTAGTAATTCACAGCAAAGACAAACAGAGTCGTTTTGTCTGTCTAGAGCAAAGCTTCTTAAACTGTGGTTCACAACTCCATTTGGGATCCTCTAAGTCAGAGGTGCTCACATTTTCAGCATGCAAGCTACTCTTAAAGCAACGAAGTCCAAAAGATCTACCTCCCCCCGCCACCGTGTGCTCCCGCCGCCGCACGCTCTTGCCACCGCGCACGCTCCTGCTGCTGTTTTCCGCCCGCGCAGCGCTTCTTCCGCCTGCGGGGCATTGCAGGAAGGAGAAAGCACGAGGCGGGGCATCCAGAGGGAGCGCTCCGCCCTGCCTGTCTTGCCGGCAATGGAGGCTGCACAGCTGCTTCTGGATGAGAGAGAGGCAGGGCGCTCCCTCCAGAGGCCCCGCCTCGTGCTTCCTTCTTCCTGCAATGCCCCGCAGGCGAAAGAAGCACCAGGAGGGCGGAAGCCAGCAGCAGGAGCGCACGTGCGCACCGGCTGTGTGCGCACATGGCAGGAGTGCCCCATCTGGCTGGTGAGGCCCGCAGATCACCTGGAAGAGGGCCAAAGAGCTACCTAATGAGCACCCCTGCTCTAAGTCAAGGGTGTCAAACCCCTTCGCATTGAGGGCCACGTCAGCCTTATGGCTACCTTTAATGAGCCACTGAATCTGGGGACAGAGAATATGTGGATACAGAAGGCCAACTATATATTTTGTACATAGGAGCCAGTGCTCTTTAGTTTTTGCATCCAATTTGGGGACTCCAAACAACTCCCATCACGTCTGATTATTCACCATGTGGACTGGAGTTAATGTGAATTGAAACCCAACAGCACTTGTGGATTTGAGTCTGGGAAAAGGTTAAAGGACATTTTGAAATCAGGCAAAATGTCCTTTAACCCTCAAACCCCACTATCCTGACTAAACAGAACGAAAGCCTTTGAGATGTTACCGTATCACAACTCCCATCAACTCTAGTAATGACATCTAATGATGGGTAACACAGGAGCTTTAATTCAGCAAGTGGAGGGCCACATAAAATGATATGGCAGACTGGATTAGGCCCGCAGGCCTTGACACGTGTGTCCTAATTGAATGCGTGAGTCGCAAAAAAATGTGCAGCTTGCCACCTAGTGGCTATTTTAGACATTTACATGAATCTGCTAGTAACCATGTAAAGCAATTGCTTCAGCTGTACAAATATTTGTACCTCCTTGCATTACATTGGACAGCAAATCCTTTTTTTGTAATGCCCACCTTTGAAATTGAGGTGCACATTCTATTTCCGGCTAAGGTTGCCACTTTTTGATAAAATAATAAGGGACAGGTATCTAAAAATAGGATTTTTTTCCACAAAAATAAGGGATAATTCATTAAAAACTTGAAAATCAAATCCCTATTTTTAGGTACCTGTCTCTTATTCATGTGGCAACCCTATTTCCGGCCCAGCTTACCTATTTGAACACATCTCTCCCTATGAACCTTCTAGGAATTTAAGATCGTCTGGGGAGGCCTGCTCTCAATCCCGCCTGCCTCACAGGCGCGTTTGGTGGGGACGAGAGGCAGGGCCTTCTCAGTGGTGAGCCCTCGGCTGTGGAACTCCCTTCCCAGGGATATTAGATCAGCCCCCTCCCTCCTGACCTTTCGGAAAAGGTTGCCATGCTTGTCTCAGGAGGACCTTTCAGCACACAGTTATAGTGTTATGATTCCACTTCTGCAGCCGCTCCAGGAAAATAAATAAAAACTGAATTATATTAAAAATGAGAAAAAAGTACAAACAAAATAAGAAAAATAGAAATTCCATTCTGAATGGAAGTTTATGTTGAATTTTGCACCTTGCAAAGTTTCTAAAATACAATTTCACTGCATGAACATTGCACAATTCCCTTAATATCGATCTCCCTTTCCTCCCCTCCTAATGCTACTTCATTAACTTGTAAGTCATTGAGGAGGCCTAAGGGACTCCGCCATAGAAATTGATTATAAAAATATTCAATTTTTTGACTCAAGTGATTTTTTGACTCAAGCGAGTCAAAAATATTAGGAACCATTGATCTACATAGTTCAGGCTTGAGAACTATGCAACCGAGTAACAAAACAAATGTTAAGTACGTTTATAATTTTGTGTTAGTGTCCTGGGCTGCAGGTTGGCAAAGTCTGATCTAGAGATTCCTAGAGAGAACATTTGAGTGGCGTCTGCAAAAGGTAAACCTGCACATGTGGAATAGTGTACATTTTAGTCTTAAATGACAGGTGAGAACTGTATATTTCTCCAATACGTTGTCCAACTACAGGTTCCAGCACTCCTCACCATGAACTGCAAAATAGGGAGTACCACACAGTTCCCGATGAATTATTGAATGTTGAATTAATAGTTATAATACCCCACAAACCTAACAGGTTTACTTTAGCTGGCATTAGCAATGGGGTTCACAAAGGTTTAGATGTTTTACAGATTAAGTATGATCCACCAAGCACCTGGACCTGTAGCTCCCTAATGGCTTTGGCTTTATCTACGCAGCTCTTTTGGCAGGACAGTAGGCTTTCCTGACATGTCCACAGTTTCCCTTCAGCTGATTTCTGTGTGTCACGGACACGTTCTAAGTCCTTCAAGCAGGCCTCTGTCTGGTCCCTCACCTGACAAGGGCAGGAAAACGAGAGAGAGAAATAAGATTTAAGCTGTCATAACTATAAAACACTGAACAGAAGCAAAATACGCAATAGGTTGCCTGCACTTACTGCTTCCATTTCAGTATCTATGCCTTCTGTTATCATTCTGCTCTCACTGAGGACCTTTTCATACTTGGTTTTCAATTCCCTAGATTCCATTTCTCTTTTCAATACCTAGAATAAAAGTGGGGTTTAGAGAGAGGAATATATTTAGTGTGTGTCATAGGAAAAAATTTAAAACAAAGGTTTGCTAGGAGCGTGCAGTAACTACTCTCCAAACATACCATCTAACAAATTTAGATCCAAGCTGCAGAAAGACAGGTTGTTTACCTGTAACTGTATTTATTTAAGTGGTCTTCAGTGAATTCACACAATTGGGTAATCTGTGCAGACACAGAGCACTGTTTGAAACCTTATAGAATCACTAGGCAGAAAAGTTTTGGTGGTAACCCTGCCCACCATCCCAATGCTATATAAGGCCCAGTTGCCACCAAAACTTCACAGTTCCTAGGCTGCAGCCCCTATTAAGACTTGAGGTGGCATGACCCCTATGTGGAGAGGATAGGTGGGATTATGTGAATTTTATTTATTTATTTATTATTTCAACTTATATACCACCCTTCCCAACAGGCTCAGGGTGGTTCACAACAAGGCATAAAACATAATCAAAACAACATTTAAAACACAATAAAGGCAATTTAACAACATAATAAGCAATTTATACTAGCCCAAGAATATGGGTTAGGCAGAGGCTCTAAAGGTTGAACGCCTGCCGGAAGAGATTAGTCTTGCAAGCCCTCCAAAAGGCTTCACAGATGACCACTCAAAAAAAATACAGGTAAGAAACCTGCCCTTCTTCTTCGTGGTTTCCGTGAATCATGCAATTGGATGACTAGCAAGCAAAAGTTAATGGAGGTGGGAGTCATGACACACAGCAGACTATCACCTTTAGTGCAAATCAAAAAGGTTTATTCACTCTGAATGATTTGTCATAACTAAAGCGTCTGATGAAAAAAAATGTGAAATCTATCATACAAATCATGTCAATGTACCATCAATAAAGTATTCATGAATATTCTTGAAGAGTTCTACAAAGCAAAGTTTTAAAAAGTGCCAGCGGACTCTTTGCAGTCCTTTGTGCATGTTAGCACACGTAAAGTGCTCAATGTGCATCACAAAGGCATGACCATGCATTCAGATAAAATAATCCTGTATAGTCAAGATTGTCAGTAAATCTGCCCAGTGAAGGTTGCATAGCAAATAAAACACATAAAGGTTGCCCTCAAAACTGCTCCACAAGGGGTGAGGAGAGTCATGAAACACCTGACAGAGCGACCGGCTGATGGGTTTCGGCGGCAACCGGGTCTTATATTTCCTCGGGATGATGGGCAGGGTTACCGCCAAAACCTTTCTTCCTAGTGATTCTATAAGGTTCTGAATAGTGCTCTGTGCCTGTGCAGATTATTCAACTGTGTGATTCACAGAGGCCATGAAGAACTGAAGTGTCAGAAATAGTACAGCACTCAATCACACAATTTGCAAAAAGACATGCTGGGTTTTTAAGAAAAAACATTGAGCCATGTGGCACTTTGAAGACAAGCCAATTTTAGTTTCATGGATTCCAACCCTCTACATCAGATGCGAGGAGTACTGGCCACGTTGGCAGATTGTTACGTCACCCACACATATGTATGATAAATCTGGCCAAAACACATTTTGGTGCCTCAAATGTTAGACTGGTTTCTGGGTATATTTGACTTGTTGATTCCAAAAATGGCACTAGTTTTCCCGTAACAGCTCTAGTTTTTGAGAGATGGGACATATGCTATTGATTAGTTTTCATCTGCTCGCCCATAGAAAACCATAACTACGAAGGCGGGTCAATAAGTCTGTGACTTTTTGAATTTCCTGCCTCTTAACTGAAAGGGCAACACTGCTCCTGTCAACAGGCATGTCAGTTGACTCCTGTCAAAATTTGAACAAGCTGCATCATTTAGTTTTTGTTTGACAGCCATTGATAACAGACTACCGCCTGATTTGAAGAGAAAATGGAAAAACATGAATTTTGTGTGCTCATTAAGCATTATTTTTTGCGGGAAAAAACCATCACTCAAACTAAGGCTAAGCTTAATAAATACTATGGGGACTCTGCACAATCAATTTCAATGGTAAAAAAGTGGTTTACTGAATTTCGTTGTGGCCGTACAAGCACGGAAGATGGCAAACGTTCTGGACGCCCAGTTGAGGTATCTACACCCAAAACAATTTTAAAAAATTCACGATATTGTGTTGGCTGATCAGAGATTGAAAGTTTGAGAGATTGTGGAAGCCATAGGCATCTCACATGGCTCAGTGGTTTCAATTTTAAATGATTACTTGGGTATGAGAAAGCTTTCCGCAAGATGGGTGCCGCGTTTGCTCACAATTGACCAAAAACGTAATCGTGTGACAATTTCGCAGGAGTGTTTGGCGTTGTTCAACCGCAATATGGATGAGTTTTTGCGCCGTTTCGTAACCGTGGACGAACTGTGGATCCACAACAGACCAGAGACCAAACAGCAGTCAAAACAGTGGGTTTCTCGGGGTGAATCAGCGCCAAAGAAGGCCAAGGTGGGTTTGTCAGCCAATAAAGTCATGGCAACCATTTTTTGGGATGCACGCGGTATAATCCACATTGACTAGCCTCCTGATAATCCTGTCCATACCCTTGTGTTTTTACATATCCAAACTGTTTTATGTGTATTTTATTGTTTTATGTAAACCGCCCCGAGCCTGCAGGGAGAAGCAGTATATAAAAGTGAATAATAAATAGAGACTCTCCGTGACTTTCTGGGGGCGCCACAGCTCCCTTCTTTTGACTGTGTGACAGATAATACTGCCAGATGTCCCCCTTTGGTAGCACGTCATCCTGCGCAGGACCTGAGCTTTACTCCAGACCCACGTTTTGTGACCAATTCTTTTAAATGTCGTATTCCCTCTGTACTTTCCCTTCCTCTGTCTATGTAATCATCTTTTTACTCTAGCTGCTGTTTTTCTGTTATGTGCCAAACTATGTAAACTGCTCCGAGCCTTCGGGGAGTAGCGGTATAAAAGTTTGAAACATAAATAAATAAATAAATAAATGGGTAAAACAATCCATGGCGAATATTATGTCAACTTATTGGGTTGATTTAATGAGGATTTGGGGGGGGGGGACCTCATTTGGCCAAGAAAAAAGTTCTTTTGCACCAGGACAATAAAAGGTACACACATGTGCAGTTTCCATGGCAACAATCTATGAATTTGGATACAAATCTGCCCTATTCTCCGGATTTAGCCCCGAGGGCTATTTCTTGTCTCCAAACCTGAAGAAATGGCTCAGCAGAAAGAGAATGAAATCATCTCACAAGCAAATACCTATTTTGATGACCTCGACAAATCTTATTTTTTGCAAGGGATAAAAAAATTGGAGAAACATTGGACAAAGTGAATAGAGCTCAAAGGAGACTACGTTGAAAAATAAAATGATTTTTTATCCAAAAACCTTTGTTTCATTCAAAAAGTCACGGACTTATTGACCCGTCCTCATATATCTAAGAAACTAGAGTTGATGCAGTCTATCCACACATAACCCCAGGAACAGGTCTAAAAGCAAGGGGTGTATAATCTGAGGCAACTGTGGCAATTCTCCATGAAACTGATTAAATGGATATGTGCAAAATAAAATTGGTTAAGCCTTTAAAGCAGCAGTAGAACTCAGTAGGGGAAAGGATCAATTGCTTCCACACTTCCCCCCATAGGCTGCACTTCATTCATCCATAATAAGTACAAATGTTTGTTTTTTCCTGCAGTCCTTCTCACTGACTGTGAATGTTTACATTTTGAGAGTGACTGTAATATCTTGGGGTAGTGTGTGAGTAAAGTAGTTCTGTGGACAGTGTTTTCATACATTTTGGGGGCATCTTCTGTGGATTCCTGGCAAAAACTTTTTTAATAGCAAACTCTATTTTTCCAATATCTGTGTGACAAGTGAGGGACTTCAGTAGATACAAAAGTGTGGTCCAGGACTGCACTCTGCCTACTCTTGCTTTGAAAATGATATATTTGCTTTAGTAGACTGTCACAGCTATCCTGCCCTCTGGAAATAATAATGCTCCTGAGGTCTTTGGATGCCCCTATAGGAATGTATAATGTTGCACTCAACTTCTTCTTCTTCTTCTTCTTCTTAATAATAATAATAACTTTATTTATACTCCACCTTTCTCCCTGTGGGGACTCAAGGCGGCTAACTATCCACACTAGAAAAGTTTAAAAAGTGCAATACAAAAGTTACAAAACAATGAAATTGTAACAGTGTCATTAAAAACAGAATTAAAATACAATAAATGCACTAAAATGGCCTTTAAAACTCATATCGCCCCCCTCATCCCAATGTGGACATTCAAAGGTCTTTGGACAAGGAAGTGGGCTAGAGTGGGAATACCAGCCAGCAAAGGTCCAAAGCTTATACAAGCAGTTGTACATCTTACCTCATTTTTATATTGTTCAACCAGCTCTTCTTGCTGCTGTGCCTTTTCATGTAGGTCTACAACTTCTGCTTGTGCAGAAGTAACGCTCATTTCCAAAGCAGCAAGAGATGTCTGCAATAAGAATGTATTTATTTATTTGCAGTATTTATATTCCGCCTTTCTCACCCTGAAGGGGGCTCAGGGTGGATCACAGAACATACTGTACATATGTGGGAAAATTCAATGCCATTTTATACACAACTAGACAGACAATGATACATAGATAAGAGGAATATCTATCGGGTTTTCCCCATGTTTCCGCATCTCTGGAAGGTGTTATGCTCGATTCCAGGCATGGGGGGGGGGGGGTGTTGTCGCTCCATCTCCCTGCTGAAGAGCTAGTTCGTAACTTCTTCCTTTTGGATTGAATTGCCGGCATTCCTTCTGATAAGAACATAAGAACATAAGAAGAGCCATGCTGAATCGGGCCTCAGCCCATCTAGTCCAGCATTCTGTGTCACACAGTGGCCCACTAGTTGTACACAGGGATCTCTAGCAGAAAGGAGGGCAAAACCCTCACCTGCTCCCGACCCCCACAACCAGTACCCGGGGAAAATCCTGCCTGCCTCCATCAACACAGAGGTGGCACTTGGATGTCCATTTCAGTAACTACTGATTCCCTTGGTATCCATGAATCTGTCTAATCCTGCCTTGAAGCTGTCCAGGCTGACAGCTGTCACAACCTCCTCTGGAAGTGAGTTCCATAACCCAATGACCCTCTGGGTGAAGAAATATTTCCCTTTATTAGTCCTAACTTTCCTACCTTGGAGCTTCAGGAGTGCCCCTAGTCCTAGTGTTGTGTGACAGAGAAAATATTTTTCTTTATTCACCTTTTCTATCCCATGCATGATTTTATACACTTCGATCAAGTCACCTCTTAAACGCCGTCTTTCAAGGCTGAAAAGACCAAGGCGTTGCAACCTGATTTCGTAAAGGGAGCTGCTCCATCCCTTGGATCATTCTTGTTGCCCTTTTCTGTACCTTTTCCAGTTCCGTTATATCCTTCTTGAGGTGCGGTGACCAGAATTGTACACAGTACTCAGATGTGGCCTCACCATAGATTTGTAGAGAGGCAATACAACATTTGCCGACCTATTTTCGATTCCCTTCCTGATCATGCCAAGCATAGAATTTGCTTTTTCACTGCTGCTGCGCACTGGGTTGACATCTTCATTGAGCTGTCCACCAAAACCCCAAGATCCCTTTCCTGGTTTGTCTCGGAAAGCTTTGACCCCATCAATTGGTAGGTGTAGTTGGGGTTCTTTGCCCCGATGTGCATGACTTTACACTTGTTTAGGTTAAAATGCATTTGCCACTTTGTTGCCCATTCACTCAATTTCGAGAGATCTTTCTGGAGCTCTTTACAATCAGTTTCATTTTTAACTACCCTGAACAATTTAGTGTCGTCTGCAAACTTTGCTACCTCAGAATTTACTCCTACATCCAGGTCATTAATGAATAAATTAAAAAGTAACGGACCCAAAACTGAACCTTGGGGTACGCCACTTCTCACCTCTTTCCACCCAGAGAAATGTCCGTTTATTACCACCCTTTGTTTCCTACAGTTTAGCCAGGTTCCAATCCAGGACAAGACCTGTCCTCTGATTCCATGGCTGAAGAGCTTATTTAGGAGCCTTTGGTGAGGGACTTTGTCAAAAGCCTTTTGAAAGTCAAGGTAAACTATATCGACTGGGTCCCCTTTATCTATGTGTTTATTTACATCCTCAAAGAATTCTATCAAGTTAGTAAGAAATGATTTGCCTTTGCAGAAACCATGTTGATTTTCCTTCAGCAATGCCTGTTCTTCTATGTGCCTAGTAATTTTTCTTTAATAATGGTTTCCATCACTTTGCCTGGAACTGAGGTTAGACTAACTGGCCTATAATTTCCTGGATCACCCCTGGATCCTTTCTTGAAGATCGGAGTTACATTTGCCTCCCTCCAGTCCTCGGGTACAGTGCCTGATCTTAGAGAAAGGTTATATATTTTGGCTAGAATTTCAGCAATTTCACACTTGAGTTCCTTAAGAACTCTGGGGTGGATGCCATCTGGCCCTGGTGATTTGTTGACATTTAGTTTAGTAAGGCATGTGAGAACATCTTCCTTGTTTATCTCTATCTGGTTTAATTCATTTAATTCCCTCCCTGAAAAAACTGACTCAGCTGCAGGCATATGTTGTCTGTCCTCCTGTGTGAAAACGGAGGCAAAGAAGTCGTTTAGCCGCTCAGCAATCTCCTTGTCTTCACTTATTGTCCCTTTCTTACCATTTTTCGTCAAGTGGCCCAACTGCTTTTCTAGTTGGGTTTCTACTTCTGATGTACTTAAAGAAGTTTTTGCTATTTTTTTGATATTCTTAGCTATATGTGCCTCAAAATCTCTCTTGGCTTTCCTGACGGTTGCTTTGCATTTAGTTTGCCAGAGCTTGTGTTCCTTTCTGTTCTCCTCAGTAGGAAGAGCCTTCCATTTCTTAAATGAGTTTTTCTTCTTTCCAATCACATCTTTTACTTCATTTGTAAGCCATGCCGATGTCCTCTTGGACTTTCCCGGCCTCTTTCTTATTTTAGGAATGCATTTTAGTTCGGCTTGTTTTAAAGTATTTTTAAACAGTTTCCAAGCATTTTGGAGGGATTTGATTTTTTTACTGTTCCTTTTAGTTTGTTCTTTACTATTTTTCTCATTTTGGTGAAATTCCCTTTTTGAAAATTTAAGGTCTCTGTGTTAGTTTTCACTGAGTTTGCTATCCAAACTTAAGTTGAAGGTTATTGTGTTGTGGTCACTGGTACCTATGGGCTCAGTTACAAGGACATCTTGAACGAGATCTTGTTCATTAGTTAGCACCAAGTCCAGGATCCCCTTTCCCCTGGTTGGTTCCATGACCATCTGCTCAAGGGAATAATCAGCTAGCATGTCGAGGAGCCTTGTCTCTCTTTCATGCGTAGAACAAGAATTTAGCCAATCTATTCGGGGATAGTTGAAGTCACCAATTATGACTAATTTATTGCTTTTTGAGGCCTGTTTAATTTCATTTTCCAGGTAGCAGTCTGCCTCTGGAGTTTGGTTGGGAGGGCGATAGCAGATCCCTAGTGCTAGATTAGTCTTTTGTCCTGGGATTTTTACCCACAATGTTTCTGTAGGTGAGTTTGAATTTTCTTGAAATTCTAATTCATGAGATTCTAGCTCTTCATTTCTGTACAAGGCCACACCGCCACCGTTTTCCCTCTCCTGTCTTTCCTGTACAGTTTATAACCTGGAATTTTTGTGTCCCAATTGTTTTCCTCTGTCCACCAGGTTTCTGTTATGCCAATAATATGAATATTTTTTCTTTTGCCAAACATTCCAACTCCCCTATTTTTGTTCGAAGGCTTCTAGCGTTTGCGTACAGACCTTTATATTTATTGCTCTGATGCCCTTTCAACTTTGGCTGTTTATGAGAATTTGTAGAAGGCCTACCATGTCCTACCTCTTGACTACTTTCTGTCTTTTCTGTTGACTCAGCCCTTTGTGCGTAAATTTCATCCTCCATACTTGGCGTTTCACCCTCTCGAACCGGAAGCTGCCCAGCTCCTGTCGACTTTCCCCTAGGAATCAGTTTAAAAGCTGCTCTGAAGCCTTTTTAATATTAATTGCCAGCAGTCTGGTTCCATTTTCGTTCAGGTGTAACCCGTCCCTTTTGTAAAGGTTTGGCTTTCCCGAAAATGTCCCCCAGTTCCTAACAAATCTAAACCCTTCCTCTCGACACCACTGCCTCATCCACGCATTGAAGCTCCTGAGCTCTGCTTGTCTGGCCGTCCCTGCGCGTGGAACCGGTAGAATTTCGAGAATGCTACCTTTGAGGTCCTGGACCTTAATCTTCTACCTAGCAACCTAAATTTGGCTTCCAGGACCATCCGTTTGGCCTTCCCAATGTCATTGGTACCGACGTGTACCACGACTGCTGGCTCCACCCCGGCACTATCTACCAGCCTATCTAGATGCCTCGTGATGTCCGCAACCTTTGCACCCGGCAGGCAATTTACCATGCGGTCATCACATCCATCACAAACCCAGCTTTCTATGTTCCTGACAATCGAATCACCCACTACAAGAAGCCCCCTCCTACCACCCGTTGAGAAGTATCCTCGGTGCAAGAGGATATGGGCACATCCTCCGAGGAAGGGGTCCCAACTAAGGGAGCCGGTCCCTCTTCCTCAGACTGATGTCCTCCCTGCCCAAGACCCCCATGTTCCAAAGCAGCTGGAGGGCTGCTCAGAACGGAGTGGGATGCTCCTATTTCATCCCTGGAGATCTCTTCTGATGCCTCAGAATACCTCCCCCACTTTTTTATGAGCAGTACCTATTTATCTAATCACATTTTTGCTTTTGAACTGCTAAGTAGGCAGAAGCTGGGCTAAGAGATAGGAGCTCACCCTGACCCGGCTTTGAAATGGTGTTTAACCTGCTGTGCTAAAGCCGCCCCCACTGTGCTAAAGGTCTTTGCATGAATGCTATCAGAAGTGGTTTAACTCGGTGATTTTCAACCAGTGTGCCGTGAGAGATCATCAGGCGTGCCGTGGGAAATTATTTTCGAACTTCATTCATATATAAACTATAAGGCACATCTGTCCCTTTAAGAAATGGAATCATAGCACTCTTGCGTCACCTAAGAAATGACGAGAGAGTGCTATGGTCGCACCATTTTGGATTCGCTCAGATTCGCTCAACCACATATCTGTGTGAGATGAGCTTCTCAAGCTTGACTGCAATAAAAACTAAAAACAGAGAGCGACTGACAGCTGTTGAGCAAGACCTTCGTGTGTGTCTTTCTGCCATTCCTGCCAGGATATCTATTTTGTGTTCATCGAAAAAGGCCCAGGTTTCACACTAAGTGAGTGTATAAATACATTTTAAAAATATTAACTATATGTATTCCTGTGTTAGTGTGTCATTTTTTGTCATTTTGGTTGGTGGTGTGCCCCAGGATTGTGTAAATGTAATAAATGTGCCGCAGCTCAAAAAAGGTTGAAAATCACTGGTTTAACTACTACATCATGAAAACAGGACCTGCAGATGTTTTGTACAGTATATTTACAATCATTAAAATATCATGTAGTTTTACACATAGTTTCATCTAAGTTTCATATGTAAAACTAAGGTTAATGTGTATCAGCCAAATAGGTTTCCAGCTAAATACCAAGATGAGGAAAACATTTTTATGCACATTGATCTATAGTTCCATTAGTTTTATATGGAAAACTGAGATTAATCCGCATTAGCCAAATAAGTTTCCACATTAGTATCAAGATGAGGAAAACATTCCTCCGCAATTGACTTATAGTTCCATTTGAGACAATGGGAAGGCTGTGGTAAACTTCCTCTCAACACATCTAGCCAAGAAAATCCTAGGATAGGGTCAACATGAGTTATTTAACTTGAAGGGGGATTGTAACAATAAATGAACATTAAATAAAAAAGGACAGATATTTCAGAGTGTGGTTTAAAAATATTAATGAGAATGACAGCTGAAATTAAGCCTCCTGAGGACATAGTTCTCTTTCCATTTTTAACTGTCTGCTAGAAATTAAGGGATTAAAATGAGCTGTCCCCTTATTTGGAGTAGTCTGTTGATGAAGTTACCTTTAATGTTGCATTTTCAAGGGAAATCTTTTCCTTTTCAGAGACGATAGCATTAATCTTTCCAAGAATCTCACTCCTTGACTTTTTCAGAGCATCTTGAATTCTTCTGAGATCCATCATATGGTCTGTGACCTGCCTTTAATAAATCAAACACAAACTTCTGCAGCAGTCAATACACACAAAGCCATTTCATGAACGGTAATTAAAATTTGTTTTTCACTATGATGTGCATTTTCATATTTATCCCATGCTATAAAAGTAGTATTTAGGGGGGCAGATAACAATTCAGCTTTTAAAATCAGTGATGGTGGAGGTAGAGGAGGAGGAACTGAAATGCCAAAAAGCACTGCTAGAGGTCATCTTCAGAATAATGTAACTCTACACTTTGTTGTAGATGTGTTGATTTTTTTGCCTTAATGATTTTTGGGTTTGGGGTTTTACGCTGTTGATGTGGCAGTGCCTGCTGTAAGAGTCTTGAGAAAGTTCAATAAATAATAAATAATAAAATACACTTTGTTGTTATTTTTTTTTGATTTTTTGTGTGTCAGGAGCGACTTGAGAAAGTTCAAGTCGCTTCTGGGGTGAGAGAATTGGCCATCTGCAAGAACGCTGCCCGGGGGGATGCCCAGATG
Source organism: Anolis apletophallus (assembly GCA_030556195.1). Classification (NCBI taxonomy): domain Eukaryota; kingdom Metazoa; phylum Chordata; class Lepidosauria; order Squamata; family Anolidae; genus Anolis; species Anolis apletophallus. The sequence continues at coordinate 112,993,743 of JARBWK010000005.1, forward strand.
TTTTACCATCCTGTGGGAGACTTCTCTCATGGCCCTGCATGGGAAGATGGAGACAGGAGCTCACCCCGCTCCCCAGAATTGAAGCGCTGACTAAATGCGGCACAAGGGTTTAACCCATTGCGGCACTGGGGGCTCCACTGTTGTTTGATGACCCTGTGGATAGTTTTAAATCTTGGGGCAACAATAATGTCACATAATTCTCCTGACACAGGAGAAGAGGATGGAAATTCAAGTAAGAAACCAATAGGGTTAAAAGGCATAAATGCATGCTTCAGATTTCTTAACCTTTCTCAAAAGATTGGGAATAGCATAGCTCTGGAAAAAAAGTTTTAAAAGTTGGGAGATTAAGCTAGTTTGTCACAGCGCATTTAGATGTTTTGACAGTTTTTCAGCTACTGAAATTTCCTTTCGAAGCTTTTAGCAAAGTTTACAGAAAGTTCCCATCACGATGAAATAAAGCCCTATATGTTTTAGAAAATAACAGACAATGTAACCATGGATTGTGGTTAATCATTTTGGCCATTACTTTCCAGAGCACTCTTATACATTATGTCAAGTATCAAAATACCAATTGAATATGCTGTATATTTTAGTTTCCAGAAACAGTGAACAACTTTTTTTAAAAAAGGAAACATCCCAAATGAATCCCATTTCAACTCAGTAAGCATTCTTTCTTGCATTTGAGACTAATCGTCTAACTGTAAATTATATTTCCAACCACAAAAAACGATGACATCAATTCTTACCTTTACCAATTCAGTGTGTGTATCTTTGTTATTAATTTATCTGTTATTGATTTACTGGATAAATGGAATCATGAAAATGAATGCAGGGGATTATTAACCAATAAAGCAACCATCTTTCAAGTATTTTAAGTTGTGTTTCCAGTTTCTTCTATGGATTTCTATGGGTGAGGCTCACTTTCAGCTTTCACAAAACACAACTGTTAGGCTATCTGCCTATCTGTTAGGAGCCCACCCGGAGAACCGCTACTGTGGTCAAGGCTTGTCCTCTTATGCTGGTGGATTTTTTGTTTGTTGATTGAAGGTATTTACCTGTGGGACGCCTTTACCCAGGCATGGATGAGTAAACAATTGGGCCTTGATAAAGCTAGGATTACTCTAGCAAAACAGAAGGGCCCCAATACCTATGATCCCATCGCCCCCCCCTTGCAATTCTTCCACACCTGTGATTCTCCGGGTGGGCTCCTCCACCAAGCTGATTTTGGCCTCCTTCATGAGAGCCTTTTGGATCATCTACGATCTTGGATTACGTGGGAGTAGAGCCACCTAAGCATCCTCCAGTGTGTGTGCCCGTGTGGGCTTGGAGACGCTAAGGAGGCGTTGCCTTCCGAGAGTCAGTGTTCCGTCTCTGCACACATTTTGGCATTTATATTGGAATATTTACATGTGCACTCAGTGACCTCTGCCAGGACACTTTGTCCTTTGTACTTCTGGGAGTTATAGTCCAACCCAAGACGTGGGCTGGATCTTCACGGACAGCACCTGCCGCTCTCCTCGCCTCTCCGGTACAGGGGGAGCTTAGCGGCTCGCATTTCGCCATCGGGCGGTGGATTACCCTGTGATTTTCGGTTAAACTTTGGACCCTTTTTGAACTTTGTTGGGACCACTCTGAAAGCTTTGTGGGACTATATTTTCCCTCCCGGAAATGCTTGGATTTACACTTTGAACTGCTGCACATGTGTACGGAACTTTACTGGTGCTGCGTGAGTACGGACACTCTGCTTGCTAGATTGTGATAATCAAATGTTTATACTATGAAGATTGAATATATGAAATGTCTTTTTGATATATGTATGGAGGTGATTTGCCACTTAGCCTCTAATGATTGATGTGTTGCACCATATGATATTTGAAATGTGTTATTAACTAATGTGTGTTATGATAAGAGATTTGTGATGTGCTACGCCCCCTTATGTTGACTTACACTCTTTGAATACTTTTAATACATACTGAATATTGATCTAATTGATTGTGGTGACTTCTGAGATTGTAATAGATCCTTCCCCAGTTGCTGGTACTCACTTTCAGCTTTCATCATAAAGACTGAGGCTTAAGTACCAGATGTATGGATACAATGGGAGAAAGCATGTCAGCAATGGCTTATTCTCCGGTCCCCATTGAGTAGTCATGGACCCCTGGAGAAGGCTTCACCAGAAGAAGAAGGAAATGCAAGTAGAAGCAAGTTTTTTGAGGCACCAAAGTGCTAACCTTTATAGGGTTTTAAAAAGCAAGCACCAGCACCTTGAACTGAAGCCAAAAGAAACATTTCAACTGTCAAAATACATCGTCTGTATTGTGTAGAACTAGTGCATTCAAAATTCTGCATGAAATTTGCAGAATACGGTAACAAACATACCAGAGAAGAGCAAACCTGCTCGCCAAGCTGCATTTTAAAATAAATACACGCATACATAAATAGACTGATTCTTTCCAAAGGGCTACAATATAGGCACTTACTTTTCCAGACTTTCAACTTGAACTTCTAACCTGTTTTTTTCATCGACTACTGTCTCGTGATGAGTTTTCCAGACATTTGAATCCGAAAGCACCTCAGACAATTGGATTTCCTGGAGAGTGTGCAAAAACATAGACCATGTATTATTTTTTAAAAAAACCTTGCTTTCGAATTCTGCCCAATTCCCTAAACACAGGAGGTATTTTCATTCAAGGCGGTTTCCAAGTCTCCTGCAGGAGGACAGAATAATATGATCTCAAATCTTAACATAAACATACCACGACAAATCTTGGAAAAACTCTAATGTACTGGAATCATCAGGGATTTACGTTTTCCTAACCTCATGGAAAAGCAAGAAATGTAAAGCCACTGACTAGAAGCATATTCCCAAATAAGAACATTTTCAAGTTTTGTTCTGGAAACCCTGTGAACGCAAAGTGAGGACATGCCTGCAACGTTTTAATTACAGAGGATTGTGTAGATTACATTTCCGCCACTGTTTTCCTGGTGCCTGAAGACCAGATTTAGTGGATCTTGCACTTCAACTGCCTCGGATTCCTGACTGGATGGTACTCATGACATCATCGACAGGCAAGAACATAATTAGATCACAATGAGGATTCTAAATCCACTCTTCCAAACCCAGGTCATTGGGCAGCCTTGTGTTCAGGCAACTAAGAACAACAGTCTGGTAGAAATAGGACCATGCACTCCTTATAGGAAGTTCACTATACTCACATTGCATTATGAAAAAAATCCATTTCACTTTCCCCACAATATTATTTACTTTATTTATATTCCACTCTTCTCATCCCGAAGGGGACTCAGAGCAGATTACAGTACACATACTTGCAGACAATCCCTGCAGTTCAACATATGACATATAAACATGGGACATTTATCACAGTACAGTACATACATTTTGACATATTATACATACTGTATATAGACAAACAGAGGCAAACTTCTGGTCACCAGGGGGAGCTAACGCACTCATCTCTCTTAGCGTTTCCTTCCAGCGTCCTTTTGTTGTTTCTTCCGCATTCCTCAGCGATTCTTTATGGCCTCATAAATCAGTCAAAATTCGCCTCCCCACTTAATGTGGTACCTTTATCTCCTACTTGACAAATGTAACTGTCTTTCGGGCTGCAAAGGTCGGCAGCAGGCTACACTTAAGGTCGAGAACCCACCTCGACCCGGGCAGGCCTCGAACTCACGACCTACTGGTCAGAGAGATCTTATGCAGCTGACACTTAGCCAGCTGCGCCACATTCCCACAACAGAAAGCATCACATTTTGCTTTGGGCATCCATATCTTTCCAAGGTTTTTAATGCACTTGGCAAAGAAAAATCTGTAGCAAACCATATGTAAATTTGAAAAATGGGCATGTATTTGGAAAATGTGGGCAAAAGCACTTGGGGCAAAAGAAAATGTGCATGGCCCAAATCCAATTGCTACTTCCAACTACAATAGGTCTGATGAATCAATTGCTAAATGGCAACCGACACCTAAATAATTCACACTAATTCAATGGGTCTATTCTAAGTGGGATGAGCAAGTGGGTTTAGGCCTAAGAAACATGTTTCAATCAGGAAAATATGTATGAAAATGTCTAGGACTTCTCATACATAAAGAAAAGATCCCGAAGCTTCATAACCAAATACAGTCTTCCCTCCACATTTATAGTTCTGCAGGTTTGATTATTCACAGGTTTGAGTGGATACCTCTTGTAGTTTTTTTATTTAAAAAAATAATTGAAACAACTTTTTTAAAAGTCCTAGAAATCAGTAAATCTTTCTGAAATTTTGCAGGATTGATGCCTTGCTTATATTGTTCCATTGTGCAGAAATTCTAGGAGATAACTTTTGCAGATTTAAAAAAAAAGTTGTAAAAAATGTTTAAAAATGCCGAAAAATCAATGGATGACTAAAATGTTCTAAAACTTGCCAGGCTTAAAGTCATAAATGTTACCTACAACTGTGCCAAGTTTCATTCCGTTAGCCGTAAAAATGATAGAGAACCGAGCCTCGCAATTTTCCCCACTGCCGCCAATGGAATGAATCTTAATGAAGCAATCACAACAATTTGGAAATTTGGATTACGACTCGAAATGGGACCCCTCTGAATCTTTACGAATCAGATGGCGGGGGCCATCTGACGCCCCAGAACAAGATATTAATCAGATTTCAGCCATTTCGCACAACTCTAGAGTCTCTCTGGTAAAAAAAAAAAAGCTATTTCTTTGTGATTTTTCACTTTGGCGGGGGTTCTCTGCCCCGAACACCCGGGGAATGTGGAGGATTGACAGCCTGGACCTGAGACAGAACAAGCACGGTGATAAGCTTCTAAGCAACACAAATGAGACTGACAGATGTCTACATCTCTAAATCCATTCCTCTATTGCACTGATTCTCAAAGTGGGCAGTACCACCCCCTAGTGGGCGGTGAGGTGATCCAAGGGGATGGTGAGAGGCTCAGGTGAATTTGGGGGGCGTTGAACGATTGGGGGTTCTGTTCTGTTTGACTCAATTCCATTGTTGGTGGAATTCAAAATGCTCTTTGTTTGTAGGTGAACTATAAATCCCAGCAACTACAACTCCCAAATGAGAAGGGCTATTTTCTCAAAACTCCACCAGTGTTCAAATTTGGGCATATTGAGTATTTGTGCCAAATTTCATCCAAATCCAGGGTTGTTTGGGTTCATAGTGCCATCCAAATGTAGGTGAACTACATGTCCCCTAAATCACTGCCAATTCTTCCCAAACCCCTCCAGTATTTTCTGTTGGTCATGTGGGTTCTCCGTGCCAAGTTTGGTCCAGTTCTGTAATTTGTGGGGGTCTCAGTGGTCTGTGGAAGTCAGAGCTGACTCGATTGAAGGTACTGCAAATCCCATCATCTGTTGTCCATACTCCCCCAAACATATTGTTTTTGTGATTAATCACTGTGCTTTAATTATGTTCAGTTTGTAACAATGAAAATACATCCTTCATATTAGATATTTACATTATAATTCATAGGAGTAGCAAAATTATTTATGAAGTAGCAACAAAAATATGGATGGGGTCACCACAACATGAGGAACCTTATTTAGGGGTCACGGCATTAGAAAGGTTGAGAACCACTGCATTAATCTATTATATAAAGGAGGACCCGTCATCGAACGACTGACAGAAACAGAGAAACCTTCCAAGGCAGAGACACCAAACTTTCCAACAAAAATAGGCCTCAGGCAAGGAAGGTTTTTAGCAAAGAAACTCCCCCCCCCAACCTAGAAGGCCCCCAAAACAATGATTTAAAAAACTACATTTCCCAGCATCCTCTGTGGCCGCCAGCGAAACCCATTGGCCAACATCGGCCCACACAAAATGCAGGGAGGTTGAGTTACCAAGGCTAGATTGGAATGCTGAGTGATTTCAGTTTAGTCAGTTGGTGTTTGAGGGTTAAACTGTCAAGGCCAAGATCTAGGAGGGAGACAAATAGGGCACTCACTACTCACCACCACACACACCTCCAAATGGCAAAAGCACACACGTCCCAGGACAACTATGTCACCACAACACTACACAGCAATTCCTACCACACACAACACAACACAACTTCCAGGCACAATATCACACACAACACAACACAACTCCCCAACCCATCCCCCCAACCTTACGGGACCCCGCACACACAACACCTACCACCACCACAAACAAAAACCAACTCCACCTATACTCCAACCACAACACAACACAATACTGCACTGATACTCTACAAACACACACAAACACCCAAAACACCCCACCCACACAAGCATTCCACAACATACTACCACCCACAATGCCACCACACACCCACTAACTCACCAAAAAAGTAATACCTACACACAACACAATACGCACATAACACAACCTTGCGTCTACTGCTCAACCCATTTGTATGCCATTCCTTCCTTCCACACAGGCATAAGCTGACCCAAAAGACAAGCCATGCCTCCTAAAAGAACAGCATCGGACGACACACTCGAAACGATACATACATCAAACAAAAAAGGGCAGAACAAACGCCAGAACAGAAAGACACTGCACTAGCTTTTGCCATCACCATAAACAAGGCTCAAGGACAAACACTACAAATCTCTGGCATAGACCTTGACACAGAATGCTTCTCCCATGGACAACTCTACGTAGCGTGCTCCAGAGTTGGGAAACCACAGAACCTCTACATCAACACAGCAGGCGGAAAGACAAAAAACATTGTATATCCACAAGCTCTGCAGAACGCCAGGAACACCACACACCGACAACTCCACAGGACTTCAACATCCCACCCACCAGAACAACCCACAATGACACAGCCATGACCCCCATCAAGACCATAAGTAACATCAATTCCAACCCTTACATACTCAAGACTTTCTCGCATCTCCTAAATAGGGCACAGCAACGCGTGCCGGGTACAGCTAGTACATATATCTTTCTGTTTAATTGCTATTAAAAAAATTTTTAAAAAATCTAGGGGGGCGGTGAGTAAATTTTTTCTGGAAAGGGGGTGGTAGGCCAAAAAATTTTGGGAGCCACTGCTCTATTGCATCCAGGATATAAACCAAATAACCATCTACTAGAATAAGGAGGCCCTCTCTTCAATCCCCACTTTAGAAACACTCCTTTGCTAGGCCACAAGCCAGGCTAAAAATATTTTTCTTTGCTTGAGAGTAAATTTTGTGGACTTATTTACAAGGCTGAAATAGAGTCTCATTTTAGCTAACCAGAATAAAGTGAGTAGAAAAACAGACCAACACAATGAAAAAGAAGTCAAGAAGATCCCAGTTGTTAAAACTGTACAGCATCACCACCAAGACCACTGTCAATCGGAGTTGTTCTAAGATGTTTCACTCAACATCATCCCAAACAAATGCCCCCAAACTATTTCAAACTAGAGAGGCGAAAATACAATCAACGCATCAACCAATGTTTTCATTTTTCTTTAAATGACTGCACATTTGCAACAAATCAACTACATATCACTGTGAGGAAAGAAAGCAATTCATGAAAAACTGGAAGTAATTTGCATGCAGAGAAGGGAAACCAACTACATGACCAAAGTGTGCAATGCAGCATCTACAACGTATATCCTAATTTCATCAAGTGAAAGCTTGCCCTCAGTTATTCAAAAACATGAAATAAAAGGAAGAGAAAGAAAAGAGACTGCAGATGGGTTTCTAACTGGCCACTTCCATTTCTTTTGAAGGACTCGCAAGCAGATCTTCATTTTTCCAAAAACCATCAGAGGTCTGGAGATAAGAGGCTTTCAAGGTGCCCCAAAAACATACAGATTTACAACCAATTACTAAGTGTCCCTCCACAGTTCGGAGTCCTCTAAAGACAATCTGGTTTCTAACTTAGGCAGTCTAATGAAACATTTCTATTAGATTAATTTTATAGAGATAGTAGGAAAAATGACATGGGTGTGCATCACGAAACTAAGTTTTAGAGCAGGCATGGGCAAACTTTTTTGCCCTGGGTCCTGGGCCAGTAGGGAGGGTGAGGTGGGCCCAGGAGGAGCGTGGCTGGGGTGGGAGGGGAGTGGCCAGGGGCAGATCACCCTCTGGCTTTCCTCCCAGCATAAGGATGAAGCTGCTCACCCCATCTTTATGCTGGGAGGAGGTTGAGGCTTTGGAGCTCCCTCGCCCTTCTCTTGCCTCTCCATTCTGCCAGCATCAGGACGGGACTGCTCCTCATTCTGATGCCGGAAGAAGGGAAGGCCCAGAGGACTGCAAAAGAAGGGAGGGTCAGGTGTAAGCGCCCAGAGGTCCATGTCCATCCCGCGGGCCTTAGTTTGCCCATGCATGCTTTAGAGGCTGATCTTCAAGCACTGTTCTTGTAGTAACAATATATAACTTTTGACTTCATTTAGTCTCCAGATCTGTACGATCTGCTCTTTCTAATCAATCCAGAAGATTAGCACTTGAATAAACAAGGAAAAAATATGGATAACAAATAACATAAAACAAGTGATCCATTACATCACTTTTTCCTCTTAGAAATGGTCTAGAGCAGTGTTTCTCAACCTTCCTAATGCCACGACCCCTGAATACATTTCCTCACGTTGTGGTGACCCCAACCATTAAATTATTTTTGTTGTTACTTCATAATTGTAATTTTGCTACTGTTATAAATCAAACTGTAAATATCTAATATGCAGGATGCATTCTCATTCACTGGACCAAATTTGGCACAAATGTCCGATATACCCAAATTTGAATACTGGTGGGGTTGGGGTGAGGGACTGATTTTGTCATTTGAGGGTTGTGGTTTATGTAAGTTATAGTTCACTTACAATCAAAGAGCTTCCTGAACTCCACCAATTGGAATTGAACCAGTCTTGGCACACAGAACTGCCATGACCAACAGAAAATACTAGAAGGGTTTGGTGGCATTGACTTTGAGTTTTGGAATTGAGGTCCACCTACATCCAGAGAGCACTGTGGACTCAAACAATGATGGATTTGGACCAAACTTGGCATGAATACTCAATATGCCCAAATGTGAATACTGGTGGAGTTTGGCGAAAACAGACCTTGGCATTTGATAGTTGTAGTTGCTAGGATTTATAGTTCACAATCAAAGAGCATTCTGAATCCCACCAACGACAGAATTGGGCCAAACTTCTCACACAAAACCTCCATGACCAACATAAAAGTGTTATTGATGGTCTTTGGCGACCCCTCTGAGACTTCCCTCGTGACCCCTCCAGGGGTCCCGACCCCCAGGTTGAGAAACACTGGTCTAGAGCAGGGGTGCTCATTAGGTAGATCGTGATCTACTGGTAGATCTCAAAGGGCGCCCTGGTAGATCGCAGGCAGATCGCAGGCACAGTGTGTATGGCTTCCATGCCATTTGTGAGGAATGCTCAGGGGCTTATTATACTCACATTTAGTTGAATTCAGTCTTAAAATGTATTATATGACTCTCACTGAAATAAATTTTCTAATATTTTGCTTTTATGGCTCTCTGGGTAAGTGGGTAGGTAGATCTTTGGGACTTGGTTGTTTTATAAGTAGCTCGCATGCTGGAAAAGTGTGAGCACCCCTGGTCTAGAGAGTCTATACACGGAAATATTGTAAATAAATATAAGACAGGCCAGAATCCAACTATGTATTTATGTTTTTTAGAAGGGACGGCAGAGGAGGAGAGACACCTGCCAAACAAACACACGCAGGAAGCCTTTCTGCTCATTTAGGGCAGGGATTTCTTTGGTTCTCTAAATGTTTTGGATTTCTGACACTTGAAAGTCCGGCACTATGTTGGCTGGTGTTTCTGGGAGCTGAAATCCAATCCAATGGAAGGACCAAGGTGGACAACCACGGCGCTACAGCATTGCCGAGGGTTGACTAAGGGCTATCTATAGTTTCCCATCCATAAACTGCTTCACATTAATTATGATAAGATTAGATGTTTCCAATTCCCTACTTGAACTTGAGATAAATGACTTCTTGGGGCATTGTCTGGGGCCTAAACAAAGGCACCGCTATTGCAAACTACTCACCTTGTTCCTAATTTTGGAAATTAAGCCCTCCACAACTGCTTTCAAATGTTCAGCTCTCTGTTTCTGAACACAAGCTGCCCTTTTCAGTGCCTTCTTTCTCTCCTCTCTTCTTTCCTTCTCAGCCAAAATGTGCTGCTTATGCTCTGTGACTTGTAGCTTCCATTCAGCAATTTTCTTTTCAATAGTCTGCAGCAGAAGGAAGAAAACGTCATTGTATATTCCGAATGCAAACGTGCACAGTTGGGGCTGGCTAAGAGAATGGAAACTGGATGCAAATGGATGCATTGGTAATTAAAGCAACATTTTCTTTTTTAAAAGGCAATTAAAGGCATCTAAATTTAGCTCATCGGAGCATTTAAGACAACTGATTTGCATTAAACATATGGGTTAGTTCAATTAGTTTGGCGAGGCTGCTGAAAATTTACAGCTGAACACATGCTGAAGTATTTAGAAGAAGGAGCTCTGCAGAATGGTGAAGAACTGAAGTACTTAGTGCCACCATGATCCCACAAATTGACTTAAGATGATTATGATAATAACAACTATAGTAATAATACATGTATTGCCCGCCTCTTCTTGCTGCTCAAGTTTGCAATAGAAGTAGACTGTATATCTGGAACTCATATTTGTAGGTTAAGCTTTTTATGGATTTGATTATTATGTTATCTCTAGGAATCCCTGGTGGTGCAGCGGATTAAACTGGTGAGGTTGCTGACCGAAAGGTTGGTGGTTCGAATCCGGGGAATTCCCTGTTAGCTCCAGCTTCTGTCAATCTAAGTAACGGTGCTCCATGCAGTAATGGTGGCCACATGACCTTGGAGGTGTCTATGGACAACACCAGCTCTTCGGCTTAGAAATGGATATAAGCACCACCTCCGAGTTGGACACAACTAGACTTAATGTCAAGGGGAAACCTTTACCTTAGGAATCTCCATATCCTCTATAGACAATGTTTGCCAAAACCCTCATCAACACCATATAATACAGCACTGAATTTGCCAAAATATTTTGCAACAGGTTTCTCCTAGCACCTCACAGACAGACTCGAAAGCGTGCTGAGGCTGCAGTGCTATTCATGTCTCAAAACTAAGACCAATTAAACTGTGTTGGTATTTTTTCACACAGATGACAGGGTGGTCTTTGAGGAAGCAATCCTGCTGACACCAGTCCTGTGAGGAAGCCAAGGCGTGGATCCAATTATCTTTACGGTGGAAAGTCTGCAAGCAAAGTCATTTAGCATTAATAGCACCACCAACAAACAAAGCAAGCTTAGAGGTCCAGGGGTATTATTTGCATTGGACTGCCCAGTTTGAAGACGTTGCCTGCAGCAACATTTTTAACCTACAGGTCCAACATAAACGTACCGATTCAATACGTCTGCTTTTGTGAGCTCAAACAAGCCACTAACACCTCAGAGAGAACATGCCTGAAGACACTGAGCCCTGCCAAGCCAAATGCAGACTACCTATAATGTAAGGAAGCCCAACAAAACCATGATCAAGGTCTCAGTTTTTCTGCCTGCTTGCAATTTACTGCGGGCTCTGGCGACCAGGGTTTGAATCCCTGCTTGGCTATAGAAACAAAATGGGTGACTTTTAGCAAGTCACATCCTCTCAGCCTCAAAGGAAGGCAAAGGCAACCACCTTCTGAACAAGTCTTTCAAAGAAACCCCTGTGATACAACAACGATGAAACCACTACACTAAAGGAGAAAAGACTTCACAACCAGGTCATGAGTTCAAGGCCTGCCTGGGTCGGGGTGAGCTCTCGACCAATTGTGTAGCTCATTGTCTGTCTATATAAAAAAATGCACTGTGTACTGTGTATTGTAATTTGTATGTCTTCCGACAGGGACTGTCTGTCATATGTGTAATGTAATCTGCACTGAGTCCCCTTCCGGGTGAGAAGAGCGGAATATAAATAAACAGTATTATATACGTTGTATGTCTATGGCATTGAATGTTTGCCTATATATGTGCATTGTGATCCGCCCTGAGTCCCCTGTGGGGTGAGAAGGGCGGAATATAAATGATGTAAATAAATAAACTTCTGAGGATGCCTGCCATAAATGTGGGTAAAACATCAGGACAGAATGCTTCTGGAACATGGCCATACAGCCCAGAAAACTCACGGCAACCCAGTGATTCCAGTTATGAAAGCCTTTGACAACATATTGGATAAAAAGTTGTTCCTTTGGGCTGACCATAGATAGATACTCATTGGCAATAATAGATGGCTAATGGATCGTGTTGAGATTGGTAAACCACAAGTTATACTGGTCCTGTTCTAGCAAATAATGGAAGAAAATGCAGCTTCTATTCCCTTCATCGCCACAAGATAGCAGCAAAACGGTACTAGAATTCTTGCAGCAAGTTTAACACAAGCTTCAAAAAACAAGCCAGTTTTACATGTCTGGTTGTGTTGAAGAACTCATATCAGATTCACATGAATGTTGTGTGGCAATATTCAGATGTTTCAATCTTGGTGCAGGTAAGCGGAGTGTACTGAGCTTATACGTACACAAAGCTTGCACAAGTATTGCACAGATCTCAAAGCCCCACCGGTTCGTAGTAGGAGATGCTGTCTTGAAGATAGGCTGGACCTGAAGCACATAGGGCTTCATAGTTGATGACCTGAACTTTGAATTGAGCCTAGAAACCTGTTGGCCGCCAATGGACCTGTTTTAGGAGGGGCATCATATGCTCCCTATAATTGGCCCCAGTTGGTAATCTGTCAGCTGATCTTTGCACTAATTGCAATTTTCAGGTTGTCTTCAAAGGCAGCCCCACGTAGAGTGTGTTACAGTAACTAAGATGTAACTAAAACATAGACCAAGTCAGGCTTTTCGAGGTAGGGCCGCAGCTGGTGCACAAGCTTTAACTGTATAAAGGTGCTCCTGATCACCACTGACAACTGAGCCTCAAGCATTAGCGCTGAATCCAGGAGAACCTCCAGATTGCGGACCTGTGACTTCAGGGGGAGTGTAACCGTGTCGAACACAGGTTGTCACTGATCGGCAACCTGTGCTCGGCCTCTCACGTGACCAAGGGGACTTCTGTCTTGTATGGATTACGACTTACCATATTTTTCGCACCATAAGGCGCACCTGCTGATAAGACGCACCTTGATTTTTGAGGAAAATTGGGGAAAAAAATTGGGGGCTGAATACACTAACATGGAGGGGAGGCGCTGGAGCAGAGGGGGGCATGATGTACTTACGCTATATTCGCGCCCCTTCCCGGCTCCCGGCGGCTCCTGCGCATGCCCATACTCTCGCCGCCCAGGTCGCTGCAGCCAGCCGGGCGCGGAACGAGGCGGGCGAAGGGGACTCGTGGGGCGGGCTCGCCGCTCATGGACCCGAGGAGGGGAGGCCACGGGGCGGCCCCCACGGCGGCGCAGCGGCAGCCGTAGCAGCAGCCGCAGCAGCAGCCGCAGAGGAAGGGCCCCAGCCAGAGGCGCATCTTCGTGGCGTCAGGAAGATGCGCCTCTGCCGAGGAGGAGGGGGGGAGGCGGCCGCGCTGTAAGGAGGCCCGAAAGAGAGCCGCAGGGAGGGAGGGAAGGAGGAAGAGTTCCCCTCCCTCCGGCCTCTTTCGGGGCGTTCTTACAGCGCGCGGCGCCTCCCTCCCCTCGTCGGCGCGACGAGTGACGTCAGGAAGAAGCGCCTCTGCCGAGGAGGAGGGCCTCGCCGGCCGCACGCTATAAGAACGCTGTAAGCGCGCGGCCGGCGAGGCCCTCCTCCTCGGCAGAGGCGCTTCTTCCTGACGTCACTGTCGCGCCTCGGACGAGGAGGAGGGCCTCGCCGGCTGCGCGCTTACAGCGTTCTTACAGCGCGCGGCGGCGAGGCCCTCCTCCTCGGCAGAGGCGCTTCTTCCTGACGTCACTGTCGCGCCTCGGACGAGGAGGAAGGGGGAGGCGGCGCGCGCTGTAAGAACGCCCGAAAAGAGGCCGGAGGGAGGGAGGAACTCTTCCTCCTTCCTCCCTCCCTCCCTGCGGCCTCTCTTTCGGGCCTCCTTACAGCGCGGCGCCTCCCCTTCCTCCTCGGCAGAGCGCATCTTCCTGACGTCACGAAGATGCGCCTCTGGCTTCGGGCCCTTCCTCTGCTGCTGCTGCTGCGGCTGCTGCTACGGCTGCCGCTGCGTCGCCGTGGGGGTCGCCCTCGTGGCCTCCCCCCTCGTGGCCTCCCCCCTCCTCCTCGGGTCCGTGAGCGGCGAGCCCGCCCCACGAGTCCCTCTTCCGCCCCCGTTCCTCCGCACCGCCGGCTGGCTGCAGCGACACGGCGGCGAGAGTATGGGCATGCGCAGGAGCCGCCGGGAGCCGCCGGAGGGGGCGCGAATATAGCGTAAGTACATCATGCCCCCTCTGCTCCAGCGCCTCCCCCCCTCCATGTTAGTGTATTCGCTCCATAAGACGCAGCTGATTTTTCTTCCTACTTTGGGAGGAAAAAAACTGCGTCTTATGGTCCGAAAAATACGGTAACTTGTTGGCCCTCATCCAGTCAATCACAGCTGCCAGGCACCGTTCCAGGATCTGGAGAGTTTCCTTGGATTGGAGGTGGAAAGGAGTAGTAAAGTTGTGTGTTATCTGCGTAGAGATGGCACCAAACTCCAAAACACCAGATGACATCACCCAGTGGTTTCATGTAGATATTAAAAAGCATGGAGAAAGAACAGAACCTTGTGGGACCCCAAAGGTCAATGGCCAGGGGTCACCATCTGGGTACGATCCTCCAGAAAGGAGCAGAGCGACTGTGAAGAGAGCTGACCCAGAAGGATACCATGTTATTAAAAGCTGTTGAGAGATCCAGGAGAACCAGAAGGAACACGCTCCCCCTTTCTGCCAAAGTCATCCACCAAGGCAACCAAAGCTATCTCTGTTCCATGACCAGGCCTTAACCCAGACTGCAAGGGAGAAAGATAATCAATCTCATCTAAGAATCCCTGGAGCTGAGAAGCCACCACTCGCTCAAGTACCTTGCCCAGAAAAGGGAGATTTGAAATGGGTTGGTAGTTGTTCAATACAATTCTTTAAAACCAGTCTTACGGTTGCTTTTAAAAGCTAGATGGTAGTTTTCCATGCTCCAATGAGGCATTACTAATCTTTGTAAACCACTCAGCCAATCCCCCACTGGCCAAGAAGGTCTAGAGCACATGTGCTTGCCCTCACAGCTCCAAGAATCTTGACCACCTCATCAGGCTGAACATGTTGAAACGAATCCAACAAAATAGGACAGACTGATGCTTCAACTACTTCTATTGGCACTACCCTAAAACTAGCATCATCATCATCAATTTATTTCTTATTAATCGCCCTCCATCAAGATGCTCCAGGCAATTTACACAAAAACAGTAAATCTAGATAAAACATACATGGGTCATGAAAATAAAAGTTAAAGTTACATATCAAATGCTTTACTGAAGAGCCAGGTCTTGAGAGCCTGGGTGAAAGGGCACAGATCGCGCATCGCTTTCATATACGGAGGCAATGAGTTCCACAGTGCTGGGGCAGAGATAGAAAAGGCCCTATGCCTCGTATTAGTAAGATGTGCTTCTCTTGGGCCTGGAATGTAAAGCAGATTGCATTGGGAGGGTCTAAGTGACCACTGATGGCCATAAGAGGAAAGGCGGTCTCTGAGATATATCAGACCCTGATCATACAGGGCCTTAAACGTCAGGACCAGTGTCTTATAAAGACTCTGATATTCTGTTGGCAGCCAATGCAACTATTGAAGAGCTGGCGCTATACAGCATTTCAAGGGTGTTAGTGTAAGCAGCCTAGCTGCCGTGTTCTGGACAATGCGGATCTTCCGAGTCACAGACCTGGGAAGGCCAGTGTATAACGCATTGCAATAGTCCAGTCTAGATGTCACCGTGGCATAAATGACTGTTGCAAGGCCTCCCTTGTGAGGTATGGTGTTAGCTGCTTTGCCTGGCGGAGATGAAAGAAGGCCTGTTTGCTAACATTAGCAACCTGGGTCTCCATTGACAGGGATGAGTCTTGAACAATGCCCAGGCTCTTGATGGAGGTAGATGGAGGTAGGGGTTCGCCGTTAAGGGGTACATTACTCCTGTTGGGCGGCCCGGCCACAAGATCTTGGTCTTTGCTGGATTTACTTTAAGCCTGCTAGCGCGCAACCATTTCATCACCGCTTCTAGACATAAGATGAAGTTATCTGGTATTTCAGAGACCCCAGGCTCCAGGCGCAGAAGTAACTGGGTGTCATCGGCATACTGGTAGCACTCCAGCCCGAAACTCCTTATCAGACTGGCCAGCGGTCGAACGTAGATGTTAAAAAGTAGGGGTGAAAGAATTGCACCCTGAGGAATCTTTGAAATAACTCAGCTGAGATGGACCCATTTGCCAGGTTTTGGGCCAAACGAGCTGGTTTAGTCATGGCACGGACGATTCTAAACAGTTGTGTTGAACATGATCTCGCGGAGGCTATCAAGGAGGAGTTATAGGTTTTCTTGGCCTCCTTGATGGCTGACTCATCGGGGTTTTGACGCCAGCGGTGCTCCAGCCGTTTTCGCTCTCGCTTCAGAGCCTGCAGTTCTTCCGTGAACCACGGGGAACGTTTCTGGCATGAGCGGAGAAGGCGTCTGGGGGCAATCTCATCTAAGGCGGATGATAATCTAGTGTTCCAATTTTCAACTTGCTCGTTAAGGGAGATATTGGCATCTCCCCACTCATTAAGGGCGTTTAAAAAGCTGTCAGGCTGCATAAGTCTCCTGGGACGGGCTAAAATTGGTTTTTCATCTGGAAGGGGAGGTGGTGGAGTCTCTACCTTGACATTCAAGGCAAAGTGGTCGGACCAAGGAACCTCAATGACTACAGACCGGGGTATATGCAGCCCACTATTAAAAACCAGGTCCAAGGTATGGCCAGCTTGGTGAGTGGGACCAGTCATAATTAATGATAGTCCAAGGGCTTCCATGGTTAGTATTAGGTCTCTTGATGCTGGAGATGATGACAACATGTCGGTATGCACATTAAAATCTCCCAGGACAACAAGCCTAGGGAACCTCAAGACCCAGTTTGCCACGAGATCTATTAGATCAGACGGGCTCTCACATGGTGCCCTAGGTGCTCGATATATTAGGAGAAAGGCCACACACTTTCACACGCATCCAGGTTGGAATGTATCCGAGCGACTTTGTCTGCAAAATGGTGGGTGAGCTCGTCACATCAAGTCACCGAGTGGTCAAGGGTCTCCTCCTGGGAACCACCTTTGACCACCCGGAATAACTCTGCTGATCTAGCCATTGCAGGTGCTTTGCGGGCAATCAAGAAAGCCTTCTGGGCTGCCTTCATTGCCATGGAGTAAGCCCTAAGTGAGATCTCTAGCCCATGTTTGGTCGGATTCATTTCATGATGTACGCCAGGCATATTTTAGTCTCTGCCTTGCTTGTTCATCACCACCAGCTCCCTGGTGATCCAAGAAGACGAGTTGGCTCTGCTACACGAGAGATGTTCAGGGGCAATCATGTCTACCACCCTAGTCACCTCCATGTTCCAGAAGTCAACCAGGGCTCAACTGGATCATCTGCCGCCAAGACAGGAATTTCCCCAAGAGACGTCAGGAATCTATCTGCACCCATAAGCCTCCTGGGTGGAGTTCATGATAGGGGAGGGAGGCTATTTTCAAATGGAATAGACTGGAATTTATATTCCAGCCGTGAAAGCCTTTGACAACATATTGAACAATTACTACATACATTCTTTTGCTTTCTTTAAAAATGTTTTCTTATGGAAAGTTATTCTAAGCGTTCACCTGGAATTTCGTTTTCGGTTGATTATTCTCTGCCTCCTTTTTTCCTATCTGGCACTGCAGATGGGTTTGCAGTGACTTGATTGATTCAAAACGGCGTGACACTGTTAGCACATGAGCCTGAAATAGCAGAAGATAAGACAAAGTCAATGTAGAATAAACTTTCATATCCTATCAATTAAATCGTAATCCCAATCATGAAATGGATTCCATATGTGTAAGAAAGATACAGGTCTTAATTTTTTTTAAATCAGTCTAAACCTATATTTCCGCACCTACCTGAGGTCCAGAGAAGCAAGCAAGCAACCCATCTTGTTTCATGGTTTCATATTGTTTAGTCTAGGGTCCCTTCCAGACAGGTTCTATATCCCAGGATCTGATCCCAGGTTTCCTGTGTATCCCTGATTATCTGGCAGTGCAGACTCATACAATCCTGTTTAAAGCAGAAAACCTGGGATTAGATTCTGGGATATGGGGTCTGTCTGGAAGGGATCTGGAGCATTTAAATCAGCCTTCTGCATCTTATTTGTAAATCATTTGATGTAGTATGCTTCATTTCCTCCATTAAGCTCAAAGCAATTGATAATATATGAAAACAAAACAACCCGTTTATATATTTCCTATCAAAAGCATTGCATAAATAAGTATGCAATGCTACACTGCCATATAAAATCCAGATTATCTGCTTTAAACTGGATTATATGGCGGTATATACTCATATATCCAGTTCAAAGTAGGTAAGTGGATTATCTGCTTTTAACTGGATAATGTGGCAGTGTAGAAGGGCTCTGAGTAGTAAGTAAGTGGTTATAGGAACTCAGTCAAAAGCACTTCTAAAAATCAACCCAAGAAAGTGTGCATTCAATCAAAAGGCACTAGAAATTATTAAACAGGGAAGTGATAGAGATTAGATATAGTGAAATAGATCAGGCCTCTTCAACCTGTGGCCCTCAAAGTGTTTTGGATTTCGGTTCCCTGAATTCCTGACCATTGACACGCTGGCTATGGTTTCTGGGAGTTGGACGTCCAAACACCTGGGAGGCTGCAGGTTGAAGAGACCTGAATGCTGTGGCTAAAGATAAAATGTATACATTTCTTGTATATTCAAAGGGAATTATTCACTTACTTTTTCTTGATCAAGCTGACTTGAAAGTTCTAAAATACGCCTCTCTTTTCGAGTTGTTTCAATTCTAATATTCTACAAGCGGGGGAAACACACACACATTGATATTTACATTAGATAAAGAGGATGGAGCATACAGACAGTCCCCCAGTTACAAACATCTGACTTACAAACGACTCACAGCTAAGAACAGAGGTGAGACAACAGGAAGCGAGAGAAATCTACCCCTCAGAAGGGAAATTAGCTCCTGAAAGAGTAATCATGCGGGAAAGGGTCTCCACCCAAGCTTTCTCACTAATCCTTGTTCCACAACAAGCCAAATATTTCAGAATCCATTGTTACAGGGACAGAAAGTGAGGTGAAATCTCTGAATGGGGACAAAGACAGTAAAACAAACTCCACAGAGGGGTTAACTCTTTCCTATGCTATCAAATGATAGGTAGATAGATAGATCGGAGTTACACTTAAAAAATGTAGCTGTTCTGACTTACATACAAATTCAACTTAAGAACAAACCTACAGATCCTATCTTGTTCGTAACTTGGGGACTGCTTGTAGTTAATAAATAATAAATATATCATTTTTAGTTTTATGGTTCAAGATTTCATCGATTAAGGTTCAATCATTTGTAGATAGGAAAAATAGATAATATGCATATAAGAAGTAAATGAGAGTTTATTAAATATGCCGTCTGCTCTTCATATTCAAGGTACAGTAGAGTCCTGCTTATCCAACATAAACGGGCCAGCAGAATGTTGGACAAGCAAAAATGTTGGATAACTAGGGGGGTTAAGGAAAAGCCTATTAAATATCAAATTATGTTATGATTTCACAATTTAAGCACCAAAACATCATGTTTTACAACAAATCAACAGAAAAAGCTGTTCAATACACGGTAACGTTATGTAGTCATTACTGTATTTACGAATGTAGCACCAAAACATCACAGCTGTGGATCTAGACGGGAGGCAGACTGCATTGGATAATACGGAATGTTGGATGAGTGAGACTCTACTGTATGAATCTAGATATCAAATATATTTTTTAAAATCCCGAAAGCAAATCTTGATTTTGCTTTCTTATTTAAGAGACAATTTTAATACACCAATATATATGTTGGGACTCCAGCATCCACAGTTTTTTGGCATCCACAAGGGGGCCCTGGAACTAAATCCCAGCAGATACCAAAGGTCCACTTTACATAGAAAGTATAGTTACCCTGTTGCCATGCTATTTAATCTTTTCCAAAAATAATGAAAGGAAAGCAGCAATCATGTACATTGCATGCCTATTTCTTCAATGTTTTAATTAAGATCTAAAACAATGTTGGTGCCCTTTAACATAATGGAGCATTCTTTCCCAACCCAGCATAACGCAATACCTCAAAACCCATTCCAAAAGGGAAGGAAGAATCTGGAAGAATCTGGATCATCTACGAGAAATTCGGATTTTTTGTTCTGAGTGACAACAGAACGTACTAAAACCCAAACTTACTGTAATTTCTATTTCATTGTCGGTTATCTGCTGTATCAATTCTTCGGTCTGTTTACTGATAAACTAAAAAAGAAGAAGAATCGGGCAAAATGGATTAAACTTCGGTTAAAGCTGTAAGGAATACTGCCATTCAATAAACTCTCCAAATTGATAAAATAGCCATAATATTGTTTTACAGGTACGGAAAAAGAAGAAAAGAGATTATGCTTCATTGACAGAGATTAAGAAACCAACACTATTAATAACAACCGGATTTGTATAAAACTGATGAAATGAGGAGGGGAGGTTAACAAAGAGAAAACAGAGTGTGTGAGAAAAACTGGTTCCTTTTTCAATTCCTTCTCCTCTCCAAGTAATAATGTCTCATTATTAATAGCAGTAAGGCTTACATTCATCATTCTTTAGCCCACAAACTCTAAAAATAACACCATTAAAAATACAGGGACATGGCCAAAGTGCTCACCCTTCTCAAAGTAGGATAAACACAAGTGCCTAATTAACTCTCAAGTTCAGACAAAAGAATCTCAAGTTTGAGTATTTAAATCATATACCTACTGAGTGAAAAGGCCTATTTTATTTTGGGAATGACCAAAAATGCTGGCACACCCTGTTTAGTAGACCTGCTGGGCTTCTCTTGCCAGACAGAGACTAAACTAAACTAATTCCACCCAGGAGCAATTTAAAACGAAAATGGAAAACTCTCCTCTCTGTCGCTCTGCTGAGAAGCCAGCAGAGCAATCTTGTCTTGATAGACAGGTGACAAACTTGGGGTTCCTGAGCCAGTATTAACTCATAAGTCATCACCATCATATCCAAACTAATCTCCAAAAGATTTTTTTTGGGAGGGGGGGTTAACGTGATGACTGAATGGCAATGTAGTTAATGTAGACCAGTGTTTCCCAATCACTGTGACGCGGCACAGTAGTGTGCCGTGACGGACCTCCTGCTGTGCCGCGAGAAAAGCTCTCTGCCCCCCTTCCTTCCCCCCCCCCTCCTGCCGAACTCCTGCTGCTTGGGGGAGGAGGTGGAAGGGCCGGGCGGCGGCAAAGTAAAAGAAGGGGCCGAGGCACCACCTCCTTCGGCCATTTCCCCAGCCAGCCTCCAATCCGCCATGACTCCCGCCCCTCGCTCGCACTGCCCCCTCAAGGCTGGAGAAGCTGTGGGAGAGCTGAAGCCGGGGAGGGGGCGGGGCATGGCACAGCCTGGCTCCGCCCCCTCCCCCGGCTTCAGCTCTCCCAGCAGCTGCTCCCAGCAGGCCACCATCCCCCAGACGTTCTTTACCGTGTTAGTGTGTCATTTTGTGTCATTTTGGTTGGTGGTGTGCCCCCGGATTTTTTTAATGCTAAAAGTGTGCCACGGCTCAAAAAAGGTTGGGAAACACTGATGTAGACCACTTAAATTGACCGATGATGGAAGTACTTCTTTATATCATGGAACATAACTCCTATTGGACACTACAGAATTATAGAACATGTCACGCCTGTCTGTGGTACAATATGGTATGCAATTACAGGCAGTCCCCAAGTTACAAAAAAGTTCAATTTATACGCAAGTCAGAACAGGTGCATTTTAAAATGTGACTTCATCTATCTCGCTATCTATCTATCTATCTATCTATCTATCTAGATAACATAGGGAACAGTTAACACCCCTGTGGTGTTTACTTTGCCCTCTTGTGTCCCTGCTCAGAAGATTTCACCTCACTTTCTGTTCCTGGCTTGGCTTGATGTGGAAACAAAGATTGATAATAAACCTTCAGCTGACATATCTTTTCCCCATGATAACTCCTTCAGGATGGAATTTCCCTTCTGAGGGGTAGATTTCTCTCACTTCCTGTTGTTTCATCCTCATTCTGTGAAGTGAATGAAGGGGAAGAAAAGGCACCTCCATCTTGCCTTCTGAGATTCCATCACCTCAGGGCCCCTCCCTCGGCACCAAATTCCAAGATGGCGCCGGTGTGTGGAAGCACTGCAGATGAGCTCCAGCCGAAGCTGCCAGAGCTGGAGGCCACACCGACCTCCAGCCCAGGGGTTAACCCCCACTTGGAAGGGGTTGACCTCCAGCTTGAAACTGCTGTCGCAGGTCCCCCCAGAACCCCCAGAACCTCGGTGGGGGAGAGCACTGACATTTTTCCAAACGCCATCGGGTGCACCTGCCAGAGCGGCCTGGACTCTATCCCACCCACCATCTTGCCAGAAGATCTGTGGAGGACCTCACAGGGGCATACCTGCCTCTCCCTGGGTATGATCTAACAGCAATACAATCTGCTGGTCTCCCAGCTTAGAAGGTTGGGCGATATGCTGTCAGCCTTCTCCAGCTCCAGCCACCAACCCTCATTGCCCATAAGGACGGGCACGTTCCTCAGGGAGATGCCCAGGGCTTCACCAGGAGGCCCTCTCTCCGGATCCCTCCAGGAGGAAGCCCAGGCAGGAGAGTCGGGAACGATCCAAAACTCCCAAGCGGGGTCTGTTCAAGCCCCGAAGAGAACACCTGGCTTGCCCAGCGAGGTCGGCCCATTTGAGGGACCGGGCGGCTGCCCTTTGTCCGCACACGGCAGCAGGCCTCCTTATCTGCGGCCTGTAGAGCCCCCTGTGAGCCCTACTTCCTATCTGGACGTCTCTGCGGTCCTGGCGAAGGTCCCGAGAGCTCGCCCCCGGCGTCGGCTGGCCCTGCTACAGGCTCGGGGGGTGGGGGCCATTAGGCCAGATTCCCCCAAGATGGCGCCTGATCAACCAGAAGACGGGTTTGCTGTCTCCCAGGAGGATCCCTACAGGAGGAGCGGTCTCGCTAAGGAAGGACTCCCAGACCCGCCGGTGACGCTGGAGGCCATGCTGGAGAATGAGGCCCGGCCTGGCTCGGCTGTGAGGGCATGGGCGGATACCCCCAACATGGCGCCGAGCCTGAACCACTCGGCATCCTTAGCTCCGCCCCCTTGCATGCCTTACAGACGGTGGCCACTCCCCCTGGAAGCCCTGAGCTTGAGTGCCTGTCAGTCCTCCCCTTAGAGGCCTTTAGCATCTCGAGAGTGCTGGCAAAGGCCCCCGGAGAACGTCCTCGACGGCGAGCTGGCTGTTTTCCATCAAGGGGGCAGGAGATCGACCATCTGGCCCTGTCGCCCTCTTCTTCGACCCCCCTGATGCCTGCTTTGGTGGCCAGCTCATTGCCTCCTGCCACCCCCTCTGCTGGCCCAAGGAGGAAGTGCAGGCCAGGCCAGATGAAAAGGAAACGCGAACGGAAGCGACGCCAGGGGGGAGGCCAGGACTCCCTCTTACCCGCCCCCCCATCATACATTCAGCCTGCCAAGCCCACGGGGCCTACCAATAATAGCCCCCTGGAACTCCCTCCCATGGTCCGAGGCAACAGGCGGCCTAGGACCAAGGTCTGTGTCCCAACACCCAACCCATCCAAGGGTCTCAATCTAAGACACCGAGGGAGGGGAAGCAGACGGAGAAGAAGGAGCTTTGGTCCTAGGACTTTTGGGGGGGGTAGGTTTTGGCCCGAGAGACAATACCCACAACCCGACCCGCGGAGGCGGCCGAGAAGCAGGCCATAGGGGGCCGGGAAATGAGACTGCTACATCTAATAGATCTAAGAGGGATAGCGAGCTACGGAGGGGTAACAGGCCTCCCACCCAGGGTTCATACCCACAGCCCCCGAGAAACCTGTGTCCATCCATCCGAGCCACCTGGTTGGAGTCGGGGACTGCCACCAACTTCCCCTTTTCACGGGGTATGCCGGAAGCTAAATCCCTCACAGGTGCCCAGGCCTCAGATTCAGCAGGTATCCCAGTGATCTCAGGGCGGGGAGTGCACGGTAGGCGCAGGCCGAATGCAAGACCTACAGCGAGAGCCACATCAGGACTCGACCTGGCCCTGACCTGCGACCTATTCCCAGGCACGCTGATGATAGACTTCCAGCTATCTCCCCTTCCTCTCTGGTGCTGGTAAATGCTAGATCTGTCCGGAACAAGTCCGCCACCATCAGGGAGTTCTGTGAGGATGAAAAAGCAGACCTATTCTGCGTCACCGAAACGTGGCTCCAGGATGGCGACAACACCTGCCTCCAGGAAATTATCCCCCCTGACTACGTTGCCACGCACCAGAATAGAAACGGGGGACGGGGGGGGTGGGGTGGCAATACTCTCCCGCGATGGATTACACCTTAGAGCGATCCCTGCGCTGACCACCTCAGGGCTTGAAAGTGCTGGCCTGGTGTGGAGTCCCAGGAGAGCTTGGCCGTCCTGCTGGTGTACCGTGCGCCTAGCGCACCGACAGAAAAAGCCTGGCGCGGCTGCTGGAGACTGTGTCGGAGTGGGCATTGAGGTTTCCCAGGCTTATTGTCCTGGGGGACTTCAATGTCCACGCCGACGCAGCCTCTGCTCCATCTGCAGCCACGGACCTAATCTCGACCATGGCGACATTAGGCCTCTCCCTCTGTAGCTCGGGACCCACACATTCGGCCGGGCACACCCTCGACTTGGTTTTCAGCGCGGGGGTTCAAGTGGACCTAGCCTCCGTAATAGAGGTTCCATGGTCGGACCACTGTGCTCTAAGGATCCGGGTTGAGCAACCGCCCCATGCAAGGGCGCCGAACAGATTTGGTTCGCCCGAAGAGACTTATGGAACCCGAAAGGTTCCTGAATGCTCTGAGGGATCTGGAGTCTATCAGCGTCTCAGTCGATGAGCAGGTTCACTCCTGGAACACCTCTCTTGCTAGAGCTCTCGACGAGATTGCCCCAGGCGTCCTCTCTCCGACCCCGCAAACATCGATCTCCTTGGTACACAGCAGATCTTAGGTCGATGAAGCGGGAGAGGAGACGACTAGAGCGCGTGTGGAGGAAACTCCGCGACGGAGCCTCAGTATCAGCTTATAAGCTATTCAAAGATGCTTATGAGCGTGCTGTCAAGGCAGCCAAAAATGTGTACTTCTCCGCCTCGATAGCGTCTGCTAGCTCACGCCCGGCCCAATTGTTCAAGGTAATTCGGTCTTTGACGACGGTCCCTACTGTCCCAAAAAATAGTGATCAGGCCCTCACTGCCGGTGCTTTCCAGAGCTTCTTCACAGACAAGATACTAAGCCTCCGCCGGGACCTTCCAGCCACGGTTGACACAGTAAGAGAACTTGAGACCCCGTGGCCCTCCGCCGGCCCACCCTCGACCGGTTTCGGCCACTGGACGCAGATACTGTTGATAAGATAGTGGCTGCAACTCGGCCTACCACCTGCTCCCTCGACCCGTGCCCCCCTGGCTTGTTAGATCGTGCCTGGAGGGGTTACGTGGGCCTCTGTTGAACATCGTAAACAGCTCCCTTGAGCAAGGAGTCTTTCCAGAGTGCTTAAAAGAGGCGGTGGTAGCTCCATTACTGAAGAAACCGTCACTAGACCCGGCGGTTCCCTCCAACTACCGACCAGTGTCGAACCTTTCGTACCTGGGGAAGGTAGTTGAGAGGGCAGTAACGGAGCAGTTGCAGTCCTTCTTAGATGATGCAACATGGCTAGACCCCTTCCAGTCCGGCTTCCGTTCAGGGCGGGACGGAGACGGTTCTGGTCTCCATCACAGACCAACTCCGCTGCCAGCTCGACCAAGGCGGGTCTGCGCTGCTCGTGTTATTGGACCTCACGGCAGCGTTTGACACGGTCGACCACAATCTATTGATCCACCGCCTGGCCGTGGCTGGAGTGAGGGGACAGCCCTTAAATGGCTGACCTCCTTCCTCCACCAGCGGTCTCAGCGTGTGAGGAGGGGCGAGGTGGTCTCCGAGGGCTCCCCACTACTCTGTGGGTCCCCCAGGGGCCATTCTCTCCCCTCTGTTATTTAACATCTACATGCAGCCGCTTGCACAGCTGGTGCGGAGTTATGGGCTGGAGTGTCACCAGTACGCTGACGACACCCAGCTCATTCTGAGGATGGAGGGCAGGCCGGGTTCTGTCCCCGATAATTTCCAACACTGCCTCGAAGCCGTTACTGGATGGCTGCGAGCCAGTAGGTTGAGGGTGAATCCGGCGAAGACGGAGATCTTGTGGCTGGGTCGCCCGGGTGATGTTAATGTCCAGCTTCCGAGCCTGGACGGTGCGGTGTTATGCCCATCGCCTTCCGTAAAGAGCCTGGGGTCCATTTGGACTCCCAGCTGACCATGGAGGCCCAGGTCTCTGCGGTCAGCAAGATCGCTTTTCATCTGCGACAGGCAAGGAGGCTGGCCCCCTATCTCTCCCGAACGATCTGGCCACGGTGATCCAAGCCACAGTCATCTCAAGGCTGGATTACTGCAACGCGCTACGTTGGCCTTCCTCTGTCGGTGACCCGGAAGCTCAGGCTAGTGCAGAACACTGCCGCCCGGCTCCTGTCTGGCACGCCAGCTGGCGCCCACATAACACCTGTTTTGCAGGATCTGCACTGGCTGCCAATTGAGCACCGGATCACCTTCAAAGTGTTGGTCCTCACCTTTAAGGCCTTACACGGCCTGGGGCCAGCGTATTTGAGGGACCGTCTCACCCCATATTGCCCTCCGAGATCACTTCGGTCTGAGGACTCCAATCTCCTGGAGATACCTTCAGCTAAACTCCTGCAAGGCTGACTGCTACCCGCCGGAGGGCGTTCTCTGTCATAGCACCTACGCTGTGGAACGCCCTCCCGGCCGGAACTCGGGCTATGAAGGACTTGCTCCCGTTAGACGGGCCTGTAAAACATACCTGTTTAAGCAGGCCTTTGGTGAGTAAGTCCTGCCCATGCCCCGCCATCTATTCGTTCTTCTGAGGATGATGTGCTGTTCATTGTTTTAACTGTGTTATTAATTACTGTACTGCTGTTGTTTTTAATTGTTTTTAACTGCTTATTGCCTGTATCTTACTGTGCCCTTTGGCTCCTGTAAGCCGCCGCGAGCCTCAGGGAGTCGGCGGCATAGAAGCCCGAATAATAAATAAATAAATAAAATAAATTCTTAACTGTGAGTCATTTGTAAGATTAATATTTGTAACTCAGAGGCTGACTGTATTGAGATACTGATGCTGTAATGTGACTGGGCCCCAGTTAAATTTTTCCTTGATAATAGACAAGAAAATGATGGAGCACATCTTCGCCTAGGGCAGTGGATCTCAGCCTGTGGGTCCCCAGATGTTTTGGCCTTCAACTCCCAGAAATCCTAACAGCTGGTAAACTGCTGGGATTTTTGGGAGTTGTAGGCCAAAACACTTGGGGACCCACAGATTGAGAACCACCGGTCTAGGGACTGTACCCCAACAATGTATAAATCTATGGCTTATGGGTATACCCTATAACACAGAACCACAGAATCAATGGCTATTACAAACCATAAGTAAAAACTTATGTAAAGATCACTTATTCAACAGATCTAGACAATTAGAATTTGGCTCGTGTAGGATTCAGGTAGTGGCATGATTGCAATGTTGTCATACTGACATTATTCACAAGTCCAAAACTTGAAGGTGGTAAACTGCATTAAGTGGTAAACTGCATTAAGTGGTAAACTGAAGTCCTCCTCTGAAGTGGACTAATGGGCAAAATGAAAAGTATTTATTTATTTACTTTATTTCTACCCCGGCCCTTTCCCACAAGGGATCTCAGGGCGACATAAGAGTACCACATTTATGCTTAATGTAGACAGCCAGTTTTTGTGTGCAAGCATGCCTAATGCGAGAAGATCTAAGGCTGGAACTACACTGCCCTGTATCCCAGGATCTAATTCCAGATTATTATTTTTTTCGTGTCAGGAGTGAATTTGGAAACTTCAAGTCGCTTCTGGTGTGAGAGAATTGGCTGTCTGCAAGGTCATTGCCCAGAGGAACATCCCAATGTTTTACCATCCCCTGGAAGGCTATTCTCATGTCCCTGCATGGGAAGCTGGACAGACGGGACCTCACCCTGCTCCCTGGATTCAAACCACCAACCTTTCAGTTGGCAGTCTTGCCAGCACAAGGGTTTGACCCACTGCGCTACTGGGGGCGCCAAATTATCTGTCTTAAACTAGATGATATGAGTCTACACTTCCAGATAATCTGGGATAAGCAGACAATCTGGGATCAGATCCTGGGATATAGGGCAATATAGATCCAGCCTAAGACATCTTTTGGAGGAAACTGAAGATCTCAGTATATTACAGGACATAGTATAAGAAGACCCTTGTATCCCGAATAGACTGAGAGTGCCTGAAACCACCTATCTAACAAAATGCCATTTAATTATCTGATGTCTGGTCCCAGCATACCTAACATTTGCTCTGGCAAAGTTAGAGATGTACAGAGACTGAGGCCCCTTCTACACAGATGTATAAAATCCACATTATCTGTTTGGAATTGGATTCTATGGCAGTGTAGACTAACATAATCAAGTTCAAATCAGACAATATAGACTTTCTGCTTTGACAACCTGGATTACATAGCAGTGTAGAAGGGGCATTGGATATCTTCTCTAGGAAATTTCTAGATACCTCAGAGAGACTGTATGGTAACTTCCAGGGGAAACATACCATAAATCACCCAGAGCAGGGCCGTAGACAGGAGTTTGATTCGGGGAGGGGGGGGGGGGGCTGTGTCTGAGTGAGAGAGGATCTACCCTAGCAAACCTTTTGTATCGTTAACCCAATACCCCCAAGCATATGGCGTATATATTGAGTATGGTGATCAGATCATGATATGAATACACATAACAGTTTTAATAATGTACCAAAAAGGCCTTCTCGTGGACCACCCTTTAGACCTCAGTGGAGGTGGATGCAGTTTGCATTTGAACGTATGGGGGAACAGTTTACTATATGTTTGCTTTGAGAAGTAGTGAGTACTTCTACTTAAAGACTTTGAACTACTGATTCCCTGTGTTCTCAACACAGAGAAACTACATCCTATCTATAAATGTGCCTGTATGCAGAATTAATACAAGATGTTTATGAGTAAACAAGATGTTACAACAAGGGACGCTGAGAACGCTAAGAGATGAGGAGTGCGTCAGCTCCCCCTGGTGGCCAGAGTTTGCCTCTGTTCGTCTATATGTTGTGTATTGTGTTAACAGCAGGGATTGTCTGCTAAGTATGTGTACCTGTAATCCGCTCTGAGTCCCCTTCGGGGTGAGAAGAGCGGAATATAAATAAAGTGTATTATTATTATTTACTTGTCTCTGAATGCATATTGTTAAACTAAGTTTTCAAGAGAGAGTATATGTTTTGGGCAACTGCAATTTCAACTTCAACTAAACATTTTAAAAACTCTGTTAGTCAAATATATGGGTTTTTTGTGCAGTGGCATGTTTTTATCCTTTGCAGTTCAAAGACATGATATATCAGTTTAACAGCTGAGTTACCTGTGTGGCATTACATGAATGCTTTTTCAAAGGGTTAACTTCTAACAAGGTTATGCCTTTCCTTGGCTAGTGGTTTTCAAAAGGTGGTCTCCTTTTGGAGATTCACATTTGCCAAAAGGATGTGACATCATTTTTCATTTTCAAAAAAGGTTATGAATGCCATTTTTCCCCAAAATCTTGATTACGTGTGAGGGCCATCTGAGGCAAAAAAAAGCTGTAAATAAGAAAGGTGGAGTCCTTACCAATAAATGGATGTAATAAGTAGATTTTCCATAACTCCTGGCTAATGTGGACTAGTCAGGAATAGAAAACAACACAGATAGTTTTCAGGACAGGGGCAGGGTGACAAAATTTGAGAAACAAGGAGAAGCAGAGACAGCTTGGTATTATCATCTTAACCCCAAACAATTTAACAATACTTAAGTGTGCTGTGGATCAGTGTTATGCCTTGATCATGTTTTCGGGGCATCCTCTTACTTCTTTGTCCGTGCTTGCTCTAAGCAGTTGCTGTAACAGTCCCTTCATATTCCTGAGAACATCTAGCTCCTTGAGCAGCAAGTCTTCTTGCATTGAGATTTTTATCATATCTGATGCAGAAATGTAACAAGCCTGACAAAATATTAAAATACAGTTAACTTGGTTTTTTTTCCCAAGATGAAAGAAATAGGAAATGAAATTGTACTTTCACCAGAAGGTGGTCACTTGGAAATAAAGTCTTACTGTTATATAAAGCCAATTTATAGATATTCAAATATGATGCTGCAGTTTATCTCATAGCTAGTTACAATCGCACATGCAATTTAAAAAAACCTTCACTGGGCTTTTGTTTAAACTGTAACATTATTATTACAGTATTAGGAGAAGGAGGTCTATCCCACCTTTTCCTGTTCATGACTCCAGGCGGCTTCCAACAGTTAAGTCAAACATAGTGAAAAATTCACTGTATACAGAAAGAAAAGCACAATTACGCTGTATTAAAAAAATTAAAAAAGTTAAAATGGAAACCATTAAAATGTCAAATAAAAATACAGAACATTATACATGGACTTTGTCCTGTAAAAAAAATCCAAGATCTGTCAGAATAAAAGGGTTTTACTTAGCTGCAAAAAGAAGAAAGCAAGGTCCCATCTACGATGCCATATAAAATTCATATTATCTGCTTTGAACTGGATTACATGGCAGTGCAGACTCAGGCCACACAGCTGTATAAAATCCCACATTTTCTGCATCGAACTGGAATATGTGGCAGTGTGGACTCAGATATCCCAGTTCAAAGCAGATATTGTGGGATTTTCTGCTTTGATATTTTGGTTTATATGGCTGTGTGAAAGGGTCCTAAAATAAACCAATTCAAAACAGATAAAGTAGATTTTCTACTTTGATAACCTGTATTATCTGGCCCCATCTACACTGCCATATAATATCCAGATTATCTGCTTTGAACTAGATTATATGGCGGTGTGGACTAATATAATCAGGTTCAAAACTGATGTGAATAATCTGCTTTGATAATCTGGGTTATAGGGCAGTGTAGATCCAGCTTCACATACTCCAGTTGAAAGAAGATAACATGGATTATCTGATCTGATAATCTGGATTGTATGGCAGTGTAGAAGGGGTCACAGAGGTCTTGAACGGGAATGGGCAGGGGAATCCGGTTTCAGAAAAAGGTAAGGATCCTAGGCACATGCCGGACTGTACCGACTATGAATCCTTACCACTGGCTAGGATTGGTGCAAGCTGCAATCTAATCATATCCCTTATTATATGATTACACAGCCATACAAAACAATATTTTGGTGACTTGGTTTTTAGGCCTGCTCCTGAGGTTATTTCAGAAAATTGTAATGGATAGACTGCATTTGCTCTAGTTTCTTTGGTATGGTTATCATGATTTTCTATGGGTGAGCAGATGGCAATGGGTAGATGGCATATATTCTGTATCCTGAAAAACTAGAGCAGATAGAAGAACATTGGTGCCGTTTATTGGAATCAGTAGGTGAAACATACCCGGAAACAGGTCCGAGGCAACAAAATGTGTGTTGGCCAGTGTTATCATACCTAGAGAGTCACAAGTTTGGACCTCTGCAGCAGGATATTTTGCAATATGCTTAATTCCAACATTTCTTCTCTGCCAGTCCAACTTACTTTTGAAATTCGAGTGAGGGTTTCTTTAAACGAGGGCAAAAACATTTCTGCTGATTCAATTGCCAACTCTGCTTCATGAAGCCTTTTCTGGAAAGTGACTTTGTCCTTTATGGCATCTTTCCACAACCTAATTAGTGGAAGATATAAACAAAAAGATAAGGCACATTGAAAAATACGAAAATGTACTTCCTCCCTCCTCTCCACAGTGCTCTCTGGATATACGGTAGGTGAAGTACAACTCCAAAACTCAAGGTCAATGCCCACCAAACTCTTATAGTATTTTCTCTTGGCTATGGGAGTTCTGTGTGGGAAGTTTGATTCCATTCCATCATTAGTAGAGTTCAGAATGCTCTTTGATTGCGGATGAACTATAACTCCCAGCTGTTGAGCAAGACCTTTGTGTGTGTCTTTCTGCCATTCCTGCCAGGATATCTATGTTGTGTTCATCGAAACAGGCCCAGGTTTCACACTGAATGTATAAATACATTTAAAAACATATTAACTATATGTATTACTGTGTTAGAGTGTCATTTTGTGTCATTTTGGTTGGTGGTGTGCCCCAGGATTTTGTAAATGTAAAAAATGTGCCGCGACTCAAAAAAGGTTGAAAAACACTGCTTTAGAAAGTTAATTTTTCTTTTGGACTTGGACAAGGGCTTTTTACTTTTCAATTAAATATTTTTTTTGCCTGATTTAAACCATTTGCTTAGCACTGCTTCATACATCAGGCACTTCCAATGCAGAAGCATATATTTTAGAGACCGCCTCATAATCAACATATTGTGTGCATATGTATGGCCTGTATCCACAAAGTACTAATGCAATGTTAAGCCATAATGGTTCAGAGATTGCAAAAAAAAAAAGGAGCAGCAGCAAAACACATGTGCCATTACTCCATTTGGTAACCTGCATGCAGCTGTCATATTGCTTACTTAGAACAGTGATTTATGGATGGAAAATGTACATTATGAACAGCCCTCCTAGGCTACATGCATCTTTTAAAATGCAATGTGACTTGTGCTGTTTCTTTGGTAAGAAGCAGGTGAACTTTTAGAAGTTCCCAAAGTAATCTGTAAACATAGGAGTCTTTTCACAGAGCCATTATTCAAATATTCATGATTTCTTAATTTCACAGAATATCCATTTTAATAATATGAGTTTATCAGCACCCTCTGAATGAACTGCACAAGCCAGAAAGCAAATCAGAAAATTAAACTGATCCAATGTTTTCAATTCAAATAGCTTTTTATAAAGTGACATTTTTTCCAGAAGGTACCACTAAGAAGAACGTGCCCATTTTAGAAAGTAACATTTTGCAACTAAAGGCATGTCCGTTGGTGTTGCTGGCAAAAGGGAATTGCAAAACAGACTGTATATGACCAATTTCCACACATGTGGCTTTACCAGCACCTATAGACCATGGCCCCTTCTACATAGCTGAACAAAATCCCAGCTTTGAACTGGAATATATGGCAGTGTGGACTCAGATAACCCAGTTCAAAGCAGATATTGTGGGATTTTCTGCCTTGATATTCTGGGTTATATGGCTGTGTGGAAGAGCCCCATGTCTTTGGCACACAACTGACTCTGTAGTGGCTGGCAAAGGGCATATCCTACAGGGAGAAATGGAAAATCCATACAACAGACTGCTCTACGTGCTGCAGATTGTTCAAAATCGTCTCCCACAGCTATGACCTACTCCAAGGCTATGCAGCCTAGCAGATGTAACTGCGCTGCAACACCTATTATCCCTAACCACTTCCCATGCTATATAGATTTCATATGCAACAGTGCTGCCATTTTGTATGGCTCAGTATCATGTAGCAAATCCACATGCAAGAAAAGCAGACAATATCTGGAGGATTACAAGTTGCTCACCAGTGATGTGCATGGCAGTCATTTAGCAAACATTCCCACTACCTTAACTCAGGCAGGATAGAAAAAAGTCAGTTGAGTTTTAAGGTTTAAAATGGTATTTCAGTTTGTTAAGACATCTCTGGAACTTAAACATGATTTCATGCAATTTTCAACATAAAAATAAAATCTGGAACATAACCCATAGAACACCTTTAAATATAAACCTGTCCCTTCGGGAAGTGTAAGGCTGGATCTACACTGTCATATAATCCAGTTCAAGGCAGATAATCTGGATTTTATATTGCAGTGTAAATGGAGCCTTTCTCAGAATACTGCAGGCAGGTATATTCTCAGGTATCTTGAACTACAACTCCCATTATTCCTAGCCAGCATGGGGATGGTGGGGTTGCAGTTCCATCCAGCTGGACAGTACAGTTGGTACCATATTGAGGGAGCTTAGTCAAGTGCTAGGGGGCAGAGGCAGTCCCCCACTTACAAACATCTGACTTACAAACAACTCATAGTTAAGAACAGGGGTGAGACAACAGGATGTGAGCGAAATCTACCCCTTGGGAGGGAAATTCACTCCTAAAAGAGTTATCATGGGGAAACGGTGTCTCCTCTGAAGTTTTCTCACCAATCCTTGTTTCTGCAACAAGT
This sequence comes from Anolis apletophallus, assembly GCA_030556195.1. Classification (NCBI taxonomy): domain Eukaryota; kingdom Metazoa; phylum Chordata; class Lepidosauria; order Squamata; family Anolidae; genus Anolis; species Anolis apletophallus. The sequence goes on from JARBWK010000005.1 coordinate 113,028,106, forward strand.
CAAGCCAGGAACAGAAAGTGAGGCAAAATATTCTAAACAGGGGCAGAGAGTGAAAAACAAACACCACAGGTGTGTTAACCTTTCCCTATGGCAGGGGTGCCCACACTTTTTCAGCATGCAAGCTACTTCAACTAAAACCAAGTCAGAAAGATCTACCAAGAGAGAACAGGGCGGAGCTGGGGAAGGTGGCGGGGCTTGGCTCTGCCCCCTCCTCACTCTGGCTTCAGCATTTCCACAGCTTCTCCTGGGTAGAAGAGGGTAATGCCAAGCCAGTGGTGGCATAGATAGCCACCACTGGCTTGGCATTACCCCCTTCTACTCTTGAGAAGCTGTGGAAATGCTGAAGCTGGTGGAGGGGGCGGAGCTTGGTGGGGCTTAGCTCCGCCCCCTCTTCCTCTGGCTTTAGCATTTCCACAGCTTCTCCAGGGTACAGAAGGTTATGCCAAGCCAGTGGTGGCTATCTATGCCACCACTGGCTTGGCATTACCCCCTCTACCCAGGAGAAGCTGTGGAAATGCTGAAGCCAGCGGAGGGGGCGGGGCTTGGTGCGGCATGGCTCCGCCCCCTCAGAAGCGTCCCATCCAGCTGGGATCGACCTCCCTGGGTCCCAAGATTGACCAGTCGATCGCGATCGACTTTCTGAGCACCCCTGCCCTATGGTATCCAAAGCGCTCTCTCTCTCTCTCTCTCTCTCTATATATATATATATATTGTTATGTGACTTATTTTAACTTACTACATAGAGTGCAATCCATTCTTATCAAGCCTTGTTGTTCAGTTTGGTATTGTGATATGGCCTAAGGCAGTGTTTCCCAACCAATGTGCCGCGGCACACTAGTGTGCCATGAGCGATCATCAGGTGTGCCATGGGAAATTGGAACCTCCAATACCAGACCTGGCCCTCCTTGGGTTAGTATTAGTATGTTTTGTGGCCAAATTTGGCAGCAATTTGTCCAGTGGTTTTTGAGTTGTGTTAATCCCACAAATGAGCATTGCATTTATATATATAGAGAGAGAGAGAGAATGAGAAAGAGACACACACACACAGAGAGAGAGTGAGTGAGTGAGTGAGAGAGAGAGAGAGAGAGAGGAGAGAGAGAGAGCGCACACAACAGCGTGTGTGTCTTTCTGCCATTCCTGCCAGGATATCTATGTTGTGTTCATCGAAACAGGCCCAGGTTTCACACTGAGTGTATAAATACGTTTACAAACATATTAACTATATGTATTACTGTGTTAGAGTGTCATTTTGTGTCATTTTGGTTGGTGGTGTGCCCCAGGATTTTGTAAATGTAAAAAATGTGCCGTGGCTCAAAAAAGGTTGAAAAACACTGGCCTAAGGGCTAATCAATAAAAAGTACACACACAGAGAGATGGTGTTACACTTTTAAAATACACCTGTTCCGACTTACATATAAATACAACTGAAGAACAAACCTACACAACCTATCTTGTTTGTAACTTAAAATACCTCCCCTGCTTGTTTCGGCGGTACCTAATTCTCTAATTACAGCTTCAAGCTATTTTCATACTGCTTAGGTCAACAGTAAGCTGGGCTGACAATCGGGTCAGCTCACGCTGATCCCGGCCCTATCCAAAGCTATATATACACACACACACACGAATGGAGTTACAACTAAAAAATACACCTGTTCCGACTTGCATACAAATTCAATTTAAGAACAAACCTACAAATCCTATCTTGTTTGTATTATTATTTATTTATTATTACTGAATTTCTACCCCGCCCTTCTCCCACAGGGGGACGCAGGGCGGCTTCACAATGCATCAATGATACAATCAATAAAAACCATTACTACAAAATATTATAAAAACATCAATAAAAACATTAATTATCTCATTAATATGCCATTACAACCATAGTTCAGCCAATAATTCCAATATCGTAACTTGAGGACTGCCTGTAAATAAATGCATGCCATATTATACCACAGACAGGCATGGCAGTTCTTTGAACAAAATACAAATAAATCCAGCAAAATACCAATTATAGAAAATCTCTAAGCTGGGCATAGTTATCTCGCCACATGAGCTTAAAGCCTACCATTTTGTTTCGCCTTCACTTGAGCTCTCTTCCAAGGAGCTACCCCAGGGCACGCCTTGAAGGCATGGCAGCAATTCCTTCATCTTGGTCCGATGTTTATCCATAAGTCTGTCATAAGAACTCCAGTCCTCCTTCAAGGATTCCACCTCGATGTTTCCTGGAAGCTTTGGAAATATTGATTTTTTTAATTCCTTAGTAAATAGAAAATGTTATTCATTAAGTCAATACAGTTTCATCCAACTGCACCCCCCTGCCCTGCAAAAGATCCTAAGAATTTTCTAGTCCTCCAATGCAACTCAATGGTCATTTTCATTGAAAGTTATTGATTTGAATAGGGTTCGCTGTAATCCATGGCTTTCCGTTTCCACAGTATGTTCAGGGAATATATCTGTGGATACGGGGACATACTATACGTTGCTCTGAACTCATTACTTTCAAGCCGTTTATGCGCTACCCTAATTTTTTTAATTACAATATTTATATCCTTCCATTTACCTGGAGATCTCAAGGTAGCGTACAACAAAATCAATCTAACAAATTTCAAATAAGTAGGTTACTCTTAAAAGGCAAAACACTTACTAAACAATTTTTTAAAAGGTTGAAAGAGATAAACTGTCTTAGGGCCTTTCCACACAGCCATATAACCCAGAATATCAAGGCAGATAATCCACAATATCTGCTTTGAACTGGGTTATTGAAGTCCACACTGTCATATATATATTCCAGTTCAAAGCAGATAATGTGGGATTTTATATAGCTGTATGGAAGGGGCCTTATAATAGTTTAAAATTAATCAAGGCTCTGTGCAGTAATGTTGCAACCAATGAGGTCGCCGCAGGGAGAGTGTTCCATAACTGGGTCTGGATCTACAATGCCATATAATCCAGAGTATCAAAAATAATCCAGATTATCTGATATGAATTGGATTATACGAGTCTGAACAGACATATAACCCAGTTCAAAGCAGATCATCTGGATTTTATATGGCAATGTAAAAGGGGCCCTATTAATAAAAGTAAATAAAGAATAACAAATCAACATTTGATTATAAATGCTATTTCTGTCCCTTACATGGTTGTCTGAGTTGTCCGCGCCGTCATTCCAAGAACTAATATACTTTCCCAGGTTGCTGGATATTTCTGTTCCAAATTCATCTCTTTGAAAACTCACATCACAGGACTCAAAAACTGAGCGAAGTCTGTCTGCTTTCCCACATGTAAAGCATGGGATTGTTGTTGTTTCCTAGAAGCCAGGCAACATGGAAATAGCAAAGCGACATAAACAGCAAGGGTAACCATGGGCCCTTCCTCACAGCCATAAAACCCAGAATTTCAAAGCAGAACCCACAATATCTGCTTTGAAATGGGTCCACACTGCCATATATCCCAGTTCAAAGCAGATATTGTGGGATTTTATTTAGCTGTTATTCATGTTATCCACAAGAGAAATTCCTATCACAGCAGTATTTTCCATGAATGCAGAATCTGTGGATACAGAGGGCTGGATGTATTAGCAGGTTTCTCAAGGCAATTCTACCCTTGAAGGGTATTGCAAATTAAGAGCCTTTCAAAAACCATTTGTGATGTGGCACAGAAACATTTTCAGCTTTTCCAAGGGAAAAATGAGATATATTCTCAAGACCTCACCTCCAAGGATGCTTGCCATAGATGCAGGCGAAGCGTCAGGAGATAATGCCTCTAGATTAGAACATGGCCACATAGCCCGGAAAAACCTACGACGACGCAGTGATTCCGGCCATGAAAGCCTTCGACAATACATTGAGATATATTCTACTGGACTTTCTAAAAACATGCATCTGCGTGTATCATTTGCTTTATAACTCACTTGTATATGGTGCACAAGTACTATTATTTTATACTTAAGGACAAGAACTAGGCTAAGTTTACAGGGAGTACTTCTGTATGGGAGGGGAGTATACTTCCAAAACAAAACTTCATTCCAATGTTGTTGTTTGTTCGTTCCCTCGCTTCGGACTCTTCCGTGACCTCACGGACCATCCCACGCCAGAGCTCCCTGTCGGCCGTCACCTCCCCCAGCTCCTTCAGAGTCAGGCCAGTCACTTCGAGGATACCATCCATCCATCTTGCCCTTGGTCGGCCCCTCTTCCTTTTTCCTTCCTTTTTCCCCAGCATAATTCATTTTAATATAACTCATAATTACTAGAACAGCTCCTTTTGGTAAGAGGGCAGATCACTATTTTGCTCAAATAAGCTTGACTGAGGCCCCTTCCGCACAGCTGAATAACCCCACATTATCTATTTGAACTGGAATATATGCCAATGTGGACTCAGATATTCCAGTTCAAAGCAGATATTGTGGGATTTTCTGCTTTGATATTCTGGGATATATGGCTGTGTGGAAGGGCTCTGTGTTTCCATGGCTGAACAGGGATTTGAACCCTAATCCATTACTCAAACCACTATGCAAAGGTGGCTCTCCACTGAACGGGTACTTTGTACCAATGTGACTGAGGGTCCTTCCACGCAGCCCTATATCCCAGAATATCAAGGCAGAAACCCCCACATTATCTGCTTTGAACTGGGTTATAGGGCAGTGTGGACTGGGGGATTTTCTACACAGCCCTATATCCCTTAATCTCAAGGCAGAAAACCCCACATTATCTGCTTTGACCTGGGTTCTATGCCAGTGTGGACTGGGGGCCTTTCCACACAGCTCTGTATCCCAGAATATCAAGGCGAAAAATCCCACATTATCTGCTTTGAACTGGGTTCTATGCCAGTGTGGACTGGGGGCCTTTCCACACAGCCCTATATCCCAGAATATCAAGGCAGAAAACCCCACATCTGCTTTGAACTGGGTTATATGCCAGTGTGGACTGGGGGCCTTTCCACACAGCCCTATATCCCAGAATATCAAGGCGGGAAACCCCACATTATCTGCTTTGAACTGGGTTATCTGAGTCCACACTCAGATAATGTGGGATTTTCTGCCTTAATATTTTGGGCTATAGGGCTGTGTGGAAAGGCCCGAAGTTATCTGAGTCCACACTGCCATATATTCCAGTTCAAAACAGATAAGGTGGGGTTTTATACAGGGACTGAGTATTCCTGGCCTCAGAAATTCAGATCCAAAGGTGTCCTGAAACTACACACACACACACACACACACACACACACACACACACACACAAAGAGATAATTTGCTTCCAGAGGAATACTTCCTTATCTCAGGGGGAGATAAGAAAAGCGAGGGCTGCTTGGCAATCAGGAAAAATGCCCTTTGCTCATGCTCAGAGGAAACATGTTTTCCAATACAGCCTTGCATCTGGACTCAAGGAGGCCCTGAGGTTTAATCATCACTGTAGGACAGGCCTGGGCAAAGTTCAGCCCCTCCAAGTGCTTTGGACTGCAACTCCCACAATCCTGGGAGCTGGACTACAACCCCCACAATCCTGGGAGTTGGACTACAACCCCCACAATCCTGGGAGTTGGACTACAACCCCCACAATCCTGGGAGTTGGACTACAACCCCCACAATCCTGGGAGCTGGACTACAACCCCCACAATCCTGGGAGTTGGACTACAACCCCCACAATCCTGGGAGCTGGACTACAACCCCCACAATCCTGGGAGTCGGACTACAACCCCCACAATCCTGGGAGTTGGACTACAACCCCCACAATCCTGGGAGTCGGACTACAACCCCCACAATCCTGGGAGCTGGACTACAACCCCCCACAATCCTGGGAGCTGGACTACAACCCCCACAATCCTGGGAGTCGGACTACAACCCCCACAATCCTGGGAGTTGGACTACAACCCCCACAATCCTGGGAGCTGGACTACAACCCCCACAATCCTGGGAGTTGGACTACAACCCCCACAATCCTGGGAGCTGGACTACAACCCCCACAATCCTGGGAGTCGGACTACAACCCCCACAATCCTGGGAGCTGGACTACAAACCCCACAATCCTGGGAGTCGGACTACAACCCCCACAATCCTGGGAGTTGGACTACAACCCCCACAATCCTGGGAGCTGGACTACAAACCCCACAATCCTGGGAGTTGGACTACAACCCCCACAATCCTGGGAGCTGGACTACAAACCCCACAATCCTGGGAGTCGGACTACAACCCCCACAATCCTGGGAGTCGGACTACAACCCCCACAATCCTGGGAGTCGGACTACAACCCCCACAATCCTGGGAGTCGGACTACAACCCCCACAATCCTGGGAGTCGGACTACAACCCCCACAATCCTGGGAGTCGGACTACAACCCCCACAATCCTGGGAGTCGGACTACAACCCCCACAATCCTGGGACTTTAAATCCAAAACACCTGAAGGGCTGGAGTTTGCCCAGCCAGGCCTGTGTGTAGAATGACTGCACTCAATTGGCACCCCTTCAGCTGCCATGGCTCTGTGATGGGATCCCGAGAGCTGTAGTCTGGCGAGGCCCCAGCAGAGAAGGCGGCAGGCCTTGCGAAACTACAACTCCCAGGGCTCCATAGTATTAAGCGATGGCAGTCCACGCGTTGGCAAGCTGGGTTCATTCCACACTCTTGGTGGCTTTGTGGGGCCAGAGAATAAACCCCTCCAGCCAGAGCCCAGCTTTCCCCGTCTCTCCCAGGCCTTGCTCCCCTGTCCCCGCGCCCACTTTACCCCGCTGCCCTCCATGGCCGATCCTGAGGCGGGAAAACGGAGCGGCGCCGGCTCCTTTTCCCTCCCCCTCCCATCCCCTCCAACCCGGAAGCAACCGCGAGCATGCGCACTTCGCCCTCTGAAGCTAACACTCGCCCTGACTTGGCCCTCTTTCCCTTCTGGGCCTCTCCTCCAGCCAGAGCAGAGCAATAGAAAAGAATGAGTGGCCCACTCCCTCGGTCATTATTTTAGTTTTCCATCTACAGAAACTGGATTTTAAGTGGATTTCTCTCTCTCTCTCTCTCTCTAATGTGATGATACCCAATTGCCATGGCTCAAGGCTAGGGGATCCTGGGATTTGTAGTTTTACAAGGTCTGCCAAAAAAGTTGCAAAAAAAGGGATTCCCACAGCATTGAGCCATAGCAGTTGCAATGGTGCCAAACTACATTCCTTCTACAGTCAACGCTCCCAAAGGCCACTTCTACACTGCCATATAAAATCCGGATTATAAAGCAGTGTGGACACATAATCCAGTTCAAAGGGGATACCAAGGTAAAGGACAGGCGTTCGCATGATTGTAAACCAAGAGGTGTGTTTAATCGCATGAAATGAGAATGTGATAAGAGTACAGGCATACTTGAAGGAGAAATAAATGAATAAATAATCTAGATTATATGGCAGTGTAGAAGGGGTCACATCTCTGTTGGCGCCCCCTTGTTGTGGGGGAGAGGCTTGCGTACCCTAATGAAGTTGTGAGCTATGCTGGCGGTGGCATAAAAGCCATTGGTAGGGCCTCCCATGCCAGACAGGTCACAACCGAAGGGTCTGACAAAGAGCGTCAATGGGCAGGATGGGCTCTCTAGCCTCTTGGCAACCATCCTAAGAGAAGGAAAACTCTAAATTCAAACCCAGGCAGATGGTGCTCGTCTAACCCTGTAAGGTCAACCATCCCCGTGGTATACCGATGAACTACCTATAAGACACTGGTTCTGACCTTTAGGGCCATTCATGGTCAAGGCCCAAAGTACCTCAGAGAGCGTCTTTCACGTATCCGCCATCAGAGACCACCATGATCAGCTCAAGAAAACCTTTTGTCTATTCCCGGTCCCAGGGAGGCTCGCCTGGACTCCACGAGGCGCAGGGCCTTTTCGGTTCTTGCCCCAACCTTGTGGAACTCCTTACATCCATACATTAGAGCTATACCTGATTTGCGGTCATTCTTCCAAGCTCTCAAAACTTGGCTCTTCGTCAAAGCTTTTAAACGGGTTATTTCTGAAGCGCAGCAGGATGTAGAGTGGGTCATGGGGGCTCTGTGTGCCAAGTTTGGTCTTGATCCATCATTATTGGGAGTTGCAGTGGTATCATGAAATTACTGAAGTCCCATCATCTCTGCCCCCCCCCCCCCCAAAGTGTATTAGGATGTTGATTGGTTGATGGGGGCTCTGTGTGGTAAGTTTGGTCTGTATTGGTGAATGGATGAGGGATGCATTGTTTTTCGGAAGTGAGTGAAGGTACTTCAAGTCCCATCATCCGTGGTCCGTCTCACAGTAAACTGCACCAGGCTGTAGAGTGGGTCATGAGGGCTCTGTGTGCCAGATTTGGTGTTGATCAGTCATTGGATTAGGTTTGTAGCAGGATTGGGAAGTGAGGGTGAAGCAGCAAATTGGGGAGTTATGGAACTCCGGATTGGCAAATGACCTCTTACCAACAGGTGCGCAGACGTGCGGGCAGCAGGGATGAGGAAAACACGCAACAACTTCACTGCTCGTGTGAAATCAAAGAGATTTATTGATAACACCAGCTGGTGGGGTTGCCAAACAGAACAAGCTGTTAATCAGGGGCAAACGGCCCCGGTCACTCTCAGTACAAAGCATATATACCCCCATGGCGGCATCTCGGAAAAGCCCGCCCTCCTTCATGGATTTTACACAATCATAATTGGCTGGTGTTACATGGCATTTCATTAATCCAATAAAACATTACATTTTCATTAGCATCACATCTCAAACCCCACCTATGTGTTAGAACAATGGACATTTCTAAGTTAGTTCTTTCTCACAGTACATATCAGTGGCCTGGGACGCTCATGTACCCGATTAGCAACATTTCACGTTCTGCCTTTCCTTGCCAGCAAAGGATGGGGCGAAACCCTCTGTACATGCGCAGTTCTTCTCCCTCTGGCACTAACGTCACCCAATAGCACATCCTGTACTGTTAGACCAATCTAAGCCTACGTTATCTCACGCTAGGCACGGGGTGTCTTTTAACAAGTCACAGCATTGATTAGAAGCACCAATCACAGTGTTACATTCACGGAGCAAGTGCCTGCCTGATTCTTGGCACAGAAACCCACTTTTCAAAGCTCTACACGTGTGCAGCATCACTCTCTGACCTTTCTCCTCCACAGAAAGTACCAAAACTGCTTTATTCCAGAATTTTTCTTTTTTGTGGGTAAATCAGCTCATGAGTTACCTACACATACGTCTGGAACCCCTCAAGAGGACCAATTCACTCTCCAATCTCTCTTGACCACAGTTTCCTCAGTCTTGACTGCATGCACACCTTTCACTGCATCTATAGTGAAAGGCACAAGCACAACACAACATTTCAGCAAAATTGGTAGGCAGCACATTATGATTAGCACAGAACATATTACCACTATGATTATCATCACAAGTGAACGTAGCCAATGCAAATTCGGTAGCCAGCTTAACAAAGAGCTCCAAAAATCACTTGGGGCTGAGTAAGTCTTCTGTACTTCTCTAGCAACACCCTGAATCTTGACCAGGTCAAGTTCAATGTCACCAGTCTTGTTGATGAAATGACAACAGGTTGTGTTTAACCACACACAGAGCCCACCTTCCTTGATAGAAGGTAGTCCAAAGCTAGCTTTTGCTGCATCGCCATTCTTGCCAAAGAATTCACCTCTATCTGCAAAGATGACATTCCTTCAAACGTATCATTGGCCAAAGATTCCAAGCCAAATGATAAGATACGCAGCTGTCTTATAGTCCAAGCTACACCCAACCTGGGTGAGACAATTGCTATGAACCTCTGGCTCTCACTCAGAAAAGTCTTTTCCGGGTCATAACCATAGCGTTTCACTCCAGCAAATGAACGCTTCTGGATATGTAAATGTAAGTTAGTGACAGGTGTCTCCTTGGGGAGCACTCTCAAACCCCCAGGCTGCAAGGTGCCAAGGGTACACACTCCACTCCAAGCCATAGGAAGCACTGACATCGCCCACTGTCCACAAATCCACACAACACCAGTGGGAAGCCCAGTAGCACGAAATCCTGTGCGTCTGGCTGGCAAATTCTGGACCAAGTTCACTATGGCATTCTCATGATGGTTTCCAAACAAAATCTGAGTGCAATTTGACTTCTCCCATCCCCAAGTCCAAACACCTCTTGTCCTCTGGCCACAACGTGCTCTATATCTGCTATGCACAGTAATCGTGTGATTACATGCAGGATAAGAGCCTAGCTCAATCCACCTGAAAAGTTCATACATGCCAAGTCTCTGATCACCTATTTCATATAACCTCCCATCATTCTCCCATTTAAAGCACAGCGCTGCTTCTAAGACAGGAGAACGGTGCGTTATCATGAACTGAGCCTTATCTACATCCCTTCCCAAGCGTTCCTGCTTACATTTAATGTCATTCCACCCTTTCAGGGTCAATACTGCACTTGGGACAATCGGCCAACCTTGTTTATGACTGGAAGGTCCATAGCTGCAAATCCAGCAGGATTTCAAACCCAGTTCATGTGACATGTTAGTTACCAATCTATGAAACATATTTTGTTCCCACCCTCCATGTGTCCCAGTAATGTACAATGTCAATATCAGAGCCATATACCCAAAAATGGTCCTTACTCCCACGGGGCGCTTACTCCTGTAACGCTGTCCCATTAGGATGCTAAGCCACCACCTCAGTGAGAGTGCTTTTGGCTCTGTCCATCTTTCTTGCGTTGGACCACAATTACCAGGATTGGGAGCGATGGTTTCAGACGACTCTTCTGTGGCCTTCTTCTTCTTTTTGCCCCCTAAATAGGGCTTTGCTGGGTATTTGTAATCCTCATTTTGAGTGGATTGTCTGGATCCACGGAAGATTCCAAAACAACCGGTGCCCTCTTCACACGCGTGTAGTGGACCCACGGACGAATTCCCTCGACCTTTACCGCCGTTGGTGTGCTCAACAGCACGGTGAATGGACCTCTCCATCGGGGCAGCAAAGGACGCACTTTCCACTCCTTAATCAGGACGGATTCACCAACTGAAAAAGAATGCAAAGAGGTAGTAGGGAGAGGTGGGCGCAAATCTGCTGTATACTGGCTAAGTTTCTCTAGCTGTCTCCCTAACATCTGCACATCTTGCAAAGTTTGCTGGTGCCCCAGCACATGACTGTCAGAAGATAGTCCACACATAGTCTTTAAGTTCAATGGAGGCCTGCCATACAAACGTTCAAAAGGTGACAGGCCTGTCTTCTTGTGGGGCGTGCACCTGACCCTCAGGAGGGCCAGAGGTAACGCCAACCTCCAGTTTAACCTAGTCTCTTGGCAAATCTTTGCTAAACAGTTCTTTAACGTTCTGTTGGCTCTTTCTGCCCTGGCAGAAGATTGCGGGTGGTACGCACAGTGAAGACGCCACGTGATACCTAATAGTTTACACAGTCCCTGTACCACGTGGTGCACGTACGCTGGCCCGTTATCTGAGCCTATCTGTAAAGGCATGCCGAATCTAGGAATAATGTCTTTCATGAGGCCTTTTACTACCTCAGCTGATTTCTCTGTACGTGTAGGAAAAGCTTCAATCCAACCAGTGTAAGAATCCACAAAAAGCAACAAATAACGGAAGCCTCCACTCATTGGCATTTCTGTAAAGTCTGTCACCAACACTTCAAAGGGCCAATTCCCTTGATACTGTATCCCAGGCGCTTTCAAAGGCCCTTCTCTTGGGTTATTCTTTGCACATGTCCAGCATCTCTGCGCAGCCAAGGCCGTCAAGCTGTGCAGGCCATTGATGAACATCTGCCTCTCCAGGAGCGCTGCCAGGGCGCTTTTCCCTAGGTGTGTGCTCTCATGGTAAAACTGTACTATGTGCCACGCTTTTGTCTTAGGGACAAATACGCGGTTATCTGGCATTTTGATGAAGCTATCTTCCCATTCTCCACCCTCACTCAAAGCCCATTCCTCCTCCTGCCTAGTGTAATTGCATTTCTCCACTTTGGGCTCTGAGTCAGTGAGATTTAACATTACAGGTGTGTGCTTCTGCATAGCTACTTCTTTGGCAGTCAGATCCGCTAGCCTATTCCCCTGAACCACCGGGTCATTACCTTTTTGATGTGATTTACAGTGCATCAAAGCCACTTTACTAGGGAGCCAAACAGCGTCTAACAAAGCTAACATCGCATCTGCATACTTGACCGCCTTTCCAGCAGAAGTCAAAAAGCCTCTTTCCCTCCACAATGCCCCATGGCAATGTAGCGTTAAAAACGCAAAACGAGAATCCGTATAGATATTAACCCTTTGCCCTTCGGCAAGTTTCAAAGCACGAGTTAATGCAATTAGCTCAGCTAGTTGAGCCGAAGTCCCAGGGGGCAATGGTTCCGCCTCGAGAACCCCATCCTCCCAGGTAACAACAGCATAGCCAGCATAACGCACTCCCTCTCTTATGAAACTACTTCCATCAGTGTAAAGGGTTAAATCTACCAGTTCCCAAGGGAAATCACGCAAATCGGGCCTACTGGAATAAACCAAGTCCATTGTCTCAATGCAGTTATGTTGTGAGAGCTCTGTAGGGCTGGGTAAAAGTGTTGCGGGGATTTAACATGGGGCACATCTCCAAGGTAACGAGGGGGTTATTGCACAACACCCCTTCATACTTAGTCAGTCTCTCATTTGTCAGCCAGCGTGGCCCTTTTGAATCTAGCAATGCTTTGACATGATGGGGGACCCTCACGGTCAAAGATCTCCCTAGGGTGAGCTTGGTGGCTTCTCTGATTAAATCCACCGCAGCTGCAACAGCCCTCAAACAAGGGGGAAGTCCCCTGGCTACCGTGTCTAACTGCTTTGACAGATAAGCTACAGGGCGTTGCCATGTACCTAAACTCTGTGAAAGAACCCCTATCGCAGTCCCATCTCTCTCTGCAGCAAAGAGATAGAACGGTTTATCTAAATCTGGCAGCCCCAGCGCGTCAAGCCAAAGCCTAAATATTTGACTTTCTTTTGACACAACTGTGCTTTCTTTTTGGACACTTTGTACCCTTTCTCTTCCAACACTTTCAACAGTTCTAGAGTGTAATGTTCACACCCTTCCTTAGTCTTTGTACTGACCAACAGGTCGTCTACATATTGAAGCCACACACCTTCAGTCTCTGGAATTTCAAAATCTGACAAGTCTTTAGCTAAAGCCTGACCAAAGATGGTCGGTGAAGAATGATAACCTTGAGGCAATCTGGCCCATGTCGCCTGACGTCTTTGTCCTCCCTTTGGGGTCTCCCATTGGAAGGCAAAGATGGGCTGTGAAATAGGAGCTAGCCTAATGCAGAAGAAAGCATCACGTAAATCTAGTACAGAGAACCAGGCAGCTGTACTTGGAATTAGACTCATCATTATATATGGATTTGGAACAACAGGGGTTAATGACACTGTAGCTTGATTGACAGCTCTAAGATCCTGAACAATGCGAAACCTCCCATCTGGCTTACGAACAGGGAGGAGGGGCGAATTCCAAGCTGATTCACAATAGACAATGATCCCATGACGTAACAATCTTTGTAACTCTTCTTGAATTCCTTCTACAGCATCTCTACTGATAGGGTACTGGGCCTTTCTCACGGGAAGCTGACCAGTTCTTATCTCTATCACCACAGGGGCAACATTTTTCGCCATTCCTGGTTCGTTATCTTCCGCCCAAACCCTGGGAGTCTGTTCCCAACACCAAAGTATCTCTTTCTTCCTAACTTGTTGCACTCTAAACAATCTGTATTCTTCTTGCCCTGGGACTGTAAGTTCCAGCTGGCCTGTTTCCAAAAACTCCAATCTTGCCCTTATCTTCGCCAAGATGTCTCTTCCCAGCAGGGGGATAGGACAATCTGGGACATACAGTAATCTATGTATCACTTCTCTGCCCGCAATGTTGCATCTTCTCTGCTGTAACAATGGACACTTCTGTGGCTTTCCTGATACTCCAACAACCTTGATATGTTGACCACTAAGGGGTGCTAATTTTTTGTTCACTACAGATTTGTCCGCTCCGGTATCTACTAGGAACTTTACACGCTGACCTTCCACATCCACGGCAACCAAAGGCTCCTCTGGGTCAAGCAACAGAAAAGCCCTGCCAATATTTCAACATTCATCTTCCCACTCAGCTTCCTCCTCTTCTTCCTGCATAGCAGCAGCCACAACAGCCTTCTCATAAGGCCTATAACTTCCTCTGCCTCTTCCTTTTCCTCTTCCTGACCCTCTGGCTGGCATTTTGACTCTTTTTGCACTTGCATCACTTTCCTCTGACATTTCTTCTACACAATCTTTTCGCCAGTGGCCTTCTTTTTTACAGCGAGCGCACTGATTTCGACCCAATTTAAACTGTCCACCAACATTTCCTCTTCCTGACCCTCTGCCACGACCATTTCCTCGTCCTCTTCCTGACCTTTCATCCAACATGTTCACTAGAACTCTGTATCCCTCTCTTTTCTTCTTATCTTTCTTTTCCTCTTCTACTTGCTCTCTTGCCATAAACACTTGATCAGCAATTGCTAACAGTTCATTTAAGTTCTTGCCCAAAAACCCTGGTTGTTTCTGTATTTTCTTTCTGATGTCTGGAGATGATTGGGAAATGAAGGATTGCGTGAGAGCAACCCTCCCATCATTCTGCTCTAAGTTGTAAGGGCTGTACTTTCTGTATGCTTCCTCTAAACCAGGGGTGCCCACACTTTTTCATCATGCGAGCTACTATAGGAACAATCAAGTTGAAAAGATCACCTGTTGTGTATGTGAATGTGTGCGCGCACGCATGCTCCTACTGCAGCCTTCCGTCCGCGCGGGGCTTCTTTCTTGCCTGCCCACGAACCCACCACCGCGCGCACCCGGGAAGGAGATCCTCTTTGCCTGCGCGTGCTCTCTCTCTTAATGTCTTCGTTGCCTTCCTCCCTCCTGCTGCGTGCTTTCGCGAAGCAGGAAGTCCCCATCCCGTCCTGCTTCTTGCATGCACAGCAGGCCCCTCCCGTGCACGCAGCAGGAGGGTATTTATAGGCGCGCCCGCCAGCGCTCCGGCCAGATATGGCTTCGGCGGCGGCTCGGAAGGTGCAGGGCTGAGAAGAGGGGCCGCCTGACTGCTGCCTGGGCTGGGAAACTCAACCGAGAGAGGGACCCACGTGAGGCTGGAGCCTCCCCATAGCAGCCTCTCCCCCTCCCCCCTCCCTCGAGGCTTCCTTACCTGGGCAGGAGAAGGAAGAGTGGAAGAGGTGCTTCCCCAAAGTGACAGTTGCAGTGGGGGGGAGGGGCGCTCTTCCTTCCTTTCGAGGGTGTCACTCAGAAAGGATGCCCAAGTGGACGGCTGGCAGGAAAGAGGACCCCTCCCACTGGTGGCAGTCCATGCCCACGGGAGAGAGAGGGGGAGAGAGGGTGGCTCTTCCTAGCCGGCTCTGAAGAGCTACCCCTCTCTCTCTCTTCCCTGTGGGCCCTTGCCACCTTTCTCCTTCGAGGGCGAGGGAGAGCGAGGCGGAGAAAGGCAGCGAGAGCACAAGCAGCAGCAGCAAGTGGAGTCTCCATCCCCGCAGCCCCCTCCTCCTCGGGTTCAGCCCCAGGAACACGGCGGAGCCCTCCCTCCTTGCCCCCAACCAAGGAAAGGAAACAGCCCCACACAGCTCGCTCACCCAGGTCTCAGCTTGGAATGGGAGTCCTGAGGGCAGCAGCAGGGTTTGCGGCGGGGCTTGCTTGGCTTTGCCCCACTTTGCCCAGCCTCCCTCGCCTCTTTCTATCTCCCTCCCTCTCTCCTTCCAGCGCCCACCTGCCTGCCTGCCAAAAGGATCCGAAAAAGTTCTCCGGATTTCTTTCTTCTCTCCTTGGCTCTCTCTCTCTCTCACACACACACACATTCCCTCCATCCCTCCCACAGCCTCGCATCCCATCCGTGCGCGTACCTTCGCCTTGCTCCTGCCCCCCCCAGCAGCAACCAATGGGCGGTCATGTCACCACACCGTGCGTGGCAAGACAAGCGCCAGGGCCCGCCCACTAAAGCCTCATTTTGGCAAAAGAAGCCCCGCGAAGGCGGCGGTGGGAGCGCACATGCACGCGCATGGCACGAGCGCGCCATCCGGCTGGTGAAGCCCAAAGATCACCTGGAAGAGGGCCGAAGATCACCTAGGTGCTCCTGATCACCATAATGAGCACCCCTGCTCTAAACGTTCTAGGAAAGCAGCAGGCGTCTTAACTTTGTCCTGTTGAACCCCTTGGATCTTTTGAATACTGGAAGGCCGGGGTGGGCCTTTCCTGATGGCTTTTAAGAGAATTTGCTGAAAGTCTCTAATTCTGTCTCTCTGATCCGCATTATTCGGATCCCATCTCGGATCTTGTTCCAGTGGGAATCTGGCATTCCCAAATGCAACTGCCTCCATCTGCCCATGTCCCTCTTGAGCTATCAACCTGGCTTGATTGATAATGCATCTTCTCTCTGCCGCAGTGAATAGGGCATTTAGCAGCTGCCGGCAGTCCCACCAGGTGGGATCGTGGGTGGCAATAATTCCTTCCAAAAGGTCCCCCATAGCACGTGGCTGCTCAGAATATGGGGGAGTGTTATGTTTCCAATTAAAAACATCCGAGCTTGAAAATGGGACTATCTGATAAGCTTGTAGGACCCTGTTGTGTACGTCCAGTAATGGGACCTGTCTTATAGGACACTCTAAGACCCCTCTCTCCTCTTCCTCTGTTTGCCTTGCTTCCTGAACCCTGGTCTTGCTTCTGGTTCGCATTGGGGAAGTGGCTTGTCTCACACTGTGCCTTCGGCCTAATTCCGGAGAGCGCTCTATCACTCTTGCGGATTCAAAGGAGCTTCTCCTTTTGACTCTGGGGGACTGCGCAATCAGGCCCCCTGAGGCTCCGGAGCATTCATCCTCCCCCTCTTCGTCTTGGGGACGCACTATCATCCTGTCAACATTAGGGGTTGGCCATCTCCCTCCTCTTTCTACTTGTCTTGCTTCTTCTATGGGGTAATGAATTTCCATGGAGAGGGGCCTGATAAGCAGGCGGTTTCTCACAAAACGGATTCCTTTCTGAACGGGGAACAGGGAATGTCACTGCTGCTTGTGGCTGAATTAAAGGGGCCGCCGCGGGAGGGGACGTTGCCATGGCTGACGGAAACGTCCCGCTTGAACCCGCAGTTGGCAGGCTCCCTGATTCGAATTGAAAAGTCATTGGGGGATTCATTGGAATTGAAATTGGCGCAACGGGAACAGGAAGGAGTGCTTGGCTTGCCGGGAACGGCGAGGCGGGGACAGACTGGATTGGCGCAGTAGGAACAGCCGGGACCGCCTCAGATTGCGTCACGGCCTGGGACGTCATCTGAACGGCCGAGCCTGTTCCAAGGGTGGGGGCTATGGCTGGAGCTTGTGCAGGGACGTTCAAACTTGCATAGAGCGGAGGCGCAGTGGCTTCCCCGCTCCTGTTGGGGCAATCTGTCTCTCTCTTGGTCTTCTCCTTAAGGGTGGAAGATCTTCTTGCTCCGCCGGTAAAACCGGAGGTTTCCTCCCTGCCTTCCTGTTCACAAAGCACCCTTTCTTCTCATGCCCCTTGGGGCCTGCCCACCAAACACCCTCAGCAACCATGCGTTCCCATGTTGCGGAATAAATCCATTGGTCATTTGGATGAATTTCGAAACAATAAGATTCAAGTTGTCTACACTTTCTCAAATCCCAGGACCCTGTGTCTGGCCAGTCAATCTCCTGGACGGCGGGCCAAACCTCTGTGCACAGATTTCTGAGTTCAAAAGCTTTCAGATCTTGGGGCTTTCCCTCTACTGCCAACAGACAAAACCTGTCCCAATTGTCTAACACACATTTCAAAGGGGTCTCTTTCTCCTGCTTTGATCCCGCACTACCCATCTCTCTAGCCAAAGATCAAAGATCACTTCAGTGCTCTCCCCCAACCCCAATGTGTGTTCCCTCAGTGTTAGTGCTTGAAAAATCTATACTTGCCGATTCTAGCAGACTTCAGGACGTCTCCCTCCGTCACCTCACGATTGCGTCGGATTGCTCTCTAGGTGCCACGGACTGCCGCCACCCCCGACTTTCTCTGCGCTTTCAGCAACCGGTTCGCTCGCTAGGCACCTGGGAAGGTGCCCCCGGTATCTGCTGGCCGGATCTCTCAAGAGGCTGCTCTCACAAGCTGCCTCCCTCCGGGCTTTCTCTGTTCCCTGGGTTCACCGGCAGTCGCGTCAGTTGCGGTCTCTCGTGTCAGCAGGCGTTGGTTTGGGGCGAGCCAGGCAAGCCGGTCTTGTTTACCCCAGGCGCCTGTCTCAGCTCTCCTGGGTCGCCTCACCTCCCCGCTCGGGAGCGAGAACCGTCTAGGCAACTAGATTGCGTCGTCCTCACCACAGACCCGTCTAATTAGCCTTTTGGAATCACGTCGGGGTCACCAAAGATATGAAGCAGCAAATTGGGGAGTTATGGAACTCCGGATTGGCAAATGACCTCTTACCAACAGGTGCGCAGACGTGCGGGCAGCAGGGATGAGGAAACACGCAACAACTTCACTGCTCGTGTGAAATCAAAGAGATTTATTGATAACACCAGCTGGTGGGGTTGCCAAACAGAACAAGCTGTTAATCAGGGGCAAACGGCCCCGGTCACTCTCAGTACAAAGCATATATACCCCCATGGCGGCATCTCGGAAAAGCCCGCCCTCCTTCATGGATTTTACACAATCATAATTGGCTGGTGTTACATGGCATTTCATTAATCCAATAAAACATTACATTTTCATTAGCATCACATCTCAAAACCCCACCTATGTATTAGAACAATGGACATTTCTAAGTTAGTTCTTTCTCACAGTACATATCAGTGGCCTGGGACGCTCATGTACCCGATTAGCAACATTTCACTTTCTGCCTTTCCTTGCCAGCAAAGGATGGGGCGGAATCCCTCTGTACATGCGCAGTTCTTCTCCCTTTGGCACTAACGTCACCCAATAGCACATTCAGTACTGTTAGACCAATCTAAGCCTACGTTATCTCACGCTAGGCACGGGGTGTCTTTTAACAAGTCACAGCATTGATTAGAAGCACCAATCACAGTGTTACATTCACGGAGCAAGTGCCTGCCTGATTCTTGGCACAGAAACCCACTTTTCAAAGCTCTACACGTGTGCAGCATCACTCTCTGACCTTTCTCCTCCACAGAAAGTACCAAAAACTGCTTTAAGAGTAGAGGTACTTCAATTCCCATCATCCATGGTCCACCCTCCTCCAAACTGCACCAGGATGTAGAGTGGGTCATGAGGGCTCTGTGTGGCAAGTTTGGTGTTGATCAATCATAGGATTAGGTTTGTAGCAGTCTTGGAAAGTGAGTGAAGGCACTTCAAGTCCCATCATCCATGGTCCACCCTCCTCCGAACTGCACCAGGACATAGAGTGGGTCATGGGGGCTGTGTGTGCTGAGTGTGGTCTGTATTGGTCCTTTTTGGTGGCCTCAGTGGTCTGTGGGAACCAAAGTGTTGGAAAGTACTACAAATCCCATAATCCGTGGGTCATGTCCCCCGACCCGTGCCAGGACGTAAAGGGGGTTAGGGGGGCTCTGTGTGCCAAGTTTGGTCTTGATCCATCATTATTGGGAGTTGCAGTAGTATCATGAAATTACTGAAGATAGTGCAAGTCCCATCATCTCTGTCTCCCCCCCCCCCCCCCAAAGTGTAGTAGGATGTAGATTGGGTCATGGGGGCTCTGTGTGCTATGTTTGGTCTGTATTGGTGAATGGATGAGGGATGCATTGTTTTTCGGAAGTGAGTGAAGGTACTTCAAGTCCCATTATCCGTGGTCCGTCTCACAGTAAACTACACCAGGCTGTAGAGTGGGTCATGACGGCTCTGTGTGCCAGATTTGGTGTTGATCAGTCATTGGATTAGGTTTGTAGCAGGATTGGAAAGTGAGGGAAGGTACTGCAAGTCCCATCATCCATGTTCTGTCCCCCTCCAAACTTCAGTAGGATGTGGAGTGGGTCTCTGGGGCTCTGTGTGCCAAGTGTGGTCTTTATCAGTGTTTGTTGGGGGCCACAGTGGTCTGTGGGAACAGAGGGGTGTAAAAGTACTACAAATCCCATCATCCATTGCCAGCCCTCCCCCAAACCTCACCAGGACGTGAAGGCAGTCATGGGGGTTATGTGTGCCAAGTTTGGTCTCGATCAGTGATTGGATGAGGGTTGCAGCGGACTTGGGAAGTGAGTAGAGGTACTCCAAGTCCCATCATCCATGGTCCACCCTCCTCCGAACTGCACCAGGACATAGAGTGGGTCATGGGGGCTGTGTGTGCTGAGTGTGGTCTGTATTGGTCCTTTTTGGTGGCCTCAGTGGTCTGTGGGAACCAAAGTGTTGGAAAGTACTACAAATCCCATAATCCGTGGTTCAGGTCCCCCGACCCGCGCCAGGACGTAAAGGGGGTTAGGGGAGTTATGTGTACCAAGTTTGGTGCAGGTCCATCACCCGCGCTGGTCGCTGTGGCCTGTGAAAGTGGCTGCCACATATCCGCCCTGGCCTGTGAAAGTGGCTGCCACATATCCGCCCTGACCTGTGAAAGTGGCTGCCACATATCCGCCCTGGCCTGTGAAAGTGGCTGCCACATATCCGCCCTGGCCTGTGAAAGTGGCTGCCACATATCCGCCCTGGCCTGTGAAAGTGGCTGCCACATATCCGCCCTGGCCTGTGAAAGTGGCTGCCACATATCCGCCCTGGCCTGTGAAAGTGGTTGCTTCCGCCCTTCTGCCCTCCCGCCCTGCGCATATACACATACCCGCATACCCGCATACACACATACAAACATTCCGTTTTATAAAGGTATACAGATACAGATATGCTTGTTGTTTTATTGCTGTGTAAGTCGCTCGGAGCACTCCGGTGGAGAGCGACTCATCAAATAATAAGTTGAAATTAAATGAAATGAAAATCTAAGAGAAGGAAACTCGAACCAAACCTACAACCTGAGGACCTCGCTGCCACCGTCCCAGCTTGCTAGGCCCTGGCAGACGAACCTTTGGTTTAAAGGGTGAGGCCAGTTCTGTGCACACTGCGCTCCATTGCACAGGCTCGGAGGACACATCCAACCTCCGAATCATCAACACACTTGTAGAAAGCGTGGGATGAGTCCTTCCTGAATCTTCGTTCGCAATGTAAAGCCAAGAATAAGGGAGTGTGGACACATAATCCAGTTCAAAGGGGATAATGTATTTACCAGCGGTCTTCGCCTAGAAAGCCCTATACAACTCCAGCCCAGCTTACTTGACCGAACGTATCTCCCTCTACGTTCCGCCTTGTAGCTTAAGATCCGCCGGGGAGGCCTTGCTCTCGGTCCCACCAGCTTCGCAAACGAGACTGGTGGGGACGAGGGACAGGGCCATCTCGGTAGTGACCCCCTGCCTATGGAACTCGCTCCCCAACGAAGTCAGATCGGCATCCTCCCTCCTTTCTTTCAGAAGAAAATTGAAGATGTGGTTGTGGAACCAGGCGATTGGCTTATGGATAAAACGGCACTGAACATTGAATATGACCTGTGATTGTTGAAATGGAAAAGGCTTTATGGCTGTTTACTAATGTCGTTTTTAATCTTTGATAATTGTATAAGAAATGAGAATGTGATAGAGTACAGGAATACTTGAAGGAGAAATAAATAAATAATCTAGATTATATGGCAATGTAGAAAGGGTCAGATGCTGGACAGATGTAATTTCTGGTTGTGTTGTCGGGCAATTTAGAACGGCTGTGGATAGTGAGATCCAAGCCATTGTGGGTTTAGCCTGGTGAGAAAAAGAAGCCAGTATTCCAGAATAAATCTCACCAAGTTTAAGAGAAAGCCACCAAGGTTTTATTTCATTCCAGCTAGAAAGGATGACAATTGCAGTAATCTGCCAACAAATCTACATGTCTGCTAGGCAGGTAAATACAAAATATATAGCCTTCAGATTCAAAAGTTCCCATGCTCCCCCCCCCCCCCTTGAACTGGCTTGGTTATGATTGGCTGTGATGACCTCAAGCCAGCAGGAGAGCGAATGACAGCCTGAGCCCTGCTTTGGCTGCTCAGCCAATGAGGTGGAAGGAGGTGTGCAACAGGTAAACAATGAATGAAATGAATGAATGATTGGGTTAAGAATGGCTGGTGTTTGCCAAGTGACCAAGCGATAGCTTCAGGCTCTCAAGCCTGGTCTGTGTTATTGTTTTGTCCCTTGAATTAACATTTTTGCCTGGCCCTTAGAGGCCAGGTCCCTTTGTCTAACTATCCTGTGATATGGAGTTCATTGATGAAGCAGTGATTGGTTTCGGAGATCAGGATATGGCACAGCAGGGAGGTGGTGACAAATCCCCGATTCCTCGCAGATGCGGAAATATCCTTTATGTTAGGTGATCCAGTATGTCCATAGACTCTATTATTATTCTATTATTCTGCATGGCCTGGCTACCAGCCCTCCGAGGTCCAGGCAAATTGAGTCATTTACTTATTGTCCATGCAAATGGATCTGGTTGAGTCCTTTGTTAGGGGATTATTGGCTCACGAAGTTTGGAAACTTCAAGAGCCATGAGTTGCTGTTTCATGAAAAGGTTGCTTTCCTTCATATTTTCTTATACATACATACATACAGTACATACACATAGGGAATGAGAAATGGAGCAAGGGAGCATACACAGAGTGCATAGGAAAAGGGGGAATCATGCAAGGTCTAAGGGAAAGTCACGTCAGCCCCACAAAGTCCATAAAAGTTCATAAAGTTTGGCAAGAGTTTATAAAAGTTCCTATAAAGTTCATGCAAGTTCATAAGAACTCATAAGAGTTCATGGCAGGCGGGGGTGCATGGAAGTTCAGGGGAGCACTGAGCAGTTGGAGTCCATTCATAAAAACAGGAGGAGAGATAGGGGATTATGGGATCATTCCAGCCTGGTGTCCTTGGCAAAACTATGATTTCCCTGATTTTGAACTATCTTTTACAGTGTCGGGGGTCACCTCCGACCACAGTTGCTTGAGATTTAGTATTAAAAGTAAGCCCAAATAATACTATATTCAATACTCTATCTTACCATAAACTCAGTATTGACTTGATATTAATATTGAAATACAGTAATTAAAAGCAAATGAAGACCAACTTAACAGAATGTAACACAGTATTATAAAAACAGCTTTGTATTATTGCTTCAATTTTTGGCCGGTTGCTAAAGTTTCAGTCAACTGAGGCCTCTTCTAAACTGCCATATAAAATCCAGATTATATTATTTGAACTGGAATATCTGGCAGCAGGGCCGTAGCCAGGATTTTGTTTGGGGGGGGGGTGAGTTTGGTTCGGGGGGCTGAGACTGGGTGGAAGAGGGTCTACCCTAGCAAACCTTTTGTATTGTTATCCCAATAACCCCATTAATGTGGGATATAATGAGCATGGTGATCAGATCATGATATGAATAAGCATAACAGTTTAAATAATGTACCAGTAAGGCCTTTTCGCGGACCACACTGAGAATTTCGGGGGCTGAAGCCCCTTAGCCCCCTGGCTACATGCCTGTCTGGCAGTGTAGACTCCGAAAATCCAGTTCAAGGCTAGGAGTGGTCATTCTCCACCACCCTCAGAACTGAAGAAAATGGCCCAGGCCTCTAGACTTCATGTGGAATACCATATCTGATCCAAGCAATAACTCTGCTCACTACCACGTCAGGTAGGTTGGTGTAATCAATCAGAACAAATAAATTAGACTATCAATGCTCTGATGATCCAGTAAGACTGCACTCCCATCCATGCTTTGTTGGGCGTAGGATCTATTGTATTTCTGCCTTGAAATCAGTTCTGACTCTAAAGATGAACCTGTTTTCTGGGCCAAAGGTGTGTGACTTGTCCAGGGTCACACATGAAAAGGAAACGAAACCCTGGTCTCCAGAGTCATAGTCCAATGCTCCAGTCACGACACCATGCTGGCTGTGGGGCTATGTTAGGATATTTCATTTCAAAATTAGTTACTCTGACAGCTCACATGTCAACCAATCCTCATATTATGTAGTCTCCCTTCGTGTCCAAAGGGTTATCCTGATAAGATAGGGGTACAAAGTTCCTCGAATACGTGTCCTTCTGTTGAGTTTATGATCTCACTGCCAGGAATGACATATTCTATTTGTTTTATTTCTTTAGATAGAAATTTCATTTACTGTATTTTTTTCATGCAAATTTATGCAGGGTTAAGGAATAGGTCAGGATTATTCCGACATTTGCAATCAGGAAGTATGGTGACATAAGTATCAACCACAGCTGGACAGAATATAACGTTCAGATTGAAAACTCCATGTGAGGAACATATTCCTGCACACACTTTTTGTCCAATGTACTCATGTTCTTATCCTGAGGTGATTCTCCACCACCTTCAAAACTGAAGAAAATGGGCCAGGCCTCTAGAGACTTAGGGCCCTTCCAGACAGGCCCTATATCCCAGGTTTTCTGTTTATCCCAGATTATCTGGCAATGCGGACTCATATAATCCAGTTTAAATCCTGAAAACCTAGGATCAGATCTTGAGATATAAAGCCTGCCTGGAAGGGCCCATAGGCCCCTTCCACACAGCTGTATAAAATCCACGTTGAACTGGATTATATGGCAGTGTGTACTAAAATAATCCAGATCAAAGCAGATATTGTGGATTATCTGCCTCGGTATTCTGGATTATATAGCTGTGTGGAAGAGACCTAAGGCTAGTTCTGCATTGTCATATAGCTCATGATCTGATTCCAGATTATCTGGCAGTGTGGGCTCATATAATCCAGTTCAAAGCAGATAAACTGGGACCAGATCCTGGCATATAGAATGGTGTAGATCCAGCCTTAGAGTCGGTCCCTACACTGCCATATTTATTCATTTATTGTATCAGAAGGAAACCAAGGGTACAGTTGTAATGTATTTTAAAAACACGAAGTTTAAAAACTTAGCATATTAAATAGTCTGCTTTGAACGGAACAAGAAAGGAGATTTCATCTGAACATTAGGAAGAACTTCCTGACAGTGAGAGCTGTTCAGCAGAGGAACTCTCTGCCCTGGAGTGTGGTGGAGGCTCCTTCTTTGGAGGCTTTTAAACAGAGGCTGGATGGCCATCTGTCGGGAGTGCTTTGAATGTGATTTTCTGGCTTCTTGGCAGGGGGTTGGACTGGATGGCCCACGAGATCTCTTCCAACTCTATGATTCTATGTAGAAGGGGCCTGACTACCTATTACAGACCAAGCTGGTTTAATATGAGTGAAAGTTATATTTAGTTTGGAAAAACTTAATGTAAGCACAGTAAAAGCTATTTTGGCTCTGCCTTTCTCTTTGAAAGAGCAATCCTATGTGAAGATATTTTTACTGATAACATAAAATATGTTGAAATATATCACATCTTAGGAGTTCAAATCTACAGATGCTTCACTATTTTTGTAGCGTGAGGACTTTCAGAAGTGGTTTCTCAAGCTTGGCAGTGCAATCCTATGAAACTGGCATTTCAGAATAGTATGGGGATAAAGATCCCTCGAGCCTTATTACTTTGGGTAGGTGTTTGTTAGAAATATGGCACACAAAGCAGCCAAGAAATGATGTCAGACACCATTCCCCAACCCGGTGCCCACTAGGTATTTTGGACGACTCCTCCCACCATCCCTGAGCCTCAATTGGGTTGGTTGTGGCTGATGGGATCCGTATTACAAAACCTTTCGAAAATATGCTATCTTGCTAGGATGGATTGTAGTGCGTGCTGCCATAGACCACAACAGAGGGGACTTCCTGCTCTTCTTTTTAGGTGAACTGTCAGGTAATGACACTGCTTATGTAAGAATATAGGACTTTGCCTATAAATCATAAATGTTTCATGCATTTTACCCCGGTTGACACAAGTGGACAAAAGCACATAGTTAAGGAGATCCTTCCAACATCACCTGTTTGCTCACTTTTTGAATATGCGTATTTTATTGTACCATCAAATGCATCTATAATCCTCATAGAAATAGCTATAGGGAGATATACAACATATCTGTGGGTGTAGGTCGGTTATCTCTCTTCGATGGGCAATAACAAGAAGAGGTGTGGACTGTGAAGGACATTCTGGGAAGAGTTTGCTCCTGACTGTACCCTTCTGCATATGCCCAAGCATTCACCACCCATGCCTGGGCCTCATTCACGGCACACATTTATAGACTTGTTATTCCACTTTATCTGCCATGCTGCATCCTATGGGATACTGGGACGAAGATTAGGGAGGGGATGTAGCATTAAATTTGAAAAAGAATGGAATAACCTTGATAAAATATCTCTTAAACCTAGATGGAACAATTAAGGATTGGGAGTTAATGAAGGGGAAATGTGGTCAAAGTAATTGGCTTCTATGGAACGGGTTGAAACAAAGGATTATTAAAGTGGAGGAGAAAAGAAGGCCCCGAAACAGCCCTAGATCAAATTTTAAAATGGAAATTAGAAAAGGAGAAAGGCCTGATGGGGTTTATCTATAAGAAATTAGTTGGAATACAATATAATCTGAAACAAGCTTTAGTAGAAATGTGGAAAGAGGACTTAAATAATAAAGTTTCAGAGATAGGATATTGGATTGAGTCAGTCAAAATTATTAAACACATAAAGATTAGAGAAACACAAAGGAAAATATTAACTAGATGGTATAGAACCCCAATTAAAATAGCACATATGACAAAAACTACCACAAAACTTTGTTGGCATCAATGTGGGAAAATTGGCTCCTATTTTCATATGTGGTGGGAATGTGATAGAGTGCAAGAGTTCTACAGTAAGGTGATGTGGGAAATGGAAGAAATAATAGGAAATAAATTAACTTTGACTAAATTAGAATTTTTCACACAGAAATTAGATAAAAAAGAAAATATCACAGCCTGGAGAGAAATTATAAAATATATGGTGGTAGCTGCCCAAGCAATGGTGGCTTTGGGCTGGAAGGACCGTGGGAAGTGGAAGGTTGAAAAATGGTATGAGTATATAGCAGAATATATGCTTCAGGATTATATTTATGAAAGAAGAATCAAATTTACAGCAGGCCGATTTAAGAAGACCTGGATTCAGAAATGGGAAAGACTGATAGAAAAGGTAGAAGGAAAAGAGAGATATAAAGTGCTGAACCATTCTCTTTGTATGATTGCTCAATTAAATTAATAGTTGAAATAAGTTAATTTACTGTTCCTTGAGGGAGGGGGGTGGAGAGAGGAGGAGAGGGGGGGCTTCGTATTTGACACAAGGGTAAGGTAAAGGGAGGTAGCATAAAATTACTAAGAAGTAATAAGTATATAAAATGTAACATAATATTTAAGAATGAAGTCTGATGTGATGTTACTGTACTGGTGTCAATAAAATATTTATTTTTTTTTTTAAAACAAACAGGGGATGTAGAACTATCAGCCAGAATGCTCCTTTTGTCTCACTCCCACTGGCCTGAGATCAAAACCCCAGGCTTCCATGGGATGGAACAGTTGAAGTGGAACAATAATGCTGTCATATGAATGAACCTTGGGTCTTACTGAAAGGTGTGGGTGTGGTGAATGCTTTGGTTGCAATTTCCTGAACTTCTTGTTATTGCCCATTAAGGCTGAGGAGCCTCTTCCTTCGGGCTGATCTTCAGCCACATAGTATATTGTCCATTTGGGACCCCAGGCGGCCGGCTATAGCTATTTCCAGCCCTGCAGCAAAGGACACAAATATTTAAAAGCTTCCAAGAAGCACAGAGGTAAAATCCCAAGGGAGGAAATCTAAAGCCAATTTAAAGAAAAACACCTTCGGATTTTAAGCACACATTTTTAACACTTGTTTTTCAGCCGTTAATGCAATCCAGCACGCATTATTGGCAAACGTCATTTAGCCATCCATCCCCATTTGGCTGGTGATTAAGCCAGGTTCTGCATGCATGTTAGGGCCTGTGTAGAAGGGCCCCCCAGTGGTTTGCATCTTCAATAGGAAGATGCACCACCTTTCAGTTCTGTAGCACTAATGCTCTGAAATGTATTTGATTTGTTCATCTTGACTTTTATCTCAAATTACTGTATTCTCATTAAATATAATTTAAATGGAAATGTTTAATCAGAAATCGTCAGGTGCTGCATGCTGAAGCTCATGTAAACAATGGATTGGGGTTGTGTGTTCATCTTTGAACAAGTAACTCAGATGTGAAAAGATCATTTTAATGCGTATTTGCAGTACACATTTGTCTACAGAATTAATCCCTATGTCAGGAAGAAAGTGGGGAAAAATAAAGCAAATAAATTCATAACTAAATAATAATAATGCATTTCCCCCCCAAAGTTTCAGACAGAAGCCTTTCTCAGCTATATAGCTGAGGCCCCTTCCACAGAGCTAAAAATAATCCCGCATCTGCTTTGAACTGGAATATATGGCAGTGTGGACTCAGATAACCCAATTCAAAGCTAATATTGTGGGATTTTCTGCCTTGATATTCTGGGACATAGGGCTGTGTGTGTGAGGCTGAACACTTTGACTTCTTCATATGGCCCTTCCAGACAGGGCTAAAAACCAGGAGGAACTGGGATATTTAATCCCAGTTCCTCCTGGGATTTAGTCCTCACACATCTCCCAACCTCCATGCTTTTCCGGGGCAGGGGGTGGCCATATGGCCTCTCAGGTCAACCAGAGGCCAACCAGCCCCCCCCCCCCCTGTTTTGCCTCAAAAACTTATTGGTGGGGCCTGACTACATGAGCAGACACCTTGAAGGACCCTTCCAGGCAGGCCTCAAAATGCAGGGTCTGTCGGGCTTTTACTGGAGGCGTCCAAACAATGCCGCCGGTAAAAGCAAATTAATTTTGGGACAAAGCAGGTAAACCCAGCTTTCTCCCAAATTGATTAGATACCTACCCCATTAGATCCGGGCCTTCTTGAAAGTCCCAGGTCTAATAGGATGTTGGGCCCGTGGGGACTGACTACGTAGTTATATATGGGTCCTTCTGTTATCGAACAGCTGTCACTTCCCCGGACCGGCTGCTCCGACAACCGGGCAAGTCTCGTGGACCGACCACAGAGCCCGCGAGGGTTCAGTTAACCTGGCGAGCCAGGAGCGGTTAGGCCCTCGTAATCTACCCGCCTCCCTTGGACCCAATTATGCTCACCAATCTGTTAGGTAGATGCCACGAAATTGTTTATTCTGCTCAGCTGAGTAGGATGCGACCGCAAATTCCCTGATCCCGCAAAGACGCATGCATATACATTCAAAACATTGGTTTTTAAAGGTTACAGAACTGTCAAAACAATTGAAATTCCCACCTGCCCCCTTCTGGACCGGCTTCGTCGATGATTGGTCGGAGCGCGGAGATCAGCTGATGGATGGGGTGTTGACCGGCTCTGGAGAGCCTATCGGGCGCTACTCCCATTCGCCACCCCAGCCAATCAGGAGTCTGTGGCCATATATGGATTTCCAGGAAGGGAAGCTCAGACGGAAATGGCTGTCAATATTGGCATATGAGTAAAACAAAAGAGTCCTAGCTAGGTAAACGACCTTAAATGACACCTGGGAGTGATAGGATTAGTGGATTTGAGGATGAATGGGAAAAGGAGGAAGAGACTTGATGACAGAAACTCACTCAAGCCTTTGTGTGACCGAGGGTCTATTTTGGGACACAATCTGGTTTCCGAGGCCATTTGTGGCTCCCGCTGTGTGAGCAAATATTTCATGTCCAGGTCCCAGAGGATGAATTAATTGGACTAAACTCCGATGATTAATACTTCCTTCAGGCTGATGGAATGTGGGCCCAGGACAAGGGCCTGGGTGATCCAAAACAAGATTTCCATCAGAAATAGCTCATGCAATGAGAACAATGATGATCCATAAAAGGCTTAGGATGGGAATTCAGTTACTTCCTCTCAGCTGACACAATAGCGAAAATACAGGCAATCTTTCTTTACATGGGAAAGAGGGGGAAGGGAAGGGGTTACAAGGGGTCAAAGGGAAAACTTATGAAGCCACACTGTACATACAGGGAGATCCCCAGCAATTTCCCAGATTTTCCCATACAGTTCTTGCTCCCAGAGTTATGATCTTTAAAACAGGCAACGCAGTGCTGCCTTCCTTTGGGAGTTGTAGTTCTCCTTGATGTAATTACTGTCCTTGGGTGAACTGCAGAGCCTTTGGGGCTTGGGGTGCAAAGCAGTGAGAATAGCAGCAAGAGGAGTCCATAACCAGTGTCCTTGGGTGAACTTCAGGTCCCAGCTGGGGCCAGGCCACTGATTGCGAGCGGCCGCTTTTCCGGGCTTTCCCCAGGCATGGGAGGGAGAACGGAGAGAAGAAAAGAACAGAGACAAGATGGGGGAAGAGGCAGAGTGCCTTGGGGCAACAACGGGCAGATTGGGGGAACTTCCAACTTGTGGATACTGAATGCATGGGTTCTATTGGCTGTGCAAATGTTGTGTGGATGGGGCAATGGGAGGCAATGGTGGCTGGGTGTACTGGGAGGGACGAAGTTGGTGCAGTGTGATGTATGGAACTGAGTGAGGCAGAAGGGAAGGGGGAAAAAGGAGTCTGGTACTGGTGCAACTTAGGCCATGGGCCAAAAGGAATACTGGGGACTCTCTGCAGTTGGTTCTCTTTGGGTTTGGGGCTTCCTGGCTCGACTACACTTCCACATAGCCATATAATCCAGAATATCAAAACAGTTAATCCACAATATCTGATTTGAACTGGATTATCTGAATTCACACTGCCATATAATCCACTTCAATGTGGATTTTATACAGCTGTGTGAAAGGGGCCTATGTGAAATGAAACTTTGTCAAAAGTACTTTCCTAGTAAGATATTCTTTTACATTGCTAACCACAAGGCTATTGCTGCTCCTTATCTGACATGTGGAATCTGGTGGCTTTTTTTCCTCCAGCGTATGCATTATGCAAGATTTGGAGAGATGGAGCCTACTTACAGCAGGTCCCTCCTAGCAACAGTCTATATAAAACTGCCTTTCAACTGAGTCATATCAGCAGCGTTTATTTAAATAGAATAATCATAAAGTGGGAATATTGGTTTTTTTGTTAGCTCAAAGTGACTGTATATGTGTCTTATAAAAAAGGAACCAATTTAAACTTTTTGCCTGATGTTAGTTTGATAAAACATTGTTTGCCTCAGTGATATACGAGGGCGGGTCAATAAGTCTGTGACTTTTTGAATGAAACACAGGTTTTTGGATAAAAAATAATTTTATTTTTCAACGTAGTCTCCTTTGAATTCTATACACTTTGTCCAACATTTCTCCAATTTTTTTATCTCTTGCAAAAAAAGTAAGATTTGTCAAGGTCATCAAAACAGGTATTTGTTTGTGAGATAATTTCATGGTTGGAGTCAAATCTCTTTCCGCTGAGCCATTTCTTCAGGTTTGGAAACACTCGGGACTAAATCCAGAGAATAGGGCGGATGAGGGAGCAATTCGTAGCCCATTTCATGGATTGTTGCCATGGCAACTGCACCTGTATGCACCCTTGCATTGTCCTGGTGCAAAAGAACTTTTTTCTTGGCCAAATGCAGTCGTTTTCCCCCCCAAATCCTCATTAAATCGACCCAATAAGTTGTCATAATATTCACCATTGATTGTTTTACCCTTTGGAACAGGGGTGGTCAAACTACGGCCCACGGGCCGGATCCGGCCCGGCAGCCAGTTCCGTGTGGCCCGGGAGAAGGGCGTCGGGGGCGGGGCCAAGAGGAAGGGGTGCCGCGGGCTCTGTGGGGTCGCTCTGCTTGCCTGCCTCGCCCTCTCGCCCCGGTCGCTCGCTGCCCACTCGGTCGCCGCTCGCTTGCCACTCGCCCCGCCCCCTCGCTGCTCGCCTGGCCCTCTCCGGCTCTCCAAGCGCCGGCGACAGCAAGGCCAGGCAATAGAGGCAAGCTCCCCTGCCTGGCCTTGCTGTTGCTGGGAGAGCCGGAGAGGGCGAGAGGGCGATTGGGCGCGTGGACCCCGAGAAGCCCAATATTTTGACTGCTGTTTGGTTACGAAATGGTGCAAAAACTCGTCCATATTGCGGTTGAACAACGCCAAACACATGATTGTGTTTGTGGTTGATTGTGAGCAAATGCGGCACCCATCTTGCGGAAAGCTTTCTCCTACCCAAGTGATCATTTAAAATTGAAACCACTGAGTCATGAGAGATGCCTATGGCCTCCACAATCTCTCGCACTTTCCATCTCCGATCGGCCACACCATATCGTGAATTTTTTCAATTGTTTCGGGTGTAGAGACCTCAACTGGGCGTCCAGAACATTCGCCATCTTCCGTGCTTGTATGACCACAACAAAATTCAGTAAACCACCTTTTTACCATTGAAATTGATGGTGCAGAGTCCCCATAGTATTTATCAAGCTTAGCCTTGGTTTGAGTGATGGTTTTTGTCCGCAAAAAAAATGCTTAATGAGCACACAAAATTCACTTTTTTCCATTTTCTCCTCAAATCACGCAA
The DNA here is from genome assembly GCA_030556195.1 of Anolis apletophallus. Classification (NCBI taxonomy): domain Eukaryota; kingdom Metazoa; phylum Chordata; class Lepidosauria; order Squamata; family Anolidae; genus Anolis; species Anolis apletophallus. Next base: position 113,060,459 of record JARBWK010000005.1, read on the forward strand.
TAGTCTGCTATCGATGGCTGTCAAACACAAACTAAATGACACAGCTTGTTCAAATTTTGACAGGAGTCAACTGACAGATGCCCGTTGACAGGAGCAGTTTTACCCTTTCAGTTAAGAGGCAGGAAAATCAAAAAGTCATGGACTTATTGACCTGCCCTCGTAGCAGCTTAAACTCATGGGGAAGGAAAGGGTATTTGGGAGATATATTAAGCTTTACAGATGTAAAGCCTTCATAAGCTCTCTTCCATCTATAGATATTTATGTAATTAGCCTGTGTTTCCCAAATGTTTGTAAACGTTTTGATTACAAAACCCATAATCACTAGGCAAAATGACTGGAAATTATAGGAATTATTAGAAATAAATACTTTCCAAGCTCAGTGTGCACCTCTTCATTTTATTATTTCACAAGAATAGGAAATTGATAACAGCTATAGGAATTTGGGACCCACCAGAGAGTCATGCAAGTTTTTTTTGTGCATAAGGAATTGGACTACAGCTGAGTTTTGGCCCCTTCTATACTGCCATATAAAAGCCTGATTACCTGCTTTGAACTCGATTATATGGCAGTATAGGCTCACATAATCCAGTTCAAAGCAGATCATGTGGATAATTTGATTTGATAATCTGGATTATATGGCAGTGTGGAAGGGCCGTCTGTTGATAGGTCCTTGAGTAGGGATCTTAATGACAAACATCAGGATAAGGCTGGAGCTTCCTTTGCATAATTTATCACTGTAAATGTAGTGTAAAGTTGCTCCTTGCATCACATCAACTTTTACACAGGCTCGGCATAGAATCAGTCTTTTTGTGACCAAAGCCTAGAGCACTTCCACACAGACATATAACCAGAATACAAAGGCAGAAAATCCCACAATATCTTCTTTGAACGGATTTATCTGAGTCCACACCACCATATAACCCGGTTCAAAGCAGAAAATGTGGGATTGTATTTAGCTGCGTGGAAGGGCCCCTAGACTGTACAATGCACTGTGTTCCCTTTTTTGTAATGAAATTTTTATAAGCTCGAATATATGCCTTAGGTACACATATATGGAAATTTTAGTCTTGAACTATGGGTAAATTTAATGATGCATGAACTTGCTATTTAGATGTTTATTAAATTTCAGGGAATTTAATTGGTGTTGCCCAGACTGAGTCCCCCTTTGGGGGTTGAGAAGGAACGGGATAGAAATAATAATGAATAAATTGTTATGATCTAATTGAAGCAAAAGTCTGCATATAGGGCCACTGGCAAAAACAGCTGTAGTGTTCTCTCAGAATGGATCTACATTGCCCTGTATCCAAAGATCTGATCCCAGATTATGTGTTTATCGCAGATTATTTGGAAGTGTAGATCCAAATAATCCAGTTCAAAACAGATAATCTGGGATCAGATCCTTGGATATAGGTCAGTATAGTTCCAGCCTCAGTCAAAAGGTGCTTTGAGAACAGGCTGCTGGAGAGACCCCTTTGGGACCCTGCCCTAATTGTTTGGCTCAAGATTATTGCTGTCACTTCTGAGTACCTTCATCTCCAATACTTCAAAGCCAAAGCAATCTATAACACTAGGTTTAGAGTGTCTCTTCCTTCTCCTGTGCAAACTTCTCCTAGTTTTGATTTGTTTAAATGTATATCAAAGTTAAATCTATTTGTATAACACTCAGAACAAAGCAGTATATATACATTTCCACCCTTTACCAATCAGTATGTCTGAACGGGCTTGGTATAGGGAGGGACTGTACTAGGGATGAATGAGGTGGACACCTGGTTAGAATTTTGTGTCATAAAAGGCCACAAAGCCCTTATTTACTTTGTTATTGCATTTCTTTTCCTGCCAGTGATGGAAAGAGGAGTTTAGGGTATTTTGCCTAATATGCCAAAATAACTGGCTTATTGATACTGTGGCTTTTTCCTTGGTGTGTGTGAGCTGTCCTTTGTTTTTCTGTCTTGAGTAGCAAAATGTCTAGGGCATGGTATAATAATAATAGTAGTAGTAGTGGTGGTGGTGGTAGTATATTTGTACCCCGCCCTACCTCCCCAAGGGGACTCAGGGTGGTTTCCAGTCACAAAGGCAAACATTAAATGCCTATAACATACAAACAGTATATAAATTCATATAAAAATAGTGTATCACAGTCCCACCTGGGAACGCCCCCTTGGTCACTGGAAGATTGCTTAAGTGCATTTCTGCTCTTTGAACAACTTTGTTTGCTCGGTGTTTAAATGTTTTGACATATAAAAGAATAAGCCCATTTTGTGTTTGCTTGTGGGCACGTACACTTTAGAACTGTACAAAACACCAAGGAGTGTTGCAGTTTCATTTTATATATAAAGTTTGAGGATGGACTCACACTTTATTTTGAATATATAATAGAGCATAGCATGCAAATCTGTCACAGTGGCATTCCTTATTGGCCTACTATTCCTTTCCAGAACATGCAATAACATTTGATGCACATTCTAGTAGGACATGCACTTTCAGAAGTCAGTGTTGTGTAGCTGAACTGTAAAGAAACAGTACCATGATATTAGGGAAATAATTTTTATATCTTCTGAATATAGAGAACTCTATAATCACTTAAGAATGGTACAGATGCAAGGGAAAGAAAGTCTTCATAAGGAAGTTCATAAAGATGTTCTTTTCTATTAGAGCAGGTTTGGTACTTTTCCGTGCAAAAAGTACAGTCAGAGAGTGATGCTACATGCATGTTTAGCTTTGAAACACGGGTCTCTGTGCCAAGAATCAGACTGGCACTTGCAATATGAGAATAACACTGTGATTGAAGCATTCTAATACACCCTGTGCCCAACTTGAGATAATATAGGCTAGATGGGTGAAAAGCAGTACACATTGTGCTAATGGGAGAGCTTAATGCGAATAAAGAAAGCACTGCGCATGACAGAGAGTCTGGCCCCCTCCGTTGCTGGCACGGAGCCCAGAAGTCAAAGTTTCAATTTAGAGAACATCAGAGACTCAAGATTGATAGCAGTACTGTGAGAAAGACTAACTTATAAATGACTATTGTTCTCATTCAGAGGTGTGACTTAAGATGTGATGCTAATGAAAATGCACTGTTTATTGGATTAATGAAATGTCATGAAAACAACAGTAATCACCAGCCAATTATGATTGTTTTTATCCATGAAGAAGGGGTGGGCTTAACTGAAATGACTCCATTGTGGTATAAATGTCTTTGTATGAGAAGTGACGGGGTCTTTTGCCCCTATCTGCAGCCGTGTTCTGCTGGCAGAAGCCCACCAGCTGGTGCCAGAATAAATCCTTTTGATTTTCACCTATTTCACAGTTGCCGTGTGTTCTTCCTCATCCTTGCGCCCGCACGATCAGGTAGCTTGGTAAAGTAAACTTGGTACTTGGAGTTCCATAACTCCTTAATTTGGCTGCTTCACTATCAGTGGAAAGAATAGCCGGGTAAAGGTTTCCATTAAGAATCATCACATAACAATATAGTAATAAAACTTTATTTCTAGACCAAACTGTCTCCCAGAAGGGACTTTGGGTGGTTTACAAATACAAAACAAAAGGCAAACATTCAATGCCCCAAATGAATACTATGCCGTCACACCAGGTCTGTTTAAAACTAAAACTGGCAGATGTGTTGTCCTTTCTACCTGGTGGACTGCAGAGCACTTGCTGAAAAGGCTAGGTGGTCTGGCAACCCAAAAAACACTCCAAATTAAAGTTAAAATCAAACAGTTTATTCAGTAACAAAGTCTTTGTAGGACTTGGCACAGCTTTATGGTTGCAAAAAAAACAGACTGGAAATGCCTTGGGTTGTTGCTCAAAAGATTCCTACTGCTTCCCTTTGGATGGCAGGAAACCCGATATTTCACACCCTGGTCCTAGGTGTTTGGTTGAAGGAACCACTCCTTCCCCCTAAACCTAAGACCAGTCCAAAGGTGACCTAAAGCTGGGCTGGTAACCAGATGTCTATCCTATACAGCATGCAAAGCCAGTCTCTGCAAGGTACCATAAGCCTATCTGGCTCCAGCAGTCCCCCAGCTATTGTCAAGCAAATAGCAATCAGCACTCAGCAAGCAGGTCAGCATGCAGGTTGAGCACGCAGGTTTGCACGCAGTACTTACGGTGACCCTT
>JARBWK010000005.1:113064674-113101473 GCA_030556195.1 Anolis apletophallus
GTTGGTACTTTGAGCAGGAGTACAGTCAGGAGAGAGTGATGCTCAAGCAAGAGCTATAGAGTAGCTGGCTTTCTGTGCCAGAAATCACGCTGGCATGCAAGCCGTAAATGCTGTACCCTGATTGGTACGCTGAGCGTATGCAGTGATTTGCTAAAGTACAACATGTGTCTTCAATGATAACAAAAGCCTTGATTGGCGAAAGCAGTGCATGGCGTGGGTTTGTTTACCTAAATGCTAATAGGATAAGAACAACGCAAGCGCAGAAGGGTCTGCCCCCTCCTTTGCTGGCAGGGAAGAGGCAGAAGCAAATGTTGCGATTTGGGTACAGGCTGGCCAGAGCTGCTGATAATGTTACATGTGAAATGAATTTCTTGCTGCGCCACAGTGTTCAACAAATAGAAGCCTGATAATGATATGATGCTAATGAAAGTATTGTGTTTAATTGGATAATGAAAATGTTCTGATACACTGGCCAATGGGGGTTTGTGAAGAAGGGCGGGGAAGAAGATCTGCCGCCATGAGGGGTATATAATGAATGCTCTTAGAATGTATGTTAGGATTTGCCCGGAGCAGCGTGTTCTGTGGGTAAACCCCACCAGCTGGTGTTAACTACAATAAACTTGACTTCACTTTCAAAACAGTTAAATTGTCTCGTCCTCTCGTACCTGTGCCCGCGCGTCCACGTTGCTGTTGGTAAGAAAGTTATTTGCCACACGGAGTTCTGGGACTCCTGATTTGCTGCTACAAGTGTACATAGATAGGTGTTTTAGGTTGTTACTGCAAATCCTCTCATAGGCCCCTTCCATACTGCCATATAATCCAGATTATCAAAATAGATAATCTGGATTGTATGTGGCAGAGTAGAAGAGGCCCAAATTGCAGCAAAATGATATTCTTTGCACTCTTTTGTCAGACTGGAATTAGACTCCCATATATTCCAGTATCCTATTCCAGATTATCTGATTTCAACTGGATTATATGAGACTTTTTGCACTTTTGCAAACTTTTGACCTGGAAGATCTGCTATCATGTCACCTAAAAGGGCTGCAATAGAAAGTCGCAATAGAACAATATTCTGTGCACTCTTTTGTCAGCCAGCCATGTCCCAGGGCAATTTATCCTGTCAGGCCAATCTACACTGCCATATAAAATCCAGATTATCTGCTTTGAACCGGATTATATGACAATGTAGATTCCTATAATCCGGTTCAAAGGTGATAATGTGGATTACTTGATTTGGTAATATGGATTATATGGTAGCGTAGAAGGGGCCTGCATTGAACTGGATTGTATGAGTCATATAATCCAGTTCAAAGCAGGTAATCTGGTTTCGGCAACTGGATTATATGGCAGTATAGATGGGGCCTCACCGTCACCTAAAATTATAAATAGGGGCTGCAATACTGGGCCCCCTTCTACATAATCCTTATTATCAAAATGGATAATCCAAATTATCTGCTTTGAATTGAATTATATGACCTATAATCCAGTTCAAATCAGGTCCCTTCTACACTGCCATATAATCCAGATTACCAAAGCAGTTTTGGCAACTGGATTATATATCAGTACAGATGGGGCCTCACCACCACCCAAAGCTATAAGTAAGATCTGAACACTGGTGCCCCTTCTACAGTACAATATAATCCAGATTTATCAAAGCAGATAATCCACATTATCTGCTTTGAACTGGATTATATGATTCTACAAGTGGATTATATAAGATTTTGGAGCAGAGGGTTAAACCGCTGAGCTGCTGAATTTGCTGATCGAAAGGTCGGCAGTTCGAATCTGGAGAGAGGTAATACATCCCATCTGGATTACTGTAACACGCTCTACGTAGGGCTGCCTCTGAAGAGTGCTGGGAAACTTGAGCTGGTTCAAAGAGCTGCAGCCAGGTTGCTGCTGGGTCAGGCTACAGGGAGCAGATGACCGCCCTGTTACAGCAACTCCATTGGCTCCCAGTCTGTTTCTGGGCACAATTCAAAGTGCTGGTTATGATCTTTAAACCCCTAGATCAGTGTTTCTCAACCAGTGTGCCGTGGCACACTAGTGTGCCGTGAGCGATCATCAGGTGTGCCGCGAGAAAAGCTCTCTGCCCCCCTTCCTTCCCCCTCCTCCTGCCGAAGTCCTGCTGCTTGGGAGAGGAGGAAGAAGGGATGGGCGGCCGCAAAGAAAAAGAAGAAGGGACCGGGGCACCGCCTCCTTCGGCCGTTTCCCCAACCAGCCTCCAATCTGCCATGACTCCCGCCATGACTCTCGCCCCTTGCTTGTTGAAGCCGTGCGGAGGATGAGCCCCGCCTACTGAAGCCCCGTCCACCGCTCATGCTCCTCCTCTGTGAGAGAGCTGAAGCTGGGGAGGGGGCATGATGCAGCCTGGCTCCACCCCTCCCCTCGGCTCAGCACTCCACAGCTTCGCCAGCCTTGAGGGGGCAGTGCCAAGCCAACGATGGCAGAGCCAGCACAATGCTGGCTTGCCCCTCAAAGCTGGTGAAGCTGTGGGAGTACTGAAGCCGGGGAGGGGGGTGGGGCTTGGCATGGCCTGGCTCCGCCCCCCCCCAGCTTGCGCCTCACAGCTTTGCCAGCCTTGAGGGGCAGTGCCAAGCTAAGCGGTGGCAGAGCCAGCAGAATGCTGGCTGGGCACTGCCCCCTCCAGGCTGATGGAGCTGTGGGAGAACTGAGGCCAGGGGGAGGGGGCGGGGCATGGTGTGGCCTGGCTCCTCCCCTGGCTTCGGCACTCCCAGCAGCTGCTCCAGGCAGCTCACTATCCCCCAGCCGTTCTTTACTGTGTTACAGTGTCATTTTGGTTGGTGGTGTGCCCCCGGATTTTTTTAATGTTAAAAGTGTGCCGCAGCTCAAAAAAGGTTGGGAAAGACTGCCCTAGATGATCCAGGCTATTTGGCTGACTGCATTCCCTTGTAGGAACTTGCCCGGGCCCTGAGATCTTAAGGACAGGCCCTTTCCTCGGTCCCACCTCCAGCTCAAGCTCGGTTGATGGGCACGAGAGAGAGGACCCTTTTTTTCGTTCTCTGCCCCACTACTCTGGAGTTCCTTGTGTCGGGAAGCCAAAATGGCACCATCCCCGTTGTCCTTCCAGCAGCGGGCTAAAACCTTTCTATTCAGATAGGCTTTTAGAGATTGAGGTGTTTACTCAGGGGAAGATGTGATATTTAACTTTGAATATGTTTTGATGGATTTGAACTATGATTTTTTTAGTGCTGTTTGTGTTTAATTCTGTTTTAATGGTTGCATATTTGTATATTTTAAATTGTATACTAATGCTTTTATGTCAAGCCGCTTTGAGTCCTCTTTGGATAAATAAAGCAGGTTATAAATCAATATAACAGTAATAATAATAATAATGTTTTCTCTCATTTGTTCTTGTTAGGATATGTTTAAAGAGGCTTCTTCTTATCTCTACCATGCTTCATAACAGGTTTTATTTCAAGACTATAAAAATTCTAATACCTTCAACATGGGCATCAAAACCTGAATATAAAACGGCATCCAGAGAATCCTACGAGCATGTAAGTGGGAAGCATCCTTTCAAATCTAAATGCGATTTTTGCCCCCCCCCTTCTTAGTTCCTATATCGGACGAAAGGCAGGATACAAATAAAAGTATTATAGATAGAATTATGTTTTGCATGCTGTAACCTTCTTTACAGTAATTATGGAGAGAATTGGGTTGTGCACAATATAAATGTTCTTATGGGTGTGATAACAGTTCTTATGGGTGTGATAACAGCTTTGATCATCAGATCAATTAATAAAGTATCAATAATAGGCACCTTTGAAGCCATAGCAACCAAAGATAACTTCTAGGTTTACATAGGGGGCATATACCTCTGAAGATCAGTCGCTAAGTTAAAATGGGAAACAGTGGAGAAGCAGCTTTCAAATCGTATTTACAGTTGTCCAAAAAGTATCTTGGAAACAAGAGGCTGATTTATTTACACTTTTACCCTGATTTTTTAAAAGCTTGTTCAAGCACTATGTCCTTATTATTAGATGATCACAGTGATACTTAATTCTAAGCAAATCTTCATAGGCTCCTTCTACACTGCCATATAAAATCCAGATTATCTGCTTTGAACTGAATTATATGGCAGTGTAGATTCTTATAACCCAGTTTGAAGCAGATAAAGTGGATTATCTGCATTGATAATCTGGATTATATGGCAGTGTGGAAGGGCCATAATTATGGTGGTTTTCTTTCTTCACTTCTTTGGCATCTGCTACTTGTACATCTACTTTGATGGTGCTCTCTAAAACAGTTCCTATTTCATTTTAGGCTGATATCAGAGTGGCAGAACCTTTCCTGAGATTTGGAGATGATCCTTACACATTGCAGAATGAAGGGTGTGGCAAAAAGGGACGCTACATTCATTTCACCTCAAACTTCTTGACAGATGACAATATTCTCGACTTCTATGGGTCACGAAGTAACATCTCTTAATTCAAACTCATAGTCAAGGTTTACATTTTTTTAACAGAATTTGGAAAGCCATGAAAACACAATTTCATTTTACATTCAGTCATTTAAAGGATATTAAATGTAGTAAGGATTAGCAATATTCCATATTTGAGTCTTCAATACATGTTCAAGCTGCCAAAAAGTCTTCCTCAAACAAACCTTATCATACGTCTTCAAACCAGGTAAAAGACAACGATTGGGTCAAACATATCATTACACACACAAGGTGCTCTCTCACACTTTTGACTAGGGGCCCTTCCACACAGCCCTATATCCCAGAATATCAAGGCAGAAAATCCCACAATATCTGCTTTGAACTGGGTTATCTGGCTCCACACTCAGATAATGTGGGATTTTCTGCCTTGATATTCTGGGATATAGGGCTGTGTGGAAGGGCCCTAGGTTGAGAGAAGGAACTAATTGATCATTGTCCAATGATGCACACTTTTGAAGTTCCAGTGGTTTCTTCATCAGGCAAAACATGTTTAAAATCATATAAACTTGCCTTAGTCAGTGCCCTTTAGTTTTCACCCAGTTTGGATCAGATGCTATTAAATGACAACTCAATTTTTGTTTATCCCCCATGCGAACCGGGGATGAAGGGAATTGAAACCCAAAAGCTCTTGTGACTCTTAAATCTGGGGAATGGTTAAAGGGTATTTTAAAGTCAGATATCCTACCCATGAGCCATGTATCTAAATTCAAAATCCAATATCCTAACTAAAGAGAGCAAGTTGCAGCCTTCCAGATGTTACTGTATCACAGCTCTCATCAACTCTAATTTTCATGTCTAACAATACAGGAGTTGTAATCTAGTATCTGGAGGGTTACATAAAAGATACATGGCCTGCGGGCCTTGAGTTTGACACACATACCCTACATTATTTCCCTGATGAAGAAGCCAGTCAAGCTCCGATAGCTTTCAAATACATTCTGGTAGAGCAATAAAGTAGCCAATCACACTTTTGCAGATTTAATTTTTAGTTTTATTTTACTTCATGGCTACCCCTGAATATATTGCCCAATGAGTGAGTACAGGCACATGATGTCTATTTATTTCACAATGCTAGAATCCAGAGTAACTTCACTTGTGTACATTTGTACACACCGGGAATGTGGCACAGCTGGCTAAGTGTCAGCTGCATAAGATCTCTCTGACCAGTAGGTCATGAGTTCGAGGCCTGCCCGGGTCGAGGTGGGTGCTCGGCCTTTAAGTGTAGCCTGCTGTTGACCTTTGCAGCCTGAAAGACAGTTGCATGCATCTGTCAAGTAGGAGATAAAGGTACCACATTAAGTGGGAGGCAAATTTTGACTGAATTATGAGGCCATTAAAGAACTCCAGGAATGCTGAGGAATGCGGAAGGAACAAGGGATGCTGAGAACGCTGAGAAATGAGTGCGTCAGCTCCCCCTGGTGGCCAGAGTTTGCCTCTGTTCGTCTATATGTTGTGTACGTCGAAACAGCAGGAATTGTCTGCTAAGTATGTATTCCTGTAATCCGCTCTGAGTCCCCTTCAGTGTGAGAAGAGCGGAATATAAATAAAGTAAATAAATAATTTGCATTCTGTCGCCCCCTTGGGCCCCTTGGCACTTGACCTCCCCGGACAACAGACAAGACAGCTGAGGTACAACAAGCGTTATTGATTATAAGGTAGCAAGGTAAGTATATAGTCCAGGAAGCCTTTAATATGCAGCCTCTGGATAGCAGCAAATACTGGAATCAGCAAGGCTTGAGTATCCGCAACAGCAGGATCTCAAGCGGAGGAAATTCAGGAACCAATGCGGGATGCGATAGATAGTCTCTAAGCCCCCAACTGGCGCAAGAAGGTTGGCGGCTTTAGGTATTGCAGGCAGAGTCAATGCAAAGCAACGCAGCTTTCCTGCAGGGCTCGACGATGAACAGGAGCAAGGCTAGATGCTGGAACGAGGCAGCCGAGGAAGGCTGGCTGGCTGGATCTTAGTAGCTGGCCGAAAGGCCTGGTTCATTTTGACATCATGGCAAGAGCGGTCGTTGGTACGAGATACTGCTAAGCAGGATCTCCCAGCTTTTATAGGATTTCTGTCAACAGGGCCCGGTGCGTCGAACATCAAGTTGGATGATGGATGAGCCCCAGGTTGTTTTGAGAACCTCAGTCCTGAAGAATGTAGGACCTCGTTAGTGCGAACCACCTGGACTGGGGAGTAGCGCTTACTGCTCCGCGTACCCGCTTCTGCTATCAGCTTGGTGGGCTCCGCTTGGCCTTGACATGCCTTTAGCATGGCATGCTGTTTAGGAGGCACAGGGGAGCAGCGAAGAGGCCCACTGTAGGAGCCGGGAGTTAACCCAGCTGTGCTGGAAAGTTTCTTGAAGTCAAGCGGGCAAAATGCAGTCCCTAGGAAAGATGCCGTTGGAGGCTCTTGGGGTGTGACACATTCTGTTAAAGATAAAAGAGTAATCTGACTGTCTGTTTCATAGCTATTCAGTTTCTGTCTAAATAATTACCAATCTTATTTAGATCTTTGAAGAGGGTTGCAAGAGAATATGCAGCAAAAATAATTCTGCTCCACTTACATTTGTTTTTATTGGGTTATCACAGGCAGAGTCTTAGTCCATGAATGGGCTCAACTCAGATGGGGTGTCTTTGATGAATACAGTAATGATGCACCTTTCTATTCTACTGGAGCAAACAAGTCTGAAGCAACAAGGTACCATACCAAAAGCATAGTTTTCAAAGAAGTAGCCATGCTATTTATTCCCTTGTAGTATTAAAAAGGAGGAAGGAAGAGGGAGAAAAGAAATGTGTGAGCAGCACTTTTAACAGTAATTTTTATTTTTGTAAGAGCATTTGTAAATATGAAGCCACTTTCCTTGTTCAAGAGCCGCAACCTTGTTCAAAGGCCACAACTGAGGACCATGGTGTGATCCTTGAACATGGAAATTACAAAGAAAGAGAAATGGCTGAACTGAATTATATTAACGAAGTTTAACCCAATGGTTCTCAACCTTCCTAATGCTGTGACCCCTTAATACAGTTCCTTATACTGTGGTGACCCCCAACCATAAAAATATTTTCGCTGCTACTTCATAACTGTAATTTTGCTACTATTATGAATCATAATGTAAATATCTGATATGCAGGATGTATTTTCATTCACTGGACCAAATTTGGCACAAATACCTGATACACCCAAATTTGAATACTGGCGGAGTTGGGGGGGGGGGGGTCGATTTTGTCATTTGGGAGTTGTAGTTGCAGGGATTTATAGTTCATCTGCAATCAAAGAGCATTCTGAACTCCACTAGCGATGGAATTGAACTAAACTTGGCACACAGAACTCCCATGATCAACAGAAAAATACTGGAAGGGTTTGGTGAGCATTGACTTTCAGTTTTGGAGTTGTAATTCACCTAAATATAGAGAGCACTGTGGGCTCAAACAATGATGGATCTAGTCCAAACTTGGCACAAATATTCAATATGCCTAAATGTGAACACTGCTGGAGTTTGAGGGACTAGACCTTGACATTTGGGAGTTGTAGTTGCTGGGATTTATCAAAGAGCACTCTGAACCCAGCCCACAATGGATCTGCACCAAACTTGGCACACCACCTACATGGCCAACATTGAATACATGGGGTTGAGGGGGCCTGTTTTTGAATTCTGGGAGTTGTAATTCACCAACTCACAGAAAACACTCTGTACAAAACTGGTGTTGGAACAAGTAAACTTGCCACACATACCTAACATGCCAAACTTTGAATACTGGTGGGGATTTTTGGAGACTGGGGTTGGGAGGTTGGGAGTTATAGTTCACCCACATCGACAGAGCAATGAATACCCAACTGATGGATCTGGACCAAACTTGGCATAAATACCCAATATGACCAACTTCGAATACTGGTGTGGTTTGGGAGGGGGACTGACCTAACATGATGGTAATTATAGTTATCTCTGCATCCAGGTAATTGTAGTTCTTCCTGCATCTCCCCTCCTCACTTGGAGTCTCAGAAACATCCCTCCCCTTGGCTTAGAGGCCAGCCAATCACAGCAGGAGGAGGGCTTTTGGTGGGAAGATTTGCAGTAAAAGGAAGAGAAGGACAGGTGGAGAGATCTTCAGCCTTCTCTGCCAAAGGGGTTCCTAAGACCATCAGAAATATGTGTTTTCTGATGGTCTTTGGTGATCCCTCTGAAACCCCCATTATGACTCCCCCGGGAGTCCTGACCCCCAGGGTGAGAAACAGTGGTCTAAGCCTTTAGCAGAGGTATGAACAAAGACAATGGTTTCACCATACACCATATATATTTATACAAACAGCATTCCACATTAATAATTTTCATACTTGTGGTTGGTTGGTTGTTCACAAGCTTGTACTGCTGTGCATAACTTCTGGAAGTTGGGATTGCCATGTGAACAGAATTTAAAAGGTGGGCTGCAAGAAAGCAGTTTTTAAAAAATGTAACACGGTTACTAGTATTTATGTCCCAGGGAATCTGTTGTTTTCCACTCCCTTTTTGATATACTAATTTTATTTATAGGAACATTCCATTTTATAATGGGAAGCTAAGGGTCTCCTATTGCCACTCTTTCTCTCCCCCATCTTGCCCTTCTGCCCCAACTCCCTCCTTGTCTTATCCTGTTTCTCTTCCTGCACTTGAAGGAGAGGTAGGAAGGTGACAGTGTGAAATTTAAAAAGGCAGAATAGAAAAAAAAGAGGACTGAAAATACACCTAAGGGTGGTATGGCACAGCAGCAAGTTGGGAGAATCAAATCAAAACTTTATTACGGTCACAGACCAGCACAAAGCGGGCACAAGCGCCCTAAGAGGAGAAGGACAACTCCCCAGTAAACAGTTATTTAAAATCAGACTAGAAATCAGTATAAAATTATATTTTAAAAGACAGGATATTGTTGCCTTACGGTGTCAATCATCACCCGTCTGATATTAAGGGCAGCAGCACAGAACTTAGCAACACTGTAAGTCATTGCAGTGCTAGAGTCTGAAAGCAGCAGGGTGGAATAACATATTTCCCTGCGCCCCGGGTACTTTAAAAGCCATGGTCCAATGAGTTTGGATCTAAGATCTCTGTAGAACATGCATTGAAGAAGCACGTGCTCGGTTGTTTCCACATCACCAGACCCACAGGGGCATAGTCTCTGCTTGAAGGGGGTCTTCTGATACCTCCCCTCCAATACAGCCGATGGGAGGGCATGGCATCTTGCCAGGGTAAAAGCCCTTTGGTGTTTGGGCACCTCCAGGTCTGTTAGGTATGCCATGGGGGCAGTGAGGTATCTAGTGGCTTCACTAACAATGAAGGCTGGGGAACAGGCTAGGTCGGATTGGCGCTCTATGTCCAGGATCCTTTGCTTAATGAGATCCTTGGCTTGGTCCCATCTCATGCTTAGCAATTGTCCTTGGGAGAAACCTAGCGTTGCGATCTTTGCTGCTACTGTTTTAATCCATGTGGACTGGAAGTCGTCTCTCATGATGAGGGGGGCAAGACCACATGGGGAGAAGCATAGGTGTAACCAGTAATTGAGAATAGCTGTCCATATTCTCGCTTCCACTTTCATGAAGCCTGTCTCCAATCGCAGGGTAGCGTTAGGGACACATCTGGGAGCCTGTAGAGCCGCTCTTAGGAATTTCGATTTGACACGCTCTAGTGGGGCATAATTTGAGAAGGGTCCAAGCTGGGCTCCATACAGCATTTGTGCGACTGATTTTGCTTCAAAAAGTTTAAGAGCCGCCGGTATAAAGTGACCTCCTCCCGTCCTGTGATATCTTAAGATAGCGGATGAACTCTTTTGTGCTGTCTCTGCTGCACACTCTGCATGGGCTTTCCTGCTGTTGCTGCTATGGAGGGGAGTTGGGAGAAGGAAGGGACAGTGGGAGATGTAGATGGGCAAAGGTGAAAAAGAGGGGAAACATGGCAGGACAAGGTGAGGAAGAAGGGAAGGAAGCCGAACAATTTATATAAGTTCTCCCAGAAGAATCATTACTGAGTTTTAAAAAGGTGACCAAACTGCTGTGGCTAGTAATTTTAAAAATTGTCCTTGTTGTTGAATAGGATGGCAAAAGCTAGGATTTGAGGCCCCATTCTATACTGCCAAATAAAATCCAGATTATCTATTTTGAGCTGGATTATAGGGTAGTGTAGATGCATATAATCCAGTTCAAAGCAGATAATGTGGGTAATTCAGGCCCGGATTACCCATAAGGCCACCCTAGGCCATGGCCTAGGGCGGCACATTTTGGGGGGCAGCAGGTCCGGATCCCCCCAAAAAAGTTTTTTAAAAATCCCCCCAAAAAATAAAAAAAAAATTCCGAAAGAAAATTCAAAAAAATAAGGGCGCATGCGCGCGGCGGCGTAAGCACCATCCACGGCCACCCCCCCCCTTAGCTCTGCTCTCCTCGGCTCTGCCCCCGCCCTTGGCTCCGCCCCCACCTCCTCGCGCGCCCAGTCTGTTTCCCTGCCTCCCTTGTCCGGCTCGCGCGCCTCCGTCGCTCTGTGTGTGTCTGAGGAGGGTGGGAGGAGCCGAGCCTCGAGTGCGCCCGCCCCGCGCACGTGCGTCTGCTGTGGAGGTGTTGGGCGCCCTTCTTTGAGTCCGCACTCCTGCCTTCGGGCCGAAGACAAACCCGTTCGGGGTTTGGTTGATGTTTTTCTCTCTGTTGGCTGCCCTGTAAAGGGGCAAGCCAAACTGGAGCTATGACTTGGAAAGCTCCAAGCTGTTGCTCTCTTTCCCGTCCGAATGGGACCCAGGGACCTTCACAAATGGCAAGGGAAGCTGCTTGGAGGAGGGAGAAGGAAAGAAGGCTTTATGCGGAGATAAAGCCTCCCCCTCCTCCTGAGAGAGAGAGAGAGAGGCTTTCCCGAGCGTCTCTTTCCCCCCAGAGCCACCCAAATCGCCTCTCTGCTTCAGACCCTCTTCTTTCCTTCCTCAGAGTCCTGGTAAGAGCCGTTTTTGTAAGGAAGTCCTGCTAACCCAGGCATGGGCAAACTTTGGACTTCAACTCCCACAGTTCCTAGCAGCCGGTATAAGGGAAACTAGGGAGAATGCTAAGGAAATAACAAGTGAAGGGAGCTGTGGGAAGCTAAATATAGGAAATGCAGCACTACAATATGTGATAATATTAATTATTATAGAATCATATCACAACAAGCAACATAGCAAATTTACATCAGAAGGGTCCAAGCATGGTGCCCAAAGACATAAATTGACTGGCATCTACTAGATAAATAATTATATTAGACAATGAAAATAGCATATCTTGGATATGTAACATTGCATGTAAGATTGCATGTTTAGATCCAAGATACGTTATTTTCATTGTCTAATATAATTATTTCTCTAGTACAGGGCTGTCCAACTGGCGGCCCCGGGGCCGGATCCGGCCCCGTAGCCTGTTGGACACGGCCCCACCTATGCCCTCAGCCGCCATTTTTAAACTTTTTTTTAAAAATCGATTTTTTAAAAAAAAAGGCGGCCGGGGGGAAGGGGGAGGCGGGGCAGGGAGGAGGAAGAGAGCTAGCTCCTCCTTTTCGGCCCCCTCCCTACCTAGGAAGGAGGGGGCGCCGAAAAGGGCAGAAGGCGGCGCCAACGGCAGCGCGTCACAGGCCTGGCGTGACGCGCTGCCCCTTGGCACCGCCTACTCCTCCTCTTCGGCGGCTCCCCGGCCTAGGAAGGAGGGGCGCCGAAAAGGAGGAGTAGGCAGTGCCAAGGGGCAGCGCGTCACGCCAGGCCTGTGACGCGCCCCTGGCGCCGCCCTACCCTCCTCTTCGGTGGCTCCCCGGCCTAGGGAAGGGAGGGGGCGCCGAAAGGAGGAGTAGGCGGTGCCAAGGGGCAGCGCGTCATGCCAGGCCTGTGACGCGCTGCCCCTTAGCGCCTACTCCTCCTCGGCGGCCCCCGGCCTAGGAAGGGAGTGGGGCGCCGAAAAAGGAGGAGTAGGCGGTGCCAAGGGCAGCGCGTCACGCCAGGCCTGTGACGCTGCCCCTTGGCGCCGCCTACTCCTCCTTTCGGCGGCTCCCCCGGCCTAGGAAGGGAGGGGGGCGCCGAAAAGGAGGAGTAGGCGGTGCCAAGGGGCAGCGCGTCACGCCAGGCCTGTGACGCGCTGCCGTTGGCGCCGCCTTCTGCCCTTTTTTGGCGGCTTTAGGAGGGGGCGGGGCCTGGGGGCAGGGCCTGGGGGCGGGGCCGAGCGGCCCCGCAGGTCATCAGTGACCTCTTATCCGGCCCTGGACCCGCCAGAAGTTGGACAGCACTGATCTAGTAGATGCCAGTCAATTTATGTCTTTGGGCACCATGCTTGGACCCTTCTGATGTAAATTTGCTATGTTGCTTGTTGTGATATGATTCTATAATAATTAATATTATCACATATTGTAGTGTTGCATTTCCTATATTTACCTACCTTTAGCTCCCCTAAGAGCCGGTTTGCCTGATGTAGATGCAAAATCTATAATAATAAATAATAATGTAATGAAACTTTTATTTATATACCAGTCTATCTCCCACTAGGGGACTCAGGGCGGTTTCCACATAGACTATATACACAAAACTACAAAGTAAGTCAAAACATAGGCATAAAATTATGAACACACATATAGATTAATTAAAAGACCAAACTCTATTCCTTTGTATGGCAAGGAGACTGTAATATTATATCTTACTTTCAAAGTATTATATATACTAATAGTATTATACTAATAGTATATACTAATAGTTATTATATACTGGTAGTGTATTATATACATTGTGGTATAATGATATAGTACAATATAATAATAATATATATATAATTGTATATTAGCTATTACATGACATTTTTACTAATAACATTGCAGTATAGTGCAATATAGTAATATATAATATTAATATTTTGGTATGCTAATAATATAATATATTATATATGCATATAATATTGATAATATAATGTGTTGCCATATAATACTACTAATAATACAACTAATAATTCAATATAATAATATATTATAATAATATTGCGATATAGTGATACTATGGGCCCTCCAGTGGCGCAGTGGGTTAAACCGCTGAGCTGCTGAACTTGCTGACCGAAAGGTTAACGGTTTGGATCCGAGGAGCGGGATGAGCTCCCGCAGGTTGCCCCAGCTTCTGCCAACCTAGCAGTTCGAAAACATGCAAATGTGAGTAAATCAATAGGTACCGCTCCAGCGGGAAGGTGACCACGCTTCATGCAGTCATGCTGGCCACATAACCTTGGAGGCGTCTACAGACAACGTCGGGGGGGGGGGGTGTGGTAGAGGTTGTCTTAAAGGGGGCGTAATTCCAAAGTGTGGCCTAGGGTGCAAAGATGTCTTAATCCGGGCCTGGGGTAATTTGCTTTGATAATCTGGATTATATGGCAGTGTAGAAGGGGCCTTACTTAGTTCATCCTAGAAGGACCTAAAAGAAGTACAGCGCCCCCCTCCCCACTTTCTCCATCATGATGCCACTCCTGACCATTTCAGATGGCTAGATGGGGAAATAATGCCAGCTGGACTCCCAAGGCAGCACTGATACTTTCCCTTCTCAATGGAATGACTCTTCTCCTGTCCACGTGTCATATCAAAATCCATATTTTTGATCCCCAAACCTTCCCTCAATTTGTGCATAAGGGCAATTTATACATGACCATATATGCTAACAGTATTTTTTGAATATCCTTCAGATGCTCAGCTAGTATCACTGGCCAATATAGATTCCAAACTCATGAAGGTAAAATCAGAAATTGCAGAACTGAACGCCAAACTGAGCTTTTAGAGCCTGGATGCCCGTTTATTCCTCATAAAAAGCAAACTTCGCCGGCATCGATAATGTTCATGCAAAGTCTCTCTTCAGTAAGTATGACTACAGTATGTGAGAATACTATAGGATTTCGTTAGTTTAATGTCTCTCTTCAAAAATACAAAATATTGTCCAACCTGTTGCCAAATGGAATCTTGTTTCATTGTTTCAGGTGACTACAGCAGGAAATTCTGCAACTAATGCAAATTTGGAAGTAGGACTCTCTGGATGTTTTTATTAATAATCACAGATATTCAGTCATGTTTACCATCTCCTTTTTCTCTTGTTCCTTCTCCTAGATTTCCCCCATCCTTCTTGTACCATTCTCTTTCTTTTTGAAGTGGTTTTTTTTAGGATTTCAGAACTTTAGGTAAACTGGAAGTATTTATAGTTTATATGACTGAGAACGTAGCATATTTAAACTAAAAATCCACAGAGTCTCTATAGCTTGTTTGTGTGGCACAGATTTTCCATATTTGGACTATTATTTTATAAAATGGGAACAGTTGTTTTTAACTAATGATCCTGCAGTCATGTCCTACTCTTTTTCCTCTTTAGGTATCTCAGTTTTGTGACAAAAGCAATCATAACCTTATGGCGCCAAACATGCAGAACAAAATGTGCAACTACAAAAGCACATGGGAAGTGCTTTCAAGCTCCGCTGACTTCGCCAGTTCACGTCCATTAGGTGCTCCTCCTCCTGACCCCACCATTCTTTTGATGAAAATGCGGGAGAGAAGTGTGTGTCTAGTACTTGATACTTCTGGAAGGATGGGAAAGGTAAGTTTATCTCCTATTATTTCTGTTTCCGATTAGATATGTTGCTCTGGATACAGCAATGGATATGTACGAAAGAGTTGTTCTATGCCAGTGGTCCTCAAACCTTTTAAGCAGAGGGCTTGTTCATGGTCCCTCATACTGTTTGAGAGGTGTTCTATAGTTTGAAAAAAAAATGAACAAATTCCTTTGCACACTACATATATCTTAATTTTAGTGGAAAAACCATGTAAGAACAATACAATATTTAAAATGAAGTTAAAGTGTTAACCAACATAAACTTATCACTATTTGATAAAGGAAATGACTAGGGCAATAGACACGATCGCTCCAGAACGTCCCCTCTTGAGTAGCCGAGCTAAGCCATCTCCTTGGTTCAACGAGGAGCTGGCAGTGATGAAGCAAATGAAGAGGAGACTAGAGTGCGTGTGGCGGAAAAAGCCTAACGAGTCAAATTGAACACGGCTAATTGCCTATCTAAGGGCATATGCTGCGGCAATAGAAGCTAAAAGGAAATCTTTCTATGCAGCCAATATTGCGTCTGCAAAGAACCGTCCAGCGGAGCTGTTCTGAGTAGTCAGAGATCTGTTAAATCCCATCACCCAAGACGGGATCCCTAACAACTCGACAGTCCGCTCTGAAGCATTTGCTCGGTTCTTCACAGACAAAGTCGCTTTGATCCGCTCTGGCTTTGACCCCATATTAGCAACAGTCTCTGAGGATGTGACATGAGCACCTGCTTGTCTAGTTTTAATGGATTCATTTTAATATGTGCAGCTCGAGGATGTGGATAAGATTCTTGGAGAGGCGAGAGCGACCACATGCATTCTAGACCCCTGCCCATCCTGGCTGATAAAGGAAGCCAGAGGGGATTTGGCAGGGTGGGTGAAAGTGGTGGTCAATGCCTCCTTACAAGAAGGCAAATTTCCAGCGAGCCTAAAAGAGGCTGTTATAAAACCACTGTTGAAAAAACCATCACTGGACCCCACCCAATTGAACAACTTTTGGCCAGTTTCCAATCTCCCCTTCTTGGGCAAAGTCTTAGAACATGTGGTGGCCTCACAGCTCCAGGGATTCTTGGTAGACATTGATTATCTAGATCCGGCACAGTCTGGCTTTAGGCTGGGACATTGTACCGAAACAGCCTTGGTCACCTTCGTAGATGATCTTCGCCAGGAACTAGACAGGGGGAGTGTGTCCCTGTTGGTTCTGCTAGACCTCTCAGCGGCCTTCGATACCATCAATCACGGTATCCTTTTGGGACGCCTCAGGGAGATGGGACATGGCGGTACTGTTCTGCAGTGGCTCCGGTCCTTACTTGAGGGACAGTCCCAGAAGGTGTTGCTGGATGATACCTGCTCGTCCTCACAACCATTGACTTGTGGGGTCCCGCAGGGGTCAATACTGTCCTCGTGTTGTTTAACATTTACATGAAGCCGCTGGGAGAGATCATCCAGAGTTTTGGGGTCAGATGTCATCTGTTTGCAGATGATGTTCAGCTCTATTACTCCTTCCCATCTGTCACTAAGCAGGCTGTGCAGGTCCTGAACTGGTGCTTGGCCGCTGTGTTGGTCTGGATGAGGGCGAACAGATTGAAACTAAATCCAGACAAGACAGAGGTACTCCTGATCAGTCGAAAGGCCGAACAGGGGATAGGGTTACGGCCTGTGTTAGACGAGGTTACACTCCCCCTGAAGACACAGGTTTGCAGTCTGGGAGTGATCCTGGACTCATCGCTGTAACCGGGAGAGCTTTTGCACAATTGTGCACCAGCTGCACCCGTTCCTTGAGAAGTCTGACTTGGCCAAGGTGTTACATCCCAAATAGACTACTGCAATGCACTCTACGTGGGGCTGCCTTTGAAGACTGCCCGGAAGCTTCAACTAGTCCAATGGTCGGCAGCCAGGTTGCTCACAGGAATGACGTACAGGGAACATACAACTCCTTTGTTATGCCAACTCCAATGGCTACCGATCAGCTTCCGAACACAATTCAAAGTGCTGGTTTTAACCTTTAAAGCCCTAAATGGTTCTGGCCCAGACTACCTGTCCCAACGTATCTCCTGCCACGAACCATCACGAAGTTTAAGATCTTCAAGAGAGGCCCTGCTCTCAATCCCACCACTATCGCAAATGCAGTTGATGGGGACGAGAGACAGGGCCTTCTCAGCAGTGGCCCTCTGCCTATGGAATGCCCTCCCTAGAGATATCAGATTGGCCACCTCCCTCTTGTTTTTTAGAAGGAAAATCAAGACCTGGTTATGGGACCAAGCGTTTGATCAGTGAGCAGCAAGTGGAAGAAGATCACACAACTTATGGCAATGAATTGACCCGGATTGGTTTTTGGATTTTGATTTTAATGGATGTGTCTTAATTAATTGTTTTAATTGCTGTTTCTATATTTTTAATATTTTGATTGTACTGTGGTAGTTTTTATGATGCTAGCATCGTATGATGCTTTGTTAGGCCGCCCTGAGTCCCCCTTCGGGCGGAGAAGGGCGGGGTATAAATATAGGAAATAAATAAACAAAGAATTCTCAAATCAAGAGGTAGAGAAAGCAATAAAAAATTTAAAGATCAACAAAGCTCCGGGGCCCGACGGCTTCTCAGCTACATACTATAAAACATACCAAAAGGAATTAGTGCCATATTTTTAAAAAATCATGAATAGGATAAGGGAAACCCAAATTATGCCGCAAACATGGAACCAGGCCACTGTCACAGTAATACACAAGGAAAACACTGACCCAGAAAAGGTTAAAAACTATAGGCCGATCTCACTATTAAACATAGATTATAAAATCTACAGTATAGTCAAATAGTTGCAGAAAGGCTCAAAAACTTAGTCAAGGAAAGAATAAAAGAACAGGCCGGCTTTCTCCGGAACAGACAACAAAAGGGTAATGTTAGAGTAATTATAGACTTAATCTAATACTATGAAATTTATAATCAGAAAAAAATTATGTTTCTTGCCCTAGACGCCGAAAAGGCGTTTGATAATGTAAATTGGACTTTTATCAAACATCTATTAAGAGAAATGGATATAGGGTACTATTTCCAAAACATGATAAACACCATATATAAGAAGCAAGAGACAAAAATCTGGATCAACAAACAAGAAACGGAAAAAATAGATATCAATAAAGGTACTAGACAGGGGTGCCCCCTCTCCCCTCTTATCTTCATATTAACACTGGAAATATTATTAAACAAAATAAGGGAAGATGGGAACTTAAGAGGAGCAAAAATACAAGGGAAAGAATTTAAAGTGCGTGCGTTTGCCGATGACGTCATTTGTATAATAGAGGATCCAGAAGAAAAATTGGAAAATTGGATAAAAACAATAAGGGAATTTGGGGAGGTGGCGGGTTTTAAACTGAACATGGCCAAAACAAAAGCATTAGTGAAAAATATCTCCAAGAAAGAACTAATAAACCTCCAAAAGAACGGGAAAATACAAATCACCAATAAATTGAAATATCTCGACATAACCCTAACGAGCAAAAATATTAACCTCTTGCAGAATAATTATATACCTAAATGGAGGGAACTGAAAAAGGAAATGGATAGTTGGAAAAACATCAATTTATCATTACTAGGCAGGATTGCCAGTGTGAAGATGAAAATTTTACCCAAGATGCTATTCCTTTTTCAGAATCTTCCAATTATAAGGGGACAGAAATTATTAAAAGAATGGAACAAGGACATTATCAAATACATCTGGCAGGGGAATAAAGCCAGAATAAGAGCAAAAATATTAACGGAAGAAAAAAATAAAGGAGGTCTAGCAACACCAGATCTAAAGCCGTACTCGGAAGCCTGTGCACTGGCCTGGGTAAGGGATTGGAAAAAAATTATTAGTATTAGAAGGAATAGATCTAAGGGCCGGATGGCATAATTATTTATGGTATGAAGGAAGCAAAAAGGAAAAAAAATTGGTAATCATTTTATCAGATCAAGCCTCATACAAATCTGGAAAAAATATAAATCGAAATTCTATAATAAAACACCACTATGGGTTTCCCCCCTAGAAGTGGCACATATGAGAATTCTGGGTTGGAAAGACTGGCTGAGATATAAAGACCTAGTGAAGAGAGAGAATAGAGAAATAAAATTGAAAACTCAACAAGAAATATTCAATCTAGATGGTAAAATATCATGGTTACACTATAGACAACTAAAAGAATACTTTGTGAAAGATGCAAAATCTGGTTTTCAAGAGGCAAGCAACTTTTGGGATATAATATTAAAAACAGAGCAAAAAACTATAACTAAAATATACAAAAAACTACTAGAATGGGACCAGGACAACAGGGAGGAAAAAATTATATGAAGAGATGGAAGGAAAATATAGGCAAAACACTAGAAAGAGATAGATGGGAGGAAATCTGCAAAAAGAAGCTAAGATACACATATGCCATAGAACTAAAAGAAAATTGGATAAAGACTGCATACAGGTGGTATATGACCCCCAAGAAACTAGGGAAAAGCTATAAAAACATGAACACCAACTGTTGGAAATGCGGGAGGATGGAAGGGTCCTATTATCATATATGGTGGACAGGCGGAAAAGCAAAAACTTACTGGAAAAAGATCCAAAACATCTTACAAAAAATCCTAAAGGTCGACATCCCTCTAAAACCAGAGATATTTTTACTTGGCATGACGGAGTCGAAATTGGAAGAAAACACTGACAAGCTGTTCTTTTTGCTATGCACAGCGGCAAGAATCTGCTATGCAAAAAGGTGGAAAGACAAGGAAATCCCAGGGGAAGAGATATGGATAGAGAAAATCCTGGAGATCAGAAATATGGATAGATTGACCTATCTGATTTCGAGAAACAAGGGTTCACCGATAAAGGAAACCGATTGGACACTGGTGATGGACTATTTGAAGGATAATAAAGTAAATATATATAAACAATTAATGAAGCAGAGAAGAAGAAAAAGACGACAAATCAAAATCTACTGACCAAGGAAATGAAGATCTTCACCCATAAAGGATCATGGAAGTCGGGGGACTTCCGGGAGAGCGGTGAAGGCGGCAGGCACGGAAAAGCGGGGGCTCCCGCTTCCAACCCCATAGAACCGTCGGGTCAGAGCTTAGGCTCCCCTCCCCCGGTGGATTGACGCCGGGGGGAACGCAGGTCCTCGAGGCTTTCTCCAAACCCCCAAACCTCCCCCCTCAAGAGGGAGGCCACAAAGGGCTGGAGGCCAACAAAGCCGAGGAGACGCGGACGGGCCTGGGGGAAGCGCCCTTCACGGGTGCACTCACTGCCAGCCCCGCTCACCAAAAAGCCAAGGAGATAATATGGACGGCGACAGCCGGAGAGGAGAAACGTAAGTTTCCCAAAAGGGAATATTCGGCTTGAAGGTGGAATTAAATGGTGGACAACGGAGCAATAAAACACTGGTGGACCGCGCAACGCGCGAGCTGCTCAGGAAGACCCAAGGTTGAGAAGAATACAGGGGCACAGGGAAATCCTTGGGCGCCAAGTCACCAGCCTAAACCCCCCCCCTCTAGAAGCATTATCAAGGGAAAAAAAGAGAACTTACCAAGAGCGACTCCCTCTGCAGCGATAACCCGGCGAGAGGCAAGCCCAAGCCGGAAGCGCACAGCGAGATCCCGAAGAGAGAAGTAAGCGCTCTCGCGAGAACACCACGAGACTCCAGAATCTCAGACCCAGCAATCGCGAGAGTAGGATCCCGAGGAGAAGCCTCCAAACAGCCAAATAGAGTCTGTTGGAGAGGAAAAGCAACTAACACACCCCCTCCTGCTGGCGGACATTAGAAAGGGAAGAAAAGAAAGGCTACACAGACCACCGCGGAAACAGGACTAGCCAAGAGCTGAGATAATATAAAGTACCAGCAGACTGCATGATAAAAGCCTCCACAGGGGCAAAAAACCACCAACAATAAAGGAAGGGGGTGCAAGAACCTTTAAATCAAGACTAGAACTACGAGGGGAGAACAAATAGAATATACAGTAAGCAACAAGAGGGAGGGAACAACTTTAAACAACCTTAAACAACATTAAAACCTACAAGTGCAAGAGTGCAATAGTACCATCCAGAGATTACAAGATAGCAGGCCAGCTGGACAGAGAGAACAGGATAAACCACAATAAAGTCAGTAGCATCATAACCTACAATAAGAAGAACAAAAGGACAAGAATAAGGAGTACAAGTACAATTCCAATTACAAAGCCAGCAATCAGAGAGACACCATGGCGGCATCCAAACTTAAAACAGATAAAGACATCAAAGATATAAGGACGGCCTTCAGAAGAGGGTCGGGGGCAGGAACAGAAGAGTTCAGCATGAAGGATGTAATGAGAGAAATACAAAAATTAAATGAGACTCAACTGGAAACCCAAAGAGAACTGAGACAGATGATGGAAAATCAAACACAGGAACAAAAGAAGACCCAGGATAAACTGGATGACATGAAAAAGGAACTGAAGGAAGACATGAGCAGGATAAAATCAGACCTTAATAAAGTCACCCAAGACACCGCGGATCTCCGGGAAAAAAACAAAAAATTGGAAAAAAAAAACCAAGATAAAGTGACAAAAAATTGGAAGGGATAAATGACAAAACCGAGAGACTGGAAAAAACCCTGGAAATAATACAGCTAAAAGACCTGGAAAAGTAGTTGAGATTCAGAAACCTGGTGGAAGAGGAACAAGAAAACGTAAAAACAACAATCATAAAAATTCTGGCAATAACTCTGGAAAGATCCGAGGAGGAGGTAGGGAAAGAGGTAGATAGAACTTACAGAATCCAAAGCAATTATTCTAGGGAAAACAAAACACCGAGAGACACCATAGTGAATTTCATAAGAAAATCAACACGGGATGAGGTACTCCAAAAAACTAACAAAACGTCTATAATCCACAAAGGGAGAAAAGTTGTTGTTTTAAAAGAACTTCCAACGACCACACTGAATAGGCGAAAAAAATATTCCTTCCTAACAGAAGAGCTGAAAAGATTG
This sequence comes from Anolis apletophallus, assembly GCA_030556195.1. Classification (NCBI taxonomy): domain Eukaryota; kingdom Metazoa; phylum Chordata; class Lepidosauria; order Squamata; family Anolidae; genus Anolis; species Anolis apletophallus. Next base: position 113,086,694 of record JARBWK010000005.1, read on the forward strand.
AACATAAGATTCAGGTGGGAGAAAGAAGAGGGGCTAATGACCACCTATAAGGAGAAGAAATACTGGTTGACTACCGAAGAGAAAGCGAGAGAATTTCTCAAACAACTAAAAAGAGAGAACTCTACCCCAACATCAGACCATTCAACACCAAGAAAAAACAAAAAAAAAAGACGCCGCTTTCACTCCCCTACAGAGGAAGAACAAAAGATGGATGAAGCAGCAGCCGGAGCAAGTAAGCCAGAAGGCCCGGAAGAGGAAGAAGAAGACTCACTTTCAGAAGGGGATATGGAAGATGAGGAGGAGAAGGACGACAACAATTCAAAGGATGGGAGGCAACCAATGGAAAATATACTCCCTTAATGTCAACGGGCTAAACAGCCCAAACAAAAGAAAACGAGCCTTTCAAAAAATTAAAAAAGGCAACTACCAAGTAATTACACTCCTAGAGACTCACATAGCCCACAAATTTGTCTCACACCTAAGACAAAAGAAATTGGGGAAGGAATATTACTCCTCTTTTGATCAAAAAAAAGAGGGGTGGTCACCTATGTATCGGAAGAGCTCAACTCGGAACTTAAATTCAAGGACACAGAGGGTAGGGTGGTGGGGGTCCTAATCAATAACTTTGATGGAAAAACACTAATATGCAATATATATGCACCAAATGGAGCAAAATCAAACTTCATAAAATTTTTGAAAGAAAACATACAAAAGGTAGATTATGACAACCTCATGGTTATCGGAGATTTCAACGGAATCATAAATCCGAAATTAGACAAAAGATCCGAACCCAAAAACCCAACCACTAAAGAATGCGGTGTCCTCCCGAAATCCTTCCTAAATTTAAAAGAGGACTTGGATATACAAGACGTTTGGAGATACCTCTACCCAGATGACAAGGATTTCACCTATTTCTCCAGCCGACACAAAATGTGGTCAAGAATTGATATGGCTTGGGTATCGAACTCTCTCATCCCCAAGATAGAAAGCTTAAAAATAACTCCCAGAGACGTTTCAGATCACTGCCCACAAGAACTAATGGTAAATTCAAGACAAAAAGGGAGGAGATGGAGATTAAACGGGAATTTACTAAAAACTGAGAAAGACATCAAGAAAAATAAGGAACTTGTGAGAGAATTCTTTGAAATTAACGACACGGGGGAAATCCAACAGCAAGTAGTCTGGGACACCTTAAAAGCGGTGATGCGCGGACACTTTATAGCACAAAACAGTGCCAGGACAAAAGCCAAAGATAAAGAAATTAAAGACCTGATAAGAGAAATAGAAATAAAGGAAAAAATCCTGAAGAAATTCCCCACAAAACAGGATATTATAAAGATACTAATAAACTTTAAAAAAAGAAACACTCTCTGGAACTTGAAAATACGGCCAACCAATATAAATTCATTAGACAATACAATTTTGAAAACGCAAACAAGCCAGGAAGATGGCTATCAAGAAGGATAAAGAAGAAACAACAACAACAGTATATTCCCAAAATAACATCTGATGGAAAAGAATACACAAAAGAGGAAGAAATACGAGCAAAACTTCTTGAATTCTACAAACAACTCTATACAAAAGACAAAATATCTGAGGAAGATATCACAACATACCTATCAAAACAGAAAATCCCCAAGATCACAGAAAACGAACGAGAATCCTTAAACAAGGAAATAACGGAGGAAGAAATCGCTATGGCGATAACACAACTGGACTCTAACAAATCCCCAGGCCCAGACAGCCTTACGGCAGATTTCTATAAAGCTATGAGAGAAGAGATAACACCATCCCTCAAAAGTATAATGAATAAAGTGATGAATGGAGGAGACACACCAACAACATGATCAGAAGCTATAATAACTCTAATTAAAAAGGGAGACTCAGATACCACAGGCCCACAGGACTTCAGGCCAATATCACTTCTGAACGTGGACTATAAATTGTTCACTAGCATCTTAGCTGCTAGGCTCAAAACATTCCTAACAAATTGGATAGGGTAGGAACAAGCGGGCTTCCTACCCAATAGAAGTACGAAGGATAATCTACGTACAATACTCGATACGATCGAGTACTACGATACCAATACACAGAGGGAACTGGCACTATTAACACTCGACGCCGAAAAGGCGTTTGATAACCTTGACTGGAATTTCTTCAAAACACTCTTAGATGAAATGGACATCGGATATCAAATTAAAAATGCCATCAAAGCCATCTATAGAGATCAAAAAGCCAAAATACAGGTAAATGGAGCCTTTACAGAAGAATTCCAAATAACAAAAGGCACACGCCAGGGATGCCCCCTCTCCCCCCTGATCTACATAATGGCGCTGGAAATACTGATAAGAACAATCAGGGAAGACAAGGAGATCAAAGGAATGCGCATCGAAAGCCACAATTACAAAATAAGAGCCTATGCGGACGATGTAATATGTATAATCGAGGACCCGATCAGTAGCATTGGCCTATGGACGAAAAAAATTGAGGAATACGGTTCAGTGGCCGACCTTAAGATTAACAAGAAAAAATCAACAATATTGACAAAAAACATAACAGGCAAAAGAAAAGAACTCCTACAAAAAATTTCCGGCTTCAGTACTAGTTCAAAAATCAAATACCTGGGCATCTGGTTAACAGCAAAAAACTCCCAACTGCTGAAGAATAATTACGAAGAAAATTGGAGAAACATCAAAAAAGATCTGACAAACTGGAGATTTCTACAACTATCTCTGCTAGGAAGAATAGCGCTGATCAAGATGAACGTCCTCCCCAAACTCATGTATCTCTTCCAGAACATCCCAATCGTAAGAAATAAGAGTCTATTTAAAGTATGGAAAAAAGAAATTTCAAAATTTGTCTGGAATGGAAAGAGGCCAAGAATCAATCATAAGATCATGATAGACAAGAAATCCAGGGGCGGATTCGGCCTACCGGATTTCACTCTATACTTCGAAGCATGCGCCTTAACGTGGGTGAAGGAATGGATTTCCCTAAGGAAGAAACATCTGCTGATACTCGGACTTTGACTTACGAGTGGGCTGGCACGCCTACTTGTGGTACAAAAAAACATCGGTGGAGAAAAACTTTGGAAACCACTTCGTAAGATCAGCCCTCTTGCTTGTCTGGAATAAATACTCAAGACGTTTTTACACGAAGACACCACTCTGGATATCCCCAATGGAGGCAGAACACCGAAGACTCCAGGGATGGACCATATGGCCCACATACAAAAAGTTGCTGAAATGGTCAGAAGGAACCTTGGAGCTCATAACTCAAGAAGAATTAAAATCAACTCTGGAGAATACAACCTGGCTCCAATACTTCCAACTAAGAAAGAGATACAACTTAGACAAAGAAGAGGGATTCCACACAGATGAAGACTTCTGGGACAAACTTATCCAATCAGACAAGAAAAACATCACAAAGATATACAACAAACTATTAGAATGGGCCACGGAAGAAGAATTAATAAAGAACTGCATGATTCTATGGGCTAAGAATATCGGCAGACAAATTAAAATACAGGAATGGCAACTCATTTGGAATAAGAAAATGAAATACACATACGCAACAGAGCTAAAAGAGAACTGGCTTAAAATGCTACATCGCTGGCATATCACACTCCAAAAAATCGGGAAGATGTACAAAAACAGTAACCCTAATTGCTGGAAGTGCCACAAACAGGTGGGCAGTTACTTCCATATGTGGTGGTCCTGCCCGACCACGACAAAGTATTGGAGAGAGATACACAAGACCACACAAAACATCCTGAAAGTAAAATATCCAATGAAACCTGAGTACTACATACTGGGACTTTCCGACAAAGACAGGGGAATGGACAAGAATACCGAGAAGCTCTTCATCTTCATGACGATGGCAGCAAGAATTGCATTTGCTAGAATTTGGAAGTCTGACAGAATCCGCAACAAGAGGACTGGCTCAAAAACTAGACGATATAAAAGACATGGACACTTTAACATTCTTTCTGAGTAAAAACACCGGCCGACCCAGAAACGAAACGGATTGGAGTCCAATAAAGATGTATAAGAAAGACTAAAAGGCTAACCTAAAGTTAAACGGAGACATTTAATAAAAAATTAGCCAAAATTCGCCACAAAACTTTGATAGGAAAAAGAACCACTTTTGATCTGAATGGAAGTCAAATGTATTTATGTGTTTTATGTTGTTAGCATGTCTGGTCTGTTATAGACCCCCCCCCCCCGAACCTACCCCGTTCCCTACCCTCCCAACACCTCCTTCCCCTATATCCCACCCTCCCTCCCCAATGTTTGATATATGTGTACTTAAATAACACAAAAACACAATAAAAAATTATATATATATATATATATATATATATATATATATATATATATATATATATATATATATATATAAAGGATCATGGAAGTCAAATCTTTTACCTTTTACCTTTTATCCTTTCTATCTACATTTTCTTTTCTTCCTTTCTTTTTCTACTGAGCTCCAAACCCTTTTAATTTCCCTTCTTTTCCCCCTCCCTTTCTTTCTTTTTTTTCACCTTTACCCTTCCCTGGACTTCCCTGGACCCCGTTTCTTCTGTCTTGCTACCCTCCCACACTGTTCTTTTCTAAGTCTCCCCCTACACAAACCCTTTTCATTTTTCTTTCTATGTATATACTGTATATGAAAATTTTCTAATAAAGATATTTTAAAAAATAAAATAAATAAATACATATTTCAATGGGAACTGTTTTGAACTGGGTTATCTGGATCCAAACTCTGTTTTGAACTGGGTTATCTGAATCTAAACTCAGATAATGTGGAATTTTCTGCCTTGTTATTCTGGGGTATAGGTCTGTGTGGAAGGGCCCTTTGGCTGATGAGATAGTCAAGTTAATTAGTTGTTGGGCAACCCCCGGTCTAAAGTTTAGGGCAGGAGCTGGTTAAATTACGTTGGAGGGACACATCTTTCCTGTAGGCCTTAGTTTGGGAACCCCTGCTCTAGGCAATAGCAGGCAGTGTTCCTATTGCAAGTCCCATCAAATCTTCTCTGACAACAAATTCCTCGTGAAATGCGGCAGCAAGCTGTTTTGTACATTCTAAATGTTTTGTGGCTTCCTCATTTCTTGACATGAGCATTAACTTAGTTCGAATGCTGCGCAAATGCATGTCACTTAGAATACCAACTCGTTTCACTGTTGCTTCACTGGGAGACAATACGATCAACTGAGTTGTTTCAGCCTGGTAAAAAATTCTGCAGGCTCCTACAGCTTTCTTAAAATCCTTATGGGCACTTTCATTAGCACACGCGTCTCTTAGATCTTCAGGAACCTCTACTGCACACTTGAAAAATGTATTCTTGTTTACTGCTTTATTTTGATTCACAGGCCGAAGTCGTTCAAATGTGACTATTTCATTATAGGTGGCATCACAGGCAGCATATTCAATCACATTGAACTCCCCTTTCATCATTCGCACTTTTGCGAGCCACCCACCACAAGGTTCTTGGTCATTTGCTCTTGAGTAAACCTCCACTTCATCTCCTTCACCAATTTCTTTTTTGATATCAGGTGGTGGTGGTAATCTTACTTCATTGAAAGGAACCTGACGTTCTGGTTGCCAATTGTTTTCAAACACGACAGTGAGTGAATCCTCATGAACATCTTTGATGAATCCCTTGTAGAAGGCCCCGTTGGAGCCGTGCACTTCCACCGCCACCTCCTCCATGTTGGGGCCGCAAAGGACGCTGGGACGGGCTTCTGGAAACGATCCCCACCTGAGGGGGAGGGGGAGGAGGGAGGAGCGGGAGGGGAGGGGAGGGGAGGGGGAAAGGAAGGAAGGAAGGAAGGCCAAGCAACCCTCGGGTGCCCCCTCCTCACACCCGACGGGGAGGAGGAGGAGGAGGAGGAGGAGGAGGAGCATAGCAGGCAGTGATTTCCATCTTAGTTGAGTAGTGAGTCCACTCTGAGATATTGCCTGAATTTTAAAGCTATTCAAGGTGTTAAATTTACCAAACATGTGCTAAATGCTATTTCCCAAATATTTTCAATCCTCATTTATGAGTAAAAGGCAAACTGCCTGTCTGATATGGACCTTAGGGCCCTTCTACACTGCCATATAAAATAATAATAGTAATAGCAATATTAGTCATAGTAATAATAATAATAATAACTTTCATTTTTATACCCCGCCACCATCTCGTCGAAGGACCAATCCCAGGTCATACAACAAAATTCACAAAATAAAACGTAGTTAGAGACATAATAACATATAATGGTCCAATTATACCACAATTAAAAACAACAAAGTATAAAAACAATGTTTAAAAACCATATCAAACCAACTCAACAACCAGCATCCAAATGCAACTCAAAATCCAGATTATCTGATTTGAACTGGATTATATGAGAGTGTAGACTCACACAATCCAGTTCAAAGCAGATAATGTGGATTATCTGCTTTGATAATATGGATTATATGGAAATGTAGAAGGCCCCTTCTACACGGCCATATAAAATCCAGATTATCCACTTTGAACTGACATGCCAGTGTTGATTCCTATAATCCAGTTCAAAGTAGATAATCTGGATTATTTGATTTGATAATCTGGATTATATGGCAGTGTAAAATAGGCCCAAGGGGCTTTATTGCCCGAAGATTTGTGGACAGGAGGAAAGAAGAGTCCCTGGAATGAGGTGGGAACATCTGTCCACGGGCCCCCTTCCCTCCATTTTGGCTGCCCCAGAGCTCTCCCACCATTGTAGGATTTGCCACTAGACTTCGGTAGTGCAGGGGCAACACGGGATAACATTATTTCCTTGGAAGTGCTTTTTGTTGTTTAAGAACCAGATCAAAAGTGCTTCCTTTTGAATTAGATATGATATCAACAATGATCTTTGAAGAATGGTGAAAAGACTGCTTTGAATTTGTAACATTTTTAATACTTTAAGTAATGTGTGTAAGGGTAATAGAGATGAAGAATTAGATGTAACAACTATGATTTTGTACAATGTCTTTCCCTCCATTCCCTCAATCCCCTCCCTCTTCCCCTCAGGGGGTTGCATCTGGCCCCCGGGCCTAAGTGGGAGAAGGAGGTGGTAAAGAAGAAAGATCTCCGTTCTTGACTCTGATGCTCTTCCTTTCCGTCTCATTCGGTGGCAAAACTGCCAACTCTGCACCCTTCGCTTGAGGGGGCTTGTCCGCAACTTCACCGCTCTTCCTTTTTCTTTGCCTATGGATTGCCTCTGTTGACTCTTCCTTCTCCAGTAGGAAAAACTGTGAGCGAGCTCCCATTTCTTTCCCTCCTGTGTGAGGGAGATCATAGCTTTAGCATGAAGTTGTTGTGGATCTGTCAATGGATAGAGGAAACCCAGAGACAAAGAGAAAGGAAGAGCAGGGGAGGCAAGAGCTGAACCACTTCTTTCTCTCAGAAAAGGATTGCAATTTACTACTTCACTGAGGGGGGGGGGGGTCAGATTAATTCACTTTGATGCGTGCTCTGAGAGAAAGATGTCCTCCTGCAAACCCAGAGTAAGGGGCTAAAAACCTACCTGCAGCCCAAAGAGGTTTAGCCTAATTCAGGACCCTTCCATACAGCCCTATATCCCAGAATATCAAGGCAGAAAATCCCACATCTGACTGTGGACTCAGAACCCAGTTCAAAGCAGATACTGTGTATTTTCTGCCTTGATGTTCTGGGATATAGGGCTGTGTTGAAGGGCCCTCAGTTTGGCCGTTTACCACTGCCACATCGTGTAGGCCTGGTCAAGGGAATGTGCCCATTTTTATATCCGCTCATGTAGACTCTTATCTTTCAGGGGATTGCAGGAATCTGCTATGGGAGTTATAGCAGAAGAACAACTAGGGAGAAAGAGCTGGGGAATCAATTTTGTGAAGAGTTATTTAGAAGGTGCCCTGATCCATAATGTGGATTAATACTGGCATTCCATCATTTCCAACTACCTTATTTTGTGAAGAGTTGTTTAGAAAGCTGCCCTGATCCATAATGCACAAACCATGCCATTCAATAAATGGTTAAAATGTTTTTCTAACACTTGAGTTTCAGCTATCTTCCTATCGTGTTTTTTCATTGCTTCTAAAACTCTTAAAGTCTTTTTTCCCAAATAGGTATTTCTGAAAAAATATCCAAGTTCAGAAGGCTGTGAAATTGTGCTTTTGACACATGGTGAAGATCCGGCCATACGTTCTTGTTTTTCTCAGATTGAAAACAGTGGGTCTATAATTCATACCATTGCTTTTGGTTCAGAGGCTCCAAATGATCTAGAAAAGCTGGCAGACATGACAGGTGAATGAGCAAGCCAAGTATCAAAGGCTTTTTCTTCTGTGCTCTATAATGCCAGCTGGGTAGGTTGCTTCTCAGCCATTGTGTCAATGTACTTCACAATGACTTTTTCACTTTGTCCTCACATGGAACAATTCCTAGCAGTCATGATAACAAAATAGGATGCCCAGCTTTTGAAGGAAAGTACAGATGCACATCAGATTCTGGGACCAAAAAGTAGGGGGATTCTTTTGGTACAGATTGAGAGAAGTGATTCATTCAATATCACAACGTAAGGACCAAACTTCCGGGAAACGCATTTCTCCCAAAATGAGCCTGTCTGCTTTTTAAGATCTTTTAAGTTAAGGCTTTCTCTTGATCCCATCAGCATCATAGGCATGTTTGGTGAGATCTCAAGAGAAAATAATCTCAGTAGCTATTCCATAACTTGATTTTCTTGCTGCAAGAAGTTGGGTTGCCCCTGTTCTCTGCTCTCTGTCTAATGGCAAGGGAAGACCTTTCTGATTACCCAGGCCTTTGCATATTCAGTTTGGTGCAGAAGGTCTTTTTATTGGGGTATGCTGTATCTTTTATCACTTCAACAGCCTTCTAAAACTGACTAAAATTAATGTTTTCCCAATTGTTTTCCCCCTCCCACTCATCTTTGGTAGAATCTACTGTTCTAACTCATCTTGAAAGCCACTTTGAACCTCAAACTGAGAGAAAAGCAGGGTGCAAATTAAATAAAATGGCTGAATAATTGACATTAGATTTCTTCACATCAGTGCCCCCACTCCCAAATTGGGACTATAGTGATCCTTGCTGTTTGAATCTGGACTCCTGGGAAACAATATCTTTAAGTGTACTGGGAAGAGGAGCCTTACTACCTTATATTTCCTATATTTGTTTTAAGTCCAGATTTTTAATACAGAAGTGCACCTTTTAAAACCTAAGTGGTTTTTTTCCTGTTTTACATCCTTGCGCCTGATATTTCCATGTTTTCCACTGACATGGGAGTCTGTGGCGTTGCATGATGAGATGCAGAGTTCCTTATATATTATGTCATTGTGACACAAATGGGTCAAAATATGGGAAGAGTGTTGTCGGTGTGATTTCTCATAATGCCCCCCTTTTTTCAGTTTATCACAGCTTGAAATACAGTTGAGAAGTGAAGTGATATTTTGTGTCTGTGTGCTGGGATAGAGAGAGAATGAAAGGAGAGAGGAGGGAGCACAGGATGTACATGATGCTATACTAAGAACAGTTGGTCTGGCCCTTATTCACAATCTAAAGTAGACATTGAGGTCAATGGGCATTGGGGATAGATATGGGAGGTGAGAACCATTGCTGTGGACATTAAGCTTCTGGACAACAAGACAGTTATGCTTGTAAAACTTCATTTGGTTTCACTACTACAAAAAAGGTTATCTTTTATACTAGTTTGCAACCTATTCTCATTTAATCTACCAATCACATTTCAGGAGGTTCAACGTTTTATGCTACAGATAGTTTGGATTCCAATGGCCTCATAGATGCTTTCAGTGGGATTTCATCTGGAAGTGGAGATATCAGTCAACAATCTATTCAGGTCTGGATTTCAAGGATTTGGAAAGAAGTTGGGTGTTTTCGTAGCTGTAGTGATAAATAGCATCATGGTTAGATTTGTTAGGTAGTGAGCAAACATTAAAACATAGCTGGTCCCGCCTCGAGCCGTGAGGATAGGTGGGTAACAACAACAACAACATTTCTTGGTCCAGTTTCTGCTGCCATTGCTTGTTTCAGTTCTATTAACAGACATGCTACACATTTTAGTGCAGGGCTGTCCAACATCTTTTGGGCCAAGGGCCGGAGTCCTGGCCACTGATGACCTGGGGGGGCCGGAGCAGGGGGCGGGCCGCTCCTGTCGGCGCGCTGACATCACCACGTCTGATGTGACCACGCCGGCGTCCTGCACGGCCCGCCCCTTTCGGCGAGGTTTGCTGACATCACCAAGCCCTGTCGAAAGAGGCGGGCCGTGCAGGACGCCGGCGTGGTGACGTCAGACGTGGTGACGTCAGTGCGCCGTCAGGAGCGGCCCGCCCCCTCCCTCCCTCCAGTGACAGCCAGGGCGGCAGAACCGGCGATTTCTCCCGGTTCTGCCGCCCCGGCTGAGGCTGTAAGAGGAAGGGCAAAGCCGAGGAGAGCCCTCCTCCTCAGCTTCGCCCTTCCAGCTAAAGGCACACGCCAGCCTCAGAAGCAGCGATTTCCCCGCTTCCGAGGCTGGCGTGTCCCTTTAAGAGGAAGGGCAAAGCCAAGCAGAGCCCTCCATGGCTTCGCCCTTCCAGCTAAAGGGACACACCAGCCTCGGAAGCGGGGAAATCGCTGCTTCCGAGGCTGGCGTGTGCCTTTAGCTGGAAGGGCGGCTGAGGAGAGCTCTCCATGGCTTCGCCCTTCCAGTTAAAGGGACACACCAGCCTCAGAAGCAGTGATTTCCCCGCTTCCGAGGCGGGCGTGTCCCTTTAGCTGGTAGGGCAAGGCCGAGGAGAGCCCTCCTCAGCTTCGCCCTTCCAGCTAAAGGGTCACGCCAGCCTCCTCCGTCCCGCCTCTCCCCCCGGCGCACCGATCGGAGCGCCGGGGAGGAGGGAGACGGAGGAGGCCTATGGAGGAAGAAGGGAAGCGCTTCCCTTCCTCCCCTTTAGGCCCGCCTTCTCCCTCCCTCCCCCCCCCCCGGCGTTCCCGATTGGTGCGCCGGGGGGAGAGGCGGGATGGAGGAGGAGGCTGGCGTGACCCTTTAGCGGGAAGGGTCTAACCCAATCTAACCAATTGGGAGCGCCGGGGGCCTAAAGGCGGGCCTAAAGAGGAGGAAGGAGGCTCCCTTCCTCCTCTTTAAACCTTTACCCCCCGGCGCTCCCAATTGGTGCGCCGGGGGGAGAGGCGGGACGGAGGAGGAGGAGGAAGGGAGTGGGCGGGGCTGGGTGACGCCAGGCTCGGCGCTGGCGCCACGGCTGACATCACACAGCCCCGCCCCCCGGAGATCAAATTTTTTAAAAAAATATATTTTGCAGGGTAGGCGGGGGCCGTAGGGAAGGGGCTGGGGGGCCGTATACGGCCCCGGGGCCGCCAGTTGGACAGCCCTGTTTTAGTGCATACATTTGTGACCCTATGCTATTCCTGAAAGTCATGAGCTTTAGGTCATCAAATGACCTAAATAATGCATAACTTTGGACTCACCTGTTTTAATTTTTGCACAATACTGTTATCATGTGTAATAATTAGCATGTACCTTTGAAACATTCTGCTAAGGTCATTTGTTGGCATTTTGTATATTTGCTTGAATATCTCTCGTATTCCAAGACCTTCTAGATGAGAATAATGTATAAACACAGAAACTATAGCTATACAGAAGAATATTACTTAAGTCAGTTTAGAAAGAAATGGTATTGAAATGCATTTGCAACAGCTCTTAGGTTAGTGTTTCTCAACCTGTGGGTCCCCAGATGTTTTGTTCTTCAACTTCCAGAAATCCTAATAGCTGGCAAACTGGCTGGGATTTCTGGAAGTTGTAGGCCAAAACACTTGGAAACCTACAGGTTGAGAACCACTGCTAGGTGCTAGATGTGACTTCTCAACAGCTTAGCTATGTTTAGTTGTAAGGCAGTCACAGCTGATGACTCCCATGTCAGGCTGGATCTACACAACACTATGTCCCAGGATTGGCTCCCAGATATCTGTTTATCCCAGAGTATCTGGTGGTATAGACTCATATAATCCAGTTCAAAGCAGATAATCTGGGATCGGATTCTGGTTTATAGGGCAGTGTAGCTCCAGCCTTTGTTAGAGCAATGAATCTATTAAACTTTTAAGGAGTTATCCAAGGTGCCAAATCTGTTTATAACTAAGGCTTAGCATCTTGGGAAATGCCAATAAAGTTTGGAGTAAAGCCTTTCTGATTGCAGAGCAGAATCCAGCACAACTGGACTAGGCACAATCCCTTCTCCTTTCTTCAGGTCCACAAAAATTTGCCCCACAGTGCTGGGAAAACCACCCAAAGCATGTCTTTGATACTGGGCAAAGCTGCAGAAAACAGAGAAGGACCAAAACATTGACCATTACATGCCTCATGTTGGATTTCCACATTTCTATCAGAATGTGGAAAGAGTGTCCACTGGGCAATCTCCTAATCGTGTATGTGTGTGGCATGTGTGTGTGCGCGTGGGGGTCTGTACACTCACTTTTTCACTATATTAGAACACTTTTTATTTCCTCCCTTCCTCTCAACAGCTTGAAAGTAAGACACAAAGCATTAATGGCAGGAAATTGATGAATTGAAAATTCCAACAATCAAACAGCTAGGCTGAAGATCCAACCATTTGTGCAAATAGAGTCCACTGAGCCAATGTCCTGATCACACACACACACAAAGATACACACATATGAGGGGGATGTCTGTGTGCTCACTTTTCCACCATATTAAAACACTCCTTCTCTCTACCCCCTCCCCCAAAACAGCTTGAAAGTAAGGCAGAAAACATCATTTCCATGACTTGGTGGGATGGTATTGTTACTATTGATAAAACGGTGGGAAATGACACTTTCTTTCTGATTACATGGAGCGCAAGCACAAGTCCACCAGAAATTTCCCTGACAAATCCCAAAGGAAAGAAGTACACAAAAACAGACTTTGTAATTAAGAATTCCAACATCCGAACCGCTAGGCTGAAGATTCCTGGAACTGCAAAGGTAAAAATAGGGTTTTATTTTTTTGTTTTATTTCAATGAAACATACATACATAAATATATTTAATTTACTATTTAGTTATTAAAAATGTCCTTATTCCTTATATGAAGCATTGTTATGCTTCATACAAGGATCAAGCACAATTTTAGTGACTAAGCATGACTACACACACACACACATCTTACAAAGCTGCTGGAATTACAGCTTTGCTATCTACAGATAAAACACCATGGCATTGTATAAATGGGAGATAACTGTTTTCAGAAATTTTACATGCAGCATTTCATAGTGTAACACTTTGATTTGCAGGAAGGAGACTGGGTTTATTCAATTCAGAATATTCACTCAGCAGCTCAAGTAATTTCCATAACGGTCACCACCCGAGCTGCATCTGCCATTGTGCCTCCAGTGACTGTGAAGTCCTACATGAGCACAAGTAGCAACACTTTTCCTAATCCAATGATCATTTATGCAGAAGTCACCCAAGGATTTTTGCAACTTTTTGGAGCCATTGTCATAGCCACAGTTGAATCCACATCTGGTAAACCTAAAATGTTTGAGCTATTTGATGATGGTGCAGGTAAATTTATTTTCAAGTGCTTGCGTTAATACATGTTCTTTATTTCCTTGTAAACAAGAGAAGATACCGTGATGTCAACATGATACATTTGATAGGATTTTTTAAAAATGACCAACAGTAAGATGTTTATTTTAGACTAGTTTTGGAACCCAGTGATACCTGGGTTAGGTATTTTGAAATGATAAATATTAAAAATGTAATTGTTTGGTTTTGGATTTTATGAATGAAATTTTACATACAGTATCTCCAAACCCTTCCAGTATTTGAATGTTGATTGTGGGGGTATTTGTGCCAAGTTTGGTCCAGAATCATTGTCAGTGGGAGTCGCACAACTATCTCGATGTGGAGGCCATCTTGAAAAATACATTTATGCATGCATAAATACATATTTTTTTAGCTAGATATTGATTCTCAAAATTTTATGCCTTAAGGTGCTGATATAATAAAGTTTGATGGGATCTATTCACGGTATTTCACATCTTTCAAAAACAATGGCAGATACAGCATCAAAGTGAGTGTCCAAGGGGGAAACAAGGTTTTTAGAAGGACCCATAGGCAAGGTCAAGCTCTATATATATCGGGTTATGTAGAGGCTGATGGTAAGTACGCAAATAGTATTCCATTCTTTGAAAACTGCAGAGTATAGTGTTAGTGGTGATAAAAATTCCAGGAGTGTGATATCCTTATGGAAATACGGGGCTTTTTTTTTTTTTTACCATTCCTTTATCAATTTCCTTGGCTGATTTTGTATAAAAGAGATGCTTATCACTGTATTACCCTGATTATAGGAGCCACTGATGGTGCAATGGGTTAAACTCTTGTGCCGGCAGGACTGCTGACCAAAAGATCGGCAATTTGAGTCTGGGGAGCAGGATGGGTTCCCATCTGTCAGCTCCAGATTCTCATGCAGGGACATGAGAGAAGCCTCCCATAGGATGGCAAAACATCTGGGCGTCCCTCGGTCAGTGTCCTTGCAGACTGCCAATTCTCTCATACCAGAAGTGACTTGCAGTTTCTCAAGTCGCTCCTGACACACACACACACCCCCAAAACCCTGATTATGCAAAAAGTATTTTGTGACTTTTTTTTTTCTGGGCATTTTGGCTGTGTCGTAGCCCGCTTTGATCCATGAAGAGTGGCAGATAAAAAGCAAATTATTATTATTATTATTATTATTATTATTATGAGTTGTAGTTTTCCCAAAAATAAGTCCAACA
>JARBWK010000005.1:113110174-113120174 GCA_030556195.1 Anolis apletophallus
GCTCTTTCTCACAGTACATTATCAGTGGCCAGGGCTCTCATGTTCTCTATTTGCAACATTTCATTTCTGCCTTTCCTTGCCAGCAACGGATGGGGCAGACTCCCTCTGTACATGCGCAGTTCTTCTCCCTTTGGCACTGATGTCAACAATTAGCACGTCCTGTACTGTTGCACCAATCTGAGCCTACGTTATCTCACGCTAGGCACGGGGTGTACTTTAACAAATCATAGCATTGATTAGAAGCACCAATCACAGTGCTATATTCACGGAGCAAGTGCCTGCCTGATTTTTGGCACAGAAACCCACTTTTCCAAGCTCTACACGTGTGCAGCATCACTCTCTGACTGTACTCCTGCATGGAAAGTACCAAAACCGCTTTAATATAAAATCCAGATTATCTGCTTTGAACTGGATTATATGGTAGTGTAGACTAATATAATCCAGTTCAAAGCAGACAATGTGGATTATCTGCTTTGATAATAGGAAGTATATGGCTGTGTAGAAGGAGTCATAGCCAGATGTTTGTAACTCGAGGACTTCCTGTATATTTATTTATTTATTTATTTATCATTCAAATTTAATAGACCTCATCTCCCGATGTCACGTCATATTACGTGACATTAAAGGCTAGCACTTAAACTGAAAAATACTATCACACAGATGGTACTGCCTTACTTTCTGGAGAGAAGGAAGCTGATACATTAACATTTGAAATTTCTCATCCAACCCACCTAAAGCAGTTATTTTTATTTTCTTTTATCCATCCTGAATAATCTCATCTGGCCCCTTCTACACTGCCATACAATCCACATCATCTGCTTCAAATATGAGTCTACATAACCATACAATGCAGTTCAATGCAGATGACCTTGATTTTATATGGCAGTATAGAAGGGGCCTAAGATACTTTCTTTTTTCATATTGCAAAATCCAGGCTTAAAATCTTCAAAATGTGTTCCTGGGCTGATGAGGATACTACTCCATACACTTTCTGGAGTATCCAAAGTTAAATATCGGAGGAGCATCCCATAGAGTCCTTCTACATGGGCCCATAATGTGGGCCTGATCTGGCATCCTGGGTGCTGGAGTGGGCCCACATAGGCACTCCCTTAGCCACCTTGAAGTTGAAGGGGAGTCCCTATTACCCAGCCACATACAACGTATTTTAGTGCCACTGGGCTGCCACTGTAGGTATCCCCCTCCCACCTCCTATGTGTTGATGATCCTTAGCCAAGACTGGCACCTACCTTCTCCATTGCAATTGCTCTGAGATCAGGCAGAGCAACAGTGCACCAAGGGAGAAGGAGAGAGGAGGAAAGTCCTGTTCTTCCCTTCTCTCAGTGCATTGACATTTTGACTGATGTCAGGTAGAATGCCAGGAAGCAGCTGATGTGTTATGTGACTGCTGTGACATGGGGGACTGCAATCCCATATCGCCAGGGCACCTGAGTCTTCAGAATGTGGGGTGGCAGTCAAGACAGTTGTGGTCGGTTCCAGTTGGATACAGTCTAATTGGCCTGATAGCCCCTAATTTAGGGGGAAACCTGGAGCAGTACAGTATATGGTACTATTACTTTACTGACATGAAACAAAAGGTCCTGCTGATTCTTTTATGACTTTTAAATGTGTTGAAAACATGGAAATATTTCTGATTTCTATAGGTAATTTAGGGCTCTTGAGAACCAGGACCAGCACTTAGAACAGTGGTTCTCAACGTTCCTAATGCGGTGACCCCTTCATACAGTTCCTCATGTTGTGGTGACCCCCAACCATAAAATTATTTTCATTGCTACTTCATAACTAAATTTTGCCACTGTTATGAATAGTGATGTAAATATCTGATATGCCAGATGTATTTTCACTCACTGAATCAAATTTGGCACAAATACCCTATGTGCCCATATTTGAATATTGGTGGGGCAGGGGGGTTGATTATGTTCTTTGGGACTTGTAGTTGCTGGGATTTATAGTTCACCTACAATCAAAGAGCATTCTGAACTTTACCCATGATGGAATTGAACCAAATTTGGCACACAGAACTCCCATGACCAACAGAAAATGCTGGAAGGGTTTGGCGGGCATTGACCTTGAGTTTTGGAGTTGTAGTTCTCCTACCTCCTGAGAGCAGTGTGAACTCAAACAATGATGGATTTAGACCAACTTGGCAATATGCCCAAATATGAACACTGGTACAGCTTGGGAAAAAGAGACTTGATATTTGGGAATTGTAGTTGCTGGGATTTATAGTTCACCTACAATCAAAGAGCATTCTGAACCCCACTAATGATAAAAATTTCTCACACAGAACCCCCATGGACAACAGAAAATACTGTCTTTTTTGATGGTCTTTGGGGACCCCTCTGACATCCCCTCGCGACCCCCTTAGGGGTCCCGACCCCCACGTTGAGAAACACTGACTTAGAAGATCCACTGGCCAAATTTGAAAAGTCTACTGCAGGGCTGTCCAACTTCTACTGGACCTTGGGCCGTAATTCCGGTCACTGATCACCTGGGGGGCCAAGCCCCCGGCTCCGCCCCCTCCCCGCCCCTCCGCGGCTTCGCCCCCTCCCCACCCTCAGCTCCGCCCCCTAATTACTTGTTGCATTATTAATTATAAAATAAATTGCAAAGGCACCTTCCCCCACCCCTCATGTTGCTGTGTTTCAGATTTAAACATGTTTTCATAGAATCAGAGTTGGAAGAGACCTCATGGGCCATCCAGTCCAACCCCTGCCAAGAAGCAGGAAAATCGCATTCAAACATCCCTGACAGATGGCCATTCTGCCTCTGTTTAAAAGTCTCCAAATAAGGTGCCTCCACCACAGTCCTGGGCAGAGAGTTCCACTGCTTTGTATTGCCCCCCCCCCCCTTTTAATTATATTTAATTATATTTTTAACATCAATTAAAATACAATTATACAGTAATAATAATAAAATAAAAGAGTAAAAGAGAGGAAGGAAGATGGATAGAGGGAGGGAATAAATGGGGGAGGGATATAAATATAAATATATAACATAACATTTAAACTGGATTATCCAAATCCACACTGCCATATAATCTGGTTTAAAGCAGATAACATGGGATTTTATTCAGCTGTGTGGATATGGCCTCAGATAACCCAGGGCCCTTCCACACAGCCATATATCCCTGAATATTAAGGCAGAAAATCACACAATATCTGCTTTGAACTGGATTATGTGTGTCCACATATATCCCTGCCATATATTCCAGTTCAAAGCAGATATCTGCTTTGAACTGGATTATGTCCACACTGGGATCTTCCAGTTCAAACAGCCATATATCCACTGAATATCCCTGAATATCCAGGCAGGAAATCCCAGAATATCTGCTTTGAACTGGATTATGTGTGTCCACACTGCCATATATCCCAGTTCAAAGCTGATATCTGCTTTGAACTGGATTTATGTGTCCACCTGCCATGGATATTCTGGGATAGAATTTCCTGCCTGTGGGATAGAAGGCCCAGAATATCCAGGCAAAAAATCCCTCATTATCTGCTTTGAACTGGGATATATGGCAGTGTGGACACACATAATCCAGTTCAAAGCAGATATTGTGGGATTTCCTGCCTGGATATTCTGGGATAGAGGGCTGTGTGGAAGGCACACCAGAATATTAAGGCAGGAAATCCCAAGAGAAAGAGAAAGAGGAAGGGGGAAGGGGAGAGGAGGAGAGGAGGGAAAGAGAGAGAGAGAGAGAGAGAGAGAGAGAGAGAGAGAGAGGGAGGGAGGGAGGGAGGGAGGGAGGGAGGGAGGGAGGGAGGGAGGGAGTCAGGAGCAGAGACCGACCGGAGACCCATCGGAGACTCTGCTCCATGAGTGACACCCCTTACCTCGAGGCAGGTGTGTGTGGCAGAGCCTGTTGCTTTCCCCCACACGGCTGGAGGTGCTGCACTATTTCCTCCCTCCCCTCTTTGTGTCTGCTGGGGGCGCGCGCGTGTGTGGGTGTCCACACACCCACACGCCCATCACACACACAGAGGGGAGGGAGGAAATAGTGCAGCACCTCCAGTCGTGGGCAGGGGGAAAGCAGGCACACAGACTCTGCCTGGGGGAAGCACTCCTCCTGGCTTCCTCGCCTTCCCAATTTGGGAAGGGCGCGCCAGGGGGCCAGGCGGAGAACCTCTCCTCCGTCCCTGAGGCAGCGAGGACCTCTTGCTGGCTGGGGAACCTCTCCTCCTGGCTCCCTCGCCCTCCCAATTTGGGAAGGGCGCGGGGGGCAGGCGGAGAAGCGTCCCTGAGGCAGCGAGGACCTTGCTGGCTGGGGGAACCTCTCCTCCTGGCTCCCTCGCCCTCCCAATTTGGGAAGGGCGCGGGGGGCAGGCGGAGAAGCGTCCCCGAGGCAGCGAGGACCTTGCTGGCTGGGGAACCTCTCCTCCTGGCTCCTCGCCCTCCCAATTTGGGAAGCGGGGGCAGGCGGGAAGCGTCCCAGGCGGACCTTGCTGGCTGGGGGAACCTCTCCTCCTGGCTCCCTCGCCCTCCCAATTTGGGAAGGTGAGCGGAGAAGGTCCCTGAGGTGGAGGGGCAGGGAGGTGCTGGCTGAGCTGGCTCTCTCCTCCTGCACCGCCCCCTCCGTCCTCTCTCGGCGCCGCCATGCGATCCGGTTTGCAGCGGTGGCGCTGAGAGAGGGACGGAGGGGGCGGTGCAGGGAGGAGGAACTGACTTACTTCCTCCTCCCTGCCCCCCCCCCCCCCCCCCCCCGCCCCCGTTTTTTAAAAAAAATATTTTTTAAAAAATGTTTTTTTTAAAAAACAAATTAAAATGGAGGCCGGGGGCATAGCAGGGGCCGTGTCCAACAGGCTGGGGGGCCGTGTACGGCCCCCGGGCCGCCTGTTGCACAGCCCTGGTCTACTGAATGAATGGCCCTATTGACACTGCCATATAATGAAGTTTGAGGCCCCATCTATGTCTGCCATATACAATCCGGTTTATCTACCTTAAGCTGCATTATATGCAGTGTAGACTCATATAATCCAGTTCAAAGCAGATAATGTGAGTGATCTGCTTTGATAATCTGGATTATATAGCAGTGTAGGTACAGCCCAAAACTGGATTCTATGGTCAGTGTAGACTCATATAATGCAGTTCAATGCAGATAAACCACATTATATGAGTCTACACAGACCATATGGCAGTGTCAATGGGGCCAAATTCTTTTAAGCGTTCATAGGACATTCTAACTCATCTTTTTGAATTATTGAATAAAAATATGCATTTGACTTCAAAATAAAAGGTACTACCTCATGATCCATAAACATCTAGTAGACTGTCATTTGTGAAAAAGTTTGATGTGAAATGAATGTAGCGCCCCTGTTCTCCACACCCTCCATACTGCAAGGTGTAAGGTTCGTCTCCGTATTTTATGAAAGGATCAGCAACAATGATATCAGCCTAAAATAAAATAGGAACTGGGTTAAATATTACCCACGGTAGTAAAAATGACATATTTTTCACAGTGACAATTATTTTTATAGTAACAATCTTTTCTATATTTTTGCCTCATGGAGATGTGAATAGATTTAGCATAAACTTGTGCTAAAAACTTTAACGGGAGTTTTTACCTACCAATACCGTAATCTAAAGTAGCTGGGATCTCATCACTCCAGTATTGTATTTGTGGCATTTTTAACAAATCAGGCATATCTCTGATTGAATATATAGTACATACTTACATTGGCATAAGATTCTGTAGTTACTCTTGCATATTCAGGTTTGACTGCCCATGTCAAAGGAATTACAATTTTTACCGTTTTAAAATAAAACCTTTGCTCTGTAGCAATGAAGAGATAAGAAGGTGCTTCTTTAACCATATCCTAACAGAAAAGAAAGGAAAAGGTACATTATGTTCAGCAGTGGAACTCTCTGCCCCGGAGTGTGGTGGAGGCTCCTTTGGAGGCTTTTAAACAGAGGCTGGATGGCCATCTGTCAGGGGTGCTTTGAATGAGATTTCCCTGCTTCTTGGCAGGGGGTTGGACTGGATGGCCCATGAGGTCTCTTCCAACTCTATGATTCTATGTTGATGAGTAGGATTTCCCCCCCCTCCCCCAGTTTTTTTTTCAAAAAAAGAGTTTGCATCTTCATAAACTCTTTCTAAGGTCCTATCTACACTGCCCTATAAAATCCAGATTATCTGCTTTAAATTGGGTTATATGGCAGTTTAGGCTCACATAATCCAGTTCAAACCAGATAACGTGGATTATGTGCTTTGACAATCTAGATTATACAGCAGTGTATAAGGCAGGGGTGGGCATTCGGCGGCCCGCAGTCCGGATCCGGCCCTTTGGGCGATCCCATCCGGCCCGCGGCTTCGTTGCTGAAGAGAGGGAGCTGCCTGGGGTAGCGTGGCTTCGTTGTGCGGCGGGGCTTGCTACAGAAGTCTTCCTGGAGCTGCAACAAGGGAGAGTGACGCACTGTGCTCCCTGCGTCCCTTCCATAGCAAGCCCGCCTCCCACGCAATGCCGCCTGTGACCTCATAGCGCGGGAGGTGGGGCTTTTTACGGAAGGGACGCAGGGAGCAAAGTGCGTTGCTCTCCCTCGTTGCAGCTCCAGGAAGACTTCTGTAGCAAGCCCCGCCTCCCGTGCGATGCTGCCTGCGGCCTCAGCGCTGCCGCCGTGGGCCTCAAGTGCTTCTTGCTGGGCTCGGAGCTCAAATGGGAGCCCTTCTGCCTCGGCTCTGCCGCTGGCATCACTCGGGGCTGCTCTTGGCCACAGGCCTCTCGCTCCTCGGCCTGCTCCGAGCCCAGCAAGAAGCACTTGAGGCCCACGGCGGCGGCGCTGAGGGCACAGGCGAGCAGGAGGTAGCTGGAGAGCATGGCGCAGGCTCCCCGGGCGCCTCATTTCATCCTCCGCCGCCATCCGCTCCTCTCCCACTCCTCCTCCGCCTCCTCCTCATCCGCCGCCTCCCCGCCGCCACCTCCTCCCTTGCCTCCCTTGCCGCCACCTCATCCTCATCCTCTCGTGTCTTCCTCCCCAGACGCCCTTCTCCCCGGGCTGGGGGCGAGAGCTGGCGGAGTCCTGCAGCCTTCGATCGCCTTCTGCCCTGCCCTCTTCTGCTGCGGCGGCAGCTGGGTCCGCCTTGCCATCCTCTGGGCTGGGGTCATTGGGCCGTTCCGTCTTGGGATCCTTCCTCTCTTCAGGATGTCAGCCTTCATCTTGGTTCGCACCTTTTCTTCTTTAATTTAATTTAATTTAATTTAGTGGTTTTTATTATTATTTTATAATAGTTTTATAATAATAATAATATAATATAATAAATAATATAATATAATAATGTTATATTATATAATTTCAATATATTATAATGCCTATATATATATATATATTATAATATAATAATAATGATATTAATACTAATAATATATGAATATGTCTTGATATATTAATATTAATGATGTGTAATATATAGTAAATATAGTAAATATAATAAATAAATAAATAAATAGGTGCGGCCCTCCATAATCGTTTTTGGCTTTCGTGTGGTCACTTGGAAAAAATAATTGCCCACCTCTGGTATAAGGGGTACACCACTATACAGGGCCGGACTAAGGTAATTAAAAATGGTAAGCAAACATTCTTTTGGCGCCCCCTTGCTCTCCAGCCTCGTGAAGGGTGCGCATGTGCGGAGTCAGCTGGTTCCGCGAATGGGCACCCGGCGCGTCTGTACACCCTCCACGAGGCCGAAGACTGAGGAGGAGGGTTTGGCGGCTTGCCCGCCAAAGGATGAATATTTTGCTCCTCCACCTTGACTTTGTAAAGTGAAATTTATTTACTAGAAAAACCTGAGTTAGTATGTGCATATTTCTTTCTTTCAGAAAGTGTAGAAGGAGATAAAAATAATTCTCCTTGCTCTTAAGTGTCTTCAGTGTGAGAACAAAACAGGAATCTAGCATGCTGAAATTATGTTTGGAGCCATTCCTGTGCACGCCACTAGCATCTGTAATGAGGGGAGATGGTGCAGAGCCTTAGTAGTGGCATCCCACTTGCGGAACACTTTCTCCAAGAAGGTTTGCCAAGCTACTGTTGTGATGTCTTTCTAGGTTTTTCCTCCCACTCTTTTATCTTGATTATAATCTGCATAGTATCACAATGAAAACTGCAGATTATAATCAAGAGTTTCAGTTATCCACACCTAACAAAATATGTCCTCTATAGGCATTTTCTATTTCCTCGAGCATGACTCTATGGCAGTCTTGGGCCAGAAGTCCTTCATTACAATAGGTTTGTTTTTTTAGTATCAATGGTTTTGCATGGACATACAAAGTCTAGGAACTTATACCCCATGGATACTGTATTTGAGTTTTACCAAGTTATATTATTTGACCTTTGGCCCAGATGAAGCCAATGACGTCAATTAACTATGACTATTTTCATTCTCTTGAAGTCTATAGGAACTCCATGCAACTAACTTAGATCTCATCTCCATCTATCAAATTTTCTAGGGCCAATCTGAAGAAGAAATGCACTATGCTGCTGAAAGCAGCGAGAAAGGGTTTGGCAGTACTGGCTCCTATGAACAGTAGACAGGTTCATGTTAGAGCTGGCCATTCTGCCCATACTGTCCAAAGTATGGGCAGTACTGCCCATTCCCTGACTCTTCTTAATGCAAGGCTAAACTGTTTCACCCTGGTATACCCTGCATTAAGGACCAGAAGTCCCAGGAGTGATTTTCAGTTCAGGTTTTTAAGGCTAGTGTAGACAAGCTCTTAGTTGGAGTCCAAACCTGTGTGTTGCATTCTATATTTTATTCTTTTTTATGTTTAAACTACCCCAACAATAAAAATAAAAATCCTTTAAAGTTGGTAAGAAAATTAGGAAGCAAATAAAATACATATGCAATCAAAGATATGAAGTTTGAAATGGTAATATTGCCCTTTTGGGTCTAATTCCATGCCAGGCTCTCCGTCTACTATAATGGACACAGAGAGCTATCTGCCATCTTTGCATCTAACAATCAAAACTGACATACAATTTATTCAAAGTCACAATTGTGATACAGACTAAATAAACATTTCTTTCACATGGAAAGAAATGTTATTTTTCTGGTATTCTGTTGCTGCTTTGTTCTAATCATCATCACCTTCCGCCATTCCAAGTACTCATGTAGTGGCTGCTATTGCTTTTATAACCCCCATCATCCATTTACAAAATATTGTATGTCATTAGAGGGGAAAAAACACATACAAGGACACTGTCATTGAAAAACAGTTTTGTAAGGACTAATTCTCCCCAGTGACCATTGAACATTGCTGTTTGTTGGAGGTAAAGAAACAAAAAAATGATTTTTTCCCCCATGTCAGGAGCGACTTGAAAAACTGCAAGTCGCTTCTGGTGTGAGAGAATTGGCCATCTACAAGGACGTTGCCCAGGGGATGCCCGGATGTTTTTATGTTTTATCATCCTTGTGGGAGGCTTCTCTCATGTCCCCGCATGGGGAGCTGAAGCTGATAGAGAGAGCTTATCCGTGCTCTCCCCGGATTTGAACCTGTGACCTGTTGGTCTTCAGTCCTGCCAGCACAAGGGTTCAACCCACTTTGCCACCATTATAATCTTCTCATCAAATCCAGGCTGGTTGATTAAAAGAGTAGAATATCTCATTAGAGCCAATGGAGATATCCAGCTGCTATCCAGGCTTACAGAATCCCTGAAATATCTTTAGCGTATTGTAATTTGCCAAAGTCACAGATAGCGAAATTGTTAAGTCCTTATGTTAATGATATTTGGTACTCTTACCTTTATGTTGTTAATGATTTTATCATCTTCAGTTAATCCTGGGTTAATTGCAATAACAATGTCTTCAAATGCACCATTGTTGAACTTTACCATGGTACCAATTGCCACATGTTGAAGCACCACCACCATCAAAAGAATCCATTGATTCAACATTATCTTCTGCCAGCCTCTATCCTTGACAGAAATGGCAGAGAATTCTTATTTTGTGCAGGTCTTTAAAGATATATAAGGGGAGGGAAGGGAGGAGGGA